>CM034149.1:251937071-252537071 GCA_019776745.2 Taxus chinensis
TTTTCACCTACGGAACACTCTTTCCGCTTTGCCTCGCATCTAGGATTGTGTGTTGATCTTAATCAGGACACTATTCCCTCCTACTTGGGTATGCTAACCTTTGCTTTACCTATACCTACACCAACAACATTATCCTACCAGCACCAATAACATTACCCTACCAACATCAAATTTTTACCAAACGACCAATTGCCTAAACCATACCAAATTGCCTAAATTCACCCCTCCCTGATCCTAAGGGAGAACTACATCGGTCTGAGGCCCTTCCTTGCTTTGTGCAATGGGCTATGTAGGCAGCACTTCGGAGACATGGGGTCTCCCAAGGTTAGCTCGACCATCCCCTACCATAACCTATCATGTGTGGTAAATATAAATATTTTTGTGTATTTCTATTTAATTACATTTCTCTTTGATCCTTTTTCAAAACACCGAAAGTCAAAATGACAACATTCTTATTATTATAATGCAAATCAACATACATATCTCGTTTTAGTTAGATGTTAAAAAAATACATCTTCTATATCATCGACGCGCAGGTCGGTACTCTTATTTATTTTTATACCTTGCTAACATTTATTTAGACCCTCACGCCTCATCCCAAACTAGGTGATGATCGTGATCGTCGACCCCTCTCGCCCAGGCCTCCTCTGTCCTCAAAGGTACCACGGCTATTGGTACCACCCACTGATCTGCCAATCTCTCCTTGTAACATGTGAATACGCTCTCTCGCATGGAGGTATCTAGCCTCTAGTCCCTCCACTCGTGACTCACAAACATCGCAAATATCTACCTTTGCTGCAACCCCTTGTTAACCATTTGGCCCGACCCAAGGCCGCACCCAACCACTTGGCCCGACCCAAGGCTTGCACCCCAACATTGGCCCGACCCAAGGCCACAACCAACCCATTTGGCCCGACTCCGAGGCCCGCAACCAACCTATTTGGCCCGACGAGGGAGGGGGGGGGGGGGGGGGGGGGGGGGGGGGGGGGGGGAAGCAACCAACCTATTGGGGACCGACCCAGGCCTCACCCCAACCATTTGGCCCGACCAAGGCCTCCACCTACCAATTGGCCCGACCAAGGCCTCAACACCTATGGGGCCAGACTTAAGGCCTCCACCTACCATTGGCCGACCCAAGGCCTCAACCTACCCATTTTGGCCCGAGCCCAAGCCTCACTTACATATGTGGCACGAACTAAGGCCTCGCCCTAACCTATGGCCCGACCTCAGGCCTCAACTACTATTTGGCCCTGACTTAACCCGGCCTCAACCTTACCAATTGGACAGACTAAGGCCTCGCCTAACCTATGGAACGACCTCAGGCCTCAACCTACCAATTGGCCCGACCCAAGGCCAACTACCAATTGGCCCGACAAAGGCCTCAACCTACATTTTGGGCCCGACTAAGGCTCGACACTAACCTATTTGGCCAGACCCAGGCCTCAACTACCTATTTGGCCCGACCTAAGGGCCTCAACCTACCAATGGCCTACCCAAGGCCTCAATACCAATTGGCCTGACCCAAGGCCTAACCTACCTATTTGGCCCGACCTAAGGCCTCGCCCTATACTATTTAGCCCGACATCAGGCCTCACCCTACCTATTTGGCCCGACCTAA
Source organism: Taxus chinensis (assembly GCA_019776745.2). Classification (NCBI taxonomy): domain Eukaryota; kingdom Viridiplantae; phylum Streptophyta; class Pinopsida; order Cupressales; family Taxaceae; genus Taxus; species Taxus chinensis. Next base: position 251,938,690 of record CM034149.1, read on the forward strand.
GGCCTTCAACCTACCAATTGGCCGACCCAAGGCCTGCCGCTACCTATTTGGCCCGGGGGGGCCCCCAAGGCCTCAACCTACCAATTGGCCCGACCCAAGGCCTCGCCCTAACAATTGGACCTACACCCAAGGGCCTCAACCCTACCACCACGAAACCTTGACCCCAGGGCACCGGCCCCAACCCTGGGCCGGGACCAATGGCCGTATCACTACCATACCATACACAATCAACGTTTTATTTTATACATCCATCATGTACCTTGTGTTCAATCGAGCTCACCTGTTCGTGTCTTAGCATGATTAGGGTTCCTTGACTTGATCTGTCTTGACCAGCTTTGCCCAGACCTAGACAGTGACGTTTATCTCAACCAACCAAACCTTTGGTACTGCGAACAGCAAAACGTTCCGGCTACCTTACCTGTATATACCCTGGAGCTACGCCAGCCTGGATACCGGATTATATCACCCTTTGTTTGGAATATAACTATTGACCCTTTGCCTCTACCATTGCTGGTTTGCTAGTCAAATCATGTACACGAGGCGTTATATTGCATTTCAAAATGCGTCTGCTTCTTGGACTACCCACACCTTACCATCCTCTCTACAACAGTACCTTTATCAAACCTATCCCTGATTTCAGTTCACTCAATCGGTGATCAGATTTTGAGGGGGATTACCTAGATCTTAAACATGAGAAACCACTTTCATCTTATTGTCGCGCAGCTTACAGAACAGCTAAAGGACAAATAATGGGCTACTGTAGCACCAAATTTGTGTCTTACGGACCCTTGTGACCACATCTCATTTCACAACCTAACATTCATACATAACTTTACACAATTATTTATAATTACCTTGTAATTGATAAATCCACATCACCCATACCGCCACCTCACTTTGCACCTCATTAGGACCTAGCCCTAAACCCTAAACTACCTATTTGGCCCGACCTTAAGTCCTCAACCTACCAATTGGCCTGACCCAAGCCTCAACATACCAAAATTGGCCGACCCAAGGCGTCATTTTAACCTACCTATTTGGCCCGACCTAAGGCATCGCCCTAACCTATTTAGCCCGACATCAGGCCCAACCTACATATTGGCTCCGACCTCGGACTCAAACCTACAAATTGGCCCGAACCCAAGGCCATTCGCCCTAACTATTGGCCCGAACCAAGAATCAACCTACCAATGGGGGAGGGGGGGGGCGCCCCGACCCAAGGACTACGCCCTAACAATTTGAACCGAACCAAGGCCTCAACTACCACCGAAACCTTACCCCCCCTTGACCCAGGGCACCGCCCCCAACAACTTGGCCTGACCAACCAAGGCCGTATCCCTTCCATACATACCCACAATCAACGTTTTATTGTATACATCCATCATGACCTGTGTTCAATCGAGCTCACGGTTAGTGTCCCTTAGCTGATTAGGGTCCTGGACTTGATCTGTCGACCAGCTTGCCCAGACCTTAGACCGTGACGTTATCTCAACAAACCAACCTGTTGGTACTGCCGGAAACATGCATAAACGTTACGGACCTTACATGTGATATACCCTGGATACTTTCCTTATGCCTTGGATACCAGGATTATATCACCCTTGTTTGGATAAACTATTGACCTTTGCCGAACATGCTGGTTGCTAGTCAAATCATGCTACCCAGTCGTAGATTGCATTTCAACATGCGTATTGCCGTCCTTGGACATACTCCCACCAACGTACCATCCTCTCTACAACATGTACCCTTTATCAACCATATCCATGATTTTCCGGTTCACTCAATCGGTTGATAGATTTGAGGGGGATTACCTATACTTAACATGAGAAACCACTTCATATTATTGTTCCGCGCAGCTGTACAGAAACAAGTCACGACAATAATGGCTAATGTAGACACCAAATTTGTGTCTTACGACCCTGTGACCCACACTCTTTCACAAACCTAACCTCATACCTAAACTACACAATGATTTATTAATTACCTTGTACTTGATAAATCCACATTCACCATACCCGCCACCTCACTTTGCCACCTCATCATGACCTAGCCCTAACAATAAATAAAACGCTAAGTAAAGGACCCATGACTTGGTCTAGACTCCACATCCAAACTAATGCCTCCTTACTCGCACCCAATGCCGACCTCTAGCCACTTGACCAAGCCCGCAACTGATCTCTCGAGCGAACAACAGCAGGGAGGTGGGTATTTTTAATAAAAATAGCCTACTTTTTTCCACCGATGCCGGTTCTACTCGCCGCCGCGGTTACGAAACCGCCATCGGTTCCCATGTAAAATGGCTCCCCAACCAAAACAACGGTCGGAATTCATTTTGTAGATCAGAGTCGAAGGATTTTCTGGCAACAGAGAGCATTGCGAGCGGAGGGAAGGGAACAGAGCAGAACTTCACTTGACAAGCAGAGCGAGTGAAGAAACTAGAAGACGTTGGGCAGCCAAGGAGATCAAATTGCACCTTCATAAAAAAACAGTAAGTTACATCTTGCATGTTCTAATTATAAACATTTATTATGCTTCTTGGATTTCAGCGCTCCTAAATCCCATTTCTGAATCATTATCCAACGTACCAGGGCCTCTACTATCATTATTGTTCTGACCATCCCATTCCTAATACTATCACAAAACCAGCATTATACAAAAACACCACACCAGCCCAGAAGATCCTAGAACCCACCGGTTATCGGTTATCAGTAACCGCCATCGCGTTATAGGTAACCGACATCGGTTATTCCTTTTGATCAAAACCAGGAAAAAACAGCCCTTCCCCTACCCCAGTTCAGCCAAGCAATTTAATTGATATTTTACAGTCTTTTGTGTTAATTCACGTTAGCAGGGAAACTGACCACCTTCGAAAGGAAGTTTTACATTTCCTGGGGCCCAAGGCAGTTTCCTCATTTATTGTTTAATCAAAATCTTTTGTGGTCTTGTGTTCTTATTTGCAGGTAGTCCTTCCAGACAAAAAGGAGTTCTCCACAGACAAACCTGATCTTTCTCTACGGTACGCGCACATCATCTCGACATTCTACAGGTATTCCTCCTAACCCTAACCTTATCTTGTTTCTAAAAGGAATGAAGCATTTTCCTAATGAAACATTTTGGCACGCCCGGTGGGAACCATTTTGGGTTTTTCTTTATTTATTGCTTGCTTTCAGTATAGGGAGCATACTTGCTGGTTTCTTCTTCTAAAAATATTCACGAGGTGGTATTTTATATTTTGGTAAAGGAACTTGCTTTTTTTTGCATCTTGCATTAGTGAAAGTCATCTCTTTTGCTTCATCAAATATAATTTTCGATTTGGGTTTTTAAACACATGCATTGCATTCCTTGCCTGTTGTTTTTCTTTCAATTCTAGTGAACATAGATTAAGTAACAGGTCGTACACGTGGGGGTGATATCCACGGTATTGACAGGAAATTAACCTTAGTTTCACTGCACAACACATACCGAATCACTTCACAATTAACACAACAGCTCAAACATCCCCCCTTTTTCCGCGGTATTCCTCCGCCCGATTGAGGTAACCTTATAAGCCAAAACAACTTGACATTTCCCCTAGGTCTTGTTGTTTAGGATTCTGACATCATCTTACGTCTAAGGCATAAGCCCACGATAACTAAAATTAACCCTAGGGTTAGTCTCTAGATTTGCGTGTGCCTCTTGCTTGTTTTTCAAATCCTTTTTTCTCTGTCATACTTTGTCTTCTGTGATCAATAAGTTGATATGAAATATACTCAACGTTGCTAAAATCAAATTAGCAGCCTTTTATATCTTCTTATCCTAGACTTTTGACACCGCATCGGGTTAAGGGACCGACGTCGTTTGATCTGTGACGACACCGGTTACTAAACCGATATCGGTTACTGTCTGTCTTCATGCCCCTGACAAACCAGCAACTTGCCAAAATTCACCATTCTGAGGTTGTTTTTGTTCTTGAGAGATTGAAACTTTCCTGTGTGTTCGGTCTATGGTTGTCATCACTCGGAAGCAAGCTGCCGCCATGGTTTCACATGACTGCTCTGTGTCTTTGCCTGAATCACCCCCTTCACATTCTATAGGGAACCCTACGGACACCAGTGAGATCTCCCAAATTCCTGTAGGAGACAAAGACTTTGCCAAATTCTGGATGCTAATCCCAGCGCTGTACAATACTATTTGTCTCATGCCCCTAACCGTACGCCTGATGGTCAGCTCCTTTTTGGCATGCCTATAGTAGTAGCTGCTCATTTAGCTCCCACTCCTCCTGATAATACCGCCTTGCTTCCTGCATCTCTAGCCCCGTCTCCCAATCCGACAGCTTGCAGAGGTTCATACGACCCCCGATTAGCTTTCTTTTGTTAATCTTGGACCCCACGTATCGTTCCCCCCACCAACTGCCCCTACCTCATCTCTTTTGCAGACTGCTCCATTCATGACTTGCTCTCTGCCACCTATCACACGAGCTTTCCTTCTCAAGCTCCACCTACCTTTTCATTCCCATACACGTATCCGTAACCTCAACACCTTATATGGGACATCCCTATTCTGTGCACCATCATCTCATCCAACCACTGATTTCATCAAACAAATGATGGACAAATGCAAAACCTTGGAGGCTTCGGTTTCGGGAAGTCGTAGCGCCTTGACATACGAACAAGTTTGTCGGGAGCCCATTCACCCTTCTGTCCCCCTTCATTCATATCCTCCTCAATGGGAGTTGCCAAAGTTTACTCGTTTTAACAGTAAAGAGGATCCTCAACAACACTTGCGATCATTTAGACATGCTTGTTATTTGATTGCCCACGATGATGCCTTGTTACTCCGCACCTTTCCCATGTCCTTATCAGGACCTGCCCTTGGAGTGGTACAGTGCTTTAACCCAGCACTCAATCTTCTCTTTTAACCAAAAGCCCAATCTTTCTTGGATCATTTCTCCATTAACATTGCCAAGAAAGTATCTATCACTAACCTCTATGCCATCCGACAATTTGAAGACGAATCTATCGCAGATTTCGTTGGACGATGGCGGGGCCTTATCAACCAACTTACGTATGCCTTGCCTCAAACCGAACTCATCGAACTATTTACGCGGGCTTGCGCTAAGCACATCTCCCCTACTCTCCAAATTCAAACTTTCCACACATTCGACGAGGCCTTTACCATGGCTCGGAAGCTAAATTCGAGCCTTAGAAGAAGAGAAATTGCGGTTGCGTAACAAGAACTCCAATTTCCGAACTCCTGATTCTACCAATAAACCAAATACCACCACTCCTCACGCGTCCACCTCTTCTAAATCAAAAGGAGCTGTCCACGCGGTGATGGTCAAATCCCAACCACCGTCCAATGCCACCAAAAACCACCTATAAATACAAAGCCGAACCCATCAAGCTACACTCCCTTGGGAGAAACATATGGTGTGATCCTGGAGAAATTGCTCAAAGCTGGGGCCATCACCTTGCCCCCTGTTAAACCTCATTTTGGGTTTGACTCCACCCGCGCAATACCTTCCTGGTACAAAGAAAATGAATTTTGTAACTTCCACCGCGTGAAGGGACATAGTCATGAAAATTGCAAGATGTTGAAAAACATAGTGCAGGAAATGGTTGATGCGCAGGGGATATAGCCCTCGATAATCCTAACGCCCCTGCTAACCGAAATTTGAAAATTTTCAACAAGCCATTCCCGAATCACTCGTCCAGCAGTAAATCAACCAAGATATCTTAGCGAGGAGAGTGTTCATGAGATCCATGCAGTATTCGATACCCAGCCAAAAGCCTCTATCGAAAATTTTTGAATCAAGCCTCTCCACTAACACAGGAGCCCGAACCTCCTTTACCACCATCAAGCCAAAGCGAAATCGTTCCTTTACCCATAGAAGAGTTAACTGGCCCGGACTTCTCTTCTCATCAACGAGTCTTCTTACACCACATCCCTACAAGACTGTGAGCGGATGCTATCTAATTTATCTATTTCCCAAACGTCCCCTTCTACCACTCTTGCTACACAAGAGGAAGGCTCACCACCCCTTTGACATCCTTAGACGAGAAATCTCTTACACTAACATCACCACATTCTTTTAACATGACAGATCCCCTCGAACATGCCCTCCTACCTATTAGTCCCTCATCGCCTAAATCTTTTCAACGACGGTTGACCTCCTAACATCTATTGATACAGTGCCTCATCTACCTCCTGTGTCACACCCGCAATGGACTGGAATTACAACCCACCTTTCTTCCGTACCCAAATTACAAATCACACCTGGAGACTGTCATTCCACAGAAGATAGACAGGCCCTATGGGAACGTTTGAGTACCCCTTTTTCTACTCAAATGCAAATGACTAATCCTGATGTCTCCACCATCTACCCGAAGTGCTTACAGAAGCTTAAAATGCCCCTGTTCTCTCTTCGCGCCTTCACCCCCCTCACCTCTACCAAATGCCCCGTCCACTTCTATCAACTTAACCGGATCTTCCCCTACGCTTGGGACCCTCACCAATGCCCAGTCTAACACACCCGCCTAAGCGACTCGATCTATCCAAAAATAAATCCGTTCCGCCACCTAGGAGACGAACGCAATCCGGGCCTCTATCACAATTAAAACCCTCATCGTCACACCCACCTTCCATATTGGGACCTCATCCCTCCACATTACACCAATATATCATACCTCCTTTGTTTTCTTCAAAACGACCTACGCCTTCTACACCTATACAGAGATCAAAGGGTATCACAACATCGTTACCCCGCGTATCCGGTCCACCGGTCCACCTAAACCCTAAACCAATCCCATCATCAAAGGATTTATTTTCTGTCACTCCCTTTCTCCGTGGTTGTTTCCCGCTACCACGCCATCTGTTAGCCTCATCATCATCATCTAACCAGCTGAACGTAACTTCTGTGTCCAAGAAACCACGTTTAGTGAAAAACATGTGTCAGCAACCCTCGGCTAAACCACCACCCATACGAACTAAACACGCCCCAAAACATTACCACAACCCACACAATCAATACCCTCATCCTCTTCCGATTTTGACCCACTCAAAGGATCTTACGCCAAAATCCTTGCTATGTTGGTGGAGAATGCGACCATCTCCCTACCTCCACTTAGACCTTATGACCCGTCTAAGCCCGACCTATGGATTATGATGAGTCTAAAATCTGCGCCTATCACCGCACACCTGGACATGATGTGGAGGGATGCAAGCTCTAAAAAACCATCCTTCGCTAGTCACCTCTTCCGGATAGAAAGATTAAGAAAGACAACTTACGAAGGGAGAGACCTCTAGCGTCAATTCCCTCTACTATACCATCTGTCCCCGCCTCACCAAGATCGATCATTATTACAACACCCACCTCTTGAAGACCATGAATTATCCCAACCATCTTCTTCATCTCAGGTCTACGAGATTAATATGATTAGTGTCGTTACTCGAGGACAGAAAAACAATGGAAAAGTGAAAGAAAACACACCTGCGGCGTCTCTTTTCCTTCAACATCCCGATTACAACCACCACCTAAAGTGTTATTCGCGGACCCACCTATCCTGTCTCTAATGGAGTTGCCCACCGAACCATGATCAAATAGCTTCATCAATCGCCCGTAAAAATGACACTATGATCTCATTCAGACTTCTGAATCTCATCGACAAGCTCTCGTTGAGATCCTTCAAGGGATAGAGGTTTTACCCAACGAAAACCTGCCCCGTTGCCTCCATTCTAACACCCAATCACGTTGCCACTCTCTCACCAAACAATCCATCTCCCCCCACCACTTCTGTCTCAAAACAACAAGCCGCTGCAGTTAGTTTCTCGGAAGATGAAATTATAGACTTGGGTGCAGAAGACCCTGACCCTGCCCTTTTCATTTCCGCTTACGTCCGAGACATTCGAGTTCGTCGGGTTATGATTGACGGGGGCGCAGCCTAAACTCATCTCTCTTCAAAAGCCTTCCAACAAATGAACATCCCTTCTAGTTGCATGTGTGCCAACCCCATCATGTTGCGATCATTCAATGACGCTATTACTTCTACCTTAGGCACCGTGATCCTCAACATTCGCGTAGGCCACGTACTTTACCCGAACTCTTCTATGTCCTTGAAGGAGAGTTCCAATATAATATATTGCTGGGTCGTCCTTGGATCCGAGCCATGGGATGTGTTCCCTCAACATTACATCGATGCATAAAATTTGAGTACGAGGGGAAGTCCTACACTGTAAAAGCTGATCCTCCCCCCTTCAAAACTTGCAATATGTTATACCGCCCAAACGATGTGCTTATACCAATTAAAACACCCATACATTCAACCCAACCATCCTCTTCAAATGTACCTCAACCATCCACCTCAACTACACCTATGCCTTCAACTGATGAAACCACTGTCGCACAAACCACTTCTCTTCCCGCAGCTAACATCCCAACCTCCGACCCCTTAGTAGATGTTTTTCATCGCCTCACGCTGGGGGAGTACCGCCTATATAACGTTAGTTCTTTCCCTACCCCCGCAGGAGTACGGACAATTACATGCGCATCCCACCTACGACCGTCGCGTGGGGGAGGTAATCTCTTACGGACCACCCCATTGCCGCACTAACCTAACGTATGGGGGTGTTGACGCATCCTCCATTACCCCTGAACCTCCTCTTGGTGTGGTTCCCTTCCAATCCGATTTTCAATACTTGACAAATTGTCGTTCGCCCTCACCTTCTTGACTCGCTGTGCGTGGAAAGGCTTTGGTTTTGGCCTTTACGAACAAGGCCGACATACACTCATTCCCGTGACCACACGCAAACATAATGATCGAAGTGGTCTCGGTTTTTCCGAAACACCTACACAAGAGACACCTCCTGTCAGCTGTATCCTGGAAGAGGAAGACGTTGCCCCTACCGAACCATCATCACCCACTTTGCCATCATCACCCACAGAATCGATGGACCCTGAATCTATCCCTCCTAACTTTTTCTTTTTTTTTCATAAATGCTATCTTCATAGGTCCTCTCACTTATCAACGCGATAATGAGACCCATCTTCTCTTCCCCTTCTGTATCCAGACATGATCGAAGAGGATTTGCCTTTGATTAATGTTGTTGAATGCCAGGATGACGACTCCATCCTCACTTACCTGGGCGCGGATGATTCTTATATTCAACGTGCCCTACCATCTGAAACCCAAACTATGCTAAACGAATCTACTATAGAAATCAACATCCACACGGAGGAAGATCCTCACATAGTGAAGATTGGACAATCCCTTAACACATCAGAACAAGCCGCCTTTTCTACCTTTCTCCGTGCTTGAAACCAAGCTTTCGCATGGTCTTACACTGACATGCCAGGAATTGATCCTACCATTGCCGTCCATAACATCACCCTAAACCCCGATTCCAAACCAGTCAAACAGAAATTGAGAAAAAATGCATCCACGCATTGCTCTCTTGGTCAAAGAGGAGCTCCAACGACTCCTTTCTGTTTCATTCATCTTGCCTATTGACTATCCTCAATGGATTTCTAACATCGTACCTGTCACTAAAGCGACAGGGGGACTTCGGATATGCACAGATTTCTGGGATCTTAACCTTGCTTGCCCCAAGGATGACTTCCCCCTCCCAAGTATTGATCAACTTGTTGATCTCACTGTGGGCCATGAAATGCTTTCTCTCATGGATGGCTTTTCAGGATACAACCAAATTTTGGTTGCCCCTGCCGATCAACACAAAACTGCCTTCATAACTCCTTGGGGAACCTTCTGTTATCGTGTCATGCCATTTGGCCTTAAGAATGCTGGTGCTACCTATCAGCAGGCTATGACCTACATTTTTCATGACATTATGCATACTATCCTTGAAGACTATGTCAACGATCTTCTCGGCAAGTCTAAACATCGTAGTGAACATCTCGATGTTTTAACCATTATTTTTGATCGCCTGTTACAATATTCTGTCTGCCTTCAACCGAAGAAATGTGTCTTTGGTGTTCTTTCAGGAAAACTTCTTGGCTTTATCGTCTCTTTGCGTGGCATTGAGGTCGATCCATCTAAAGTAAAAGCTATCCTAGAAATGCCCCCACCCAAAAACCTCAAACAATTGCGTAGTTTGCAGGGTAAACTTCAATCCATCCGGCGTTTCATCTCCCAACTCTCGGATCGATGTCACCCTTTTCATCACCTTCTAAAAAAGGACGTTGCCTTTCAATGGAGTGAGGAGTGTCACCAAGCCTTCGCAGCTCTCAAAATGTATCTCTTGCAGCCACCCGTGCTTATCCCACCCCAGGACGACCGCCCTTTCTACCTTTATCTTTCCGCCACTGACCATGCTATAGGAGCTATGCTCGCACATCGAGACTCGGCACGCCGAGAGCAGGCCGTTTATTATATAAGTCGTACCCTCGTGGATGACGAGACTAGGTATACACATGTAGAAAAATTGTGCCTGGCCCTATCATTCGTCGCCACCAAACTCCGACATTACCTCCTGAATCACAAAACTTTCGTCATCACCAACACAGACCCCATTCATTATATGTATGCCAAACCACACCTAAACCAACGTATCGCTCGATGGCTCATGCTCCTTGCCGACCTTGACCTTGAGTTTATACAACAGAAATCAATCAAAGGACAAACTCTTGCAGACCAACTTGCAGAGGCCCCCTCTACCTGGGGAACAATTTACCAATTTTACCTTCCCCGACGAACTCATCGCCACTCTTTCTCTCAGAGAAGAGTCGTATCAAATGACCCTCTTCTTCGATGGATCTAAGTGCCAGCGCGGCGGAGGAGCCGGCGTTGTTCTCATCCCTCTTGACGCTGAACCTATGCCTCTTTCATTCCGGCTTGATTTCCCCTGCACTAATAATACAGCGGAATACGAGGCCCTTGTTCTGGGTCTCCAAGTTGCGATACACTTAGGCATTAAATCTATCCATATCTTTGGTGACTCTCAATTGGTAGTGAATCAAGTTATGGGCATCTACCAATGTAAAAACGAGGAACTTCAGAAATACAAACACCACGTGGAATCACTTCTAGCCTTATTTACTCACTATTCTATCCAAACCATTCCCCGCTCCACTAACAAATTTGCGGATACTATGGCTTGCTTAGCCTCACAGATTCCCGCCGCACCAACTGACTCTGAATTATTCGTTGTGGTCCAGCAACTTTTTGCACCATCCTATTCAACCCCGGTAGTTTGCATGATAAATACTGTGTCTACTAATTCGCAGGATACCTGGTACCACCAATTCACGACTACCTTACAATCTCTGTTCTCCCACCTGACCTTACTAGTAACGGAAAACGTGCTTTTCTCAAAAGTGTTTCACGTTATGTTGTCATGGGAGGACTCCTCTATAAACGTGGCTTTGATGACATCCTCCTTCGCTGTCTGACCAACACTGAGGCCACTCATACCATCCAACAAGTACACGATGGGATTTGTGGTGGACATTTTAGTGGCCTTGCCGTGGCTAAACGAATCCTTCGCCTGGGTTATTATTGGCCTACTCTCAATAACGACTGCTACGAATATGTTAAGCGCTGTGTCATGTGTCAACAACATGCCAATCTTCAACATACTCCTAGCCACCCGCTACAAGTCGCTCGTGATCTTTGGCCTTTCTCACAATGGGGTTTAGACCTTATTGGTGAGATTCACCCGACCTCTTCACAACGTCACCGTTGGATAATCACAGCGACCGAATATTACACAAAATGGGTGGAGGCCATCCCACTCATTTCAATCAAAAAAGAAAAATTGTCGAATTCATTAACCATCACATTATCTGTCGTTTTGGTATTCCTCATCGCCTAATAACAGATAATGGTAAATCTTTTAAAAACAAGTTGTTACAAGACCTTTGTGAAAACTTTGGTATCAAACTTAGTTTCTCATCGCCTTACTATCCGCAGGCCAATGGTCAGGCTGAATCTTCTAATAAAACTCTAACCAAAATCCTCATGAAAGTTGTCAATGAATCTGGAAGAAATTGGCACGATCACATTCCCTTTACCCTTTGGGCTTATCGTACTAGCATTCGTACCTCTACTAATGCCACACCTTTTTCTTTGGTATACGGTACCGAGGCTATTTTGCCTCTCGAAATACAAACACCCTCCCTTAGAATATCTCTTCAGGATATTCTCACCAACGATGATTTCCGCCAAGAGCGGTTAGCCCAATTGGAGCTTCTTGACGAACGCCGTCTTACAGCTCTCGATCACCTTCAAATTTATCAAAAACGCATCAAGCGTGCTTATGATAAGCGACTTCATGAGCGTATCTTTAAGGTTGGTGATCTTGTCCTCAAAGAGAATCAACATGTCACCAAACTAGAAAAGAGAAAACGTGGAAAATTTGCTCCCAATTAGATTGGGCCTTATATAATCACTCACACCTATGGATCAGGCACTTATCGTTTAGCTTCGCTTAATGGTAAACCTGAGCCTGAACCCCTTAATGCCTTGCATCTTCGACCATTCTACTGCTGAAATTAGTGTTATATCACTTCTTATCTACCTACTGCTCGTCCCTTGAGCTCATTTACCGCTACATACACTTTGTTTTCTATATCTCCGAATAAAATCAAAATCACTTCGCACCTCCCCTTGATGATGCCTTCCCCTCTTTAGTCTAGTCCATGACTTCAAAGTATTAAAATAAGCTGTATTCTTAAGGGATTTTCTTGAGTCAAACTTCCTACTAAACTAGATGCTTCATGCCAAAAGAACATCTAGTCATCTAAAATTAAATATAGACTGCTCCCACGAAGGACAGCTATATGCCAAACTATTGCTGCTACTATAAATAGACTGCTCCCTTGAAGGACAGCTATGCACTAAAATCATCTCTGCTACTATAAATAGACTGCTCCCCCGAAGGACAGCTATACACAGTCAGCCTTTATCAGAAGCTTCTCGCATTGATCAGCTTCGTGAAGACCTCAAGAATAAAACAATCAATATCCCTTGTAGACTTCCCGCATCGATCAGTCTATATTTAATAAAATAAAAGCCTCATTCAAAAGAACTTTTTGGGTCATGGACTTGTCTATTTAGGATAGGTTCTCTTTCGTTGTAACAAGTTCTTTGAGCCTCCGCTATATCATCCACCTCATCTCACCATTTGTTTCAATTCAAGGGACGTAATGTACACCCGATATATTGTGATCATACAACTCTTTTCACCTATGGACTTCTCGTCTATGCACGACACTTAGGGCTTCAGGCTCGTTCTACGTTGTGTGGTTTGTTTAGCTCTTTTCACCTACGGAACACTCTTTCCGCTTTGCCTCGCATCTAGGATTGTGTGTTGATCTTAATCAGGACACTATTCCCTCCTACTTGGGTATGCTAACCTTTGCTTTACCTATACCTACACCAACAACATTATCCTACCAGCACCAATAACATTACCCTACCAACATCAAATTTTTACCAAACGACCAATTGCCTAAACCATACCAAATTGCCTAAATTCACCCCTCCCTGATCCTAAGGGAGAACTACATCGGTCTGAGGCCCTTCCTTGCTTTGTGCAATGGGCTATGTAGGCAGCACTTCGGAGACATGGGGTCTCCCAAGGTTAGCTCGACCATCCCCTACCATAACCTATCATGTGTGGTAAATATAAATATTTTTGTGTATTTCTATTTAATTACATTTCTCTTTGATCCTTTTTCAAAACACCGAAAGTCAAAATGACAACATTCTTATTATTATAATGCAAATCAACATACATATCTCGTTTTAGTTAGATGTTAAAAAAATACATCTTCTATATCATCGACGCGCAGGTCGGTACTCTTATTTATTTTTATACCTTGCTAACATTTATTTAGACCCTCACGCCTCATCCCAAACTAGGTGATGATCGTGATCGTCGACCCCTCTCGCCAGGCCTCTCTGTCCTCAAAGGTACCACGGCTATTGGTACCACCCACTGATCTGCCAATCTCTCCTGTAACATGTGAATACGCTCTCTCGCATGGAGGTATCTAGCCTCTAGTCCCTCCACTCGTGACTCACAAACATCGCAAATATCTACCTTTGCTGCAACCCCTTGTTAACCATTTGGCCCGACCCAAGGCCGCACCCAACCACTTGGCCCGACCCAAGGCTGCACCCAACCACTTGGCCCGACCCAAGGCCACAACCAACCCATTTGGCCCGACTCGAGGCCGCAACCAACCTATTTGGCCCGACCCGAGGCCGCAACCAACCTATTTGGCCCGACCCAAGGCCTCACCCCAACCATTTGGCCCGACCCAAGGCCTCCACCTACCAATTGGCCCGACCTAAGGCCTCAACCTACCTATTTGGCCCGACTTAAGGCCTCCACCTACCAATTGGCCCGACCCAAGGCCTCAACCTACCCATTTGGCCCGACCCAAGGCCTCAACCTACCTATTTGGCCCGACCTAAGGCCTCGCCCTAACCTATTTGGCCCGACCTCAGGCCTCAACCTACCTATTTGGCCCGACCTAAGGCCTCAACCTACCAATTGGCCAGACCTAAGGCCTCGCCCTAACCTATTTGGACCGACCTCAGGCCTCAACCTACCAATTGGCCCGACCCAAGGCTTCAACCTACCAATTGGCCCGACCCAAGGCCTCAACCTACCTATTTGGCCCGACCTAAGGCGTCGCCCTAACCTATTTGGCCCGACCTCAGGCCTCAACCTACCTATTTGGCCCGACCTAAGGCCTCAACCTACCAATTGGCCTGACCCAAGGCCTCAACCTACCAATTGGCCTGACCCAAGGCCTTAACCTACCTATTTGGCCCGACCTAAGGCCTCGCCCTAACCTATTTAGCCCGACATCAGGCCTCAACCTACCTATTTGGCCCGACCTAAGGCCTCAACCTACCAATTGGCCCGACCCAAGGCCTCGCCCTACCTATTTGGCCCGACCCAAGGCCTCAACCTACCAATTGGCCCGACCCAAGGCCTCGCCCTAACAATTTGACCCGACCCAAGGCCTCAACCTACCCACCTAACCTGACCCAGGGCCACCGCCCAACCACTTGGCCTGACCAAGGCCGTATCACTTCCATACCATACCCACAATCAACGTTTTATTTTATACATCCATCATGTACCTTGTGTTCAATCGAGCTCACCTGTTCGTGTCTTAGCATGATTAGGGTCCTTGACTTGATCTGTCGACCAGCTTTGCCCAGACCTAGACCGTGACGTTTATCTCAACCAAACCAACCTTTTGGTACTGCCGAACATGCCTAAACGTTCCGGTACCTTACCTGTTATATACCCTGGAGCTACTTCCTATGCCTTGGATACCAGGATTATATCACCCTTGTTTGGATAAACTATTGACCTTTGCCTATACATTGCTGGTTTGCTAGTCAAATCATGTACCCTAGTCGTACTATTGCATTTCAACATGCGTCTGCTTCCTTGGACCTACCCCACCACCTTACCATCCTCTCTACAACATGTACCCTTTATCAACCCTATCCCTGATTTCCCGTTCACTCAATCGGTGATAGATTTGAGGGGGATTACCTATATCCTTAACATGAGAAACCACTTCATATTATTGTCCGCGCAGCTTTACAGAACAAGCTACACGACAATAATGGGCTAATGTAGACACCAAATTTGTGTCTTACGACCCCTTGTGACCCACATCTCATTTCACAACCTAACCTCATTACCTAAACTTTACACAATTATTTATTAATTACCTTGTAATTGATAAATCCACATCACCATACCCGCCACCTCACTTTGCCACCTCATCATGACCTAGCCCTAACCCTAAACTAACCTAATTAAGACCCATGACTTGGTCTAGACTCACATCCATAACTAATGCCTCCTTACTCGCACCCAAAGCCGACCTTCTAGCCACTTGACCAAGCCCGCAACTGATCTCTCGAGAGAAAAGCAGGGAAGGTGGGCTATTTTACTAAAAATAGCCTACTTTTTCCTTACCGATGCCGGTTCCTACTCGACCGCCGTCGGTTACGAAACCGCCATCGGTTCCCTGTAAATGGGCTCCCCAAACCAAAACAACGGATCGGAATTTCATTTTGGAGATCAGTCGAAGGATTTCTGGATCAACAGAGAGCATTGCGAGCGAGGAACAGAGTCCAGAACTTCACTTGACCAAGCAGAGACGAGTGAAGAAACTAGAAGAGTTGGCAGCCAAGGAGATCAACTTGCACCTTCATCAAAAACCAGTAAGTTACATCTTGCATGTTCTCCATTATAACATTTCTTATGCTTCTTGGATCTCAGCGCTCCTAAATCCATTTCTGAATCCATTATCCAACGTACCATTGCCTCTAACTATCATTCTTTAGTTTCTAACCATCCCATTTCCTAATACTATCCAAAACCAGCCATTACAAACACCACAACCAGCCCAGAAGATCCTAGAACCCACCGGTATCGGTTATCAGTAACCGCCATCGGTTATAGGTAACCGACATCGGTTCCTTTTGATCAAAACCAGGAAAAATAGCCCTTCCCCTACCCAGTTCCGCCAAGCAATTTAATTGATATTTTACAGTCTTTTGTGTTAATTCACGTTAGCAAGGAAACTGACCACCTTCGAAAGGAAGTTTTACATTTCCTGGGCCCAAGGCAGTTTCCTCATTTATTGTTTAATCAAATCTTGTGGTCTTGTGTTCTTATTTACAGGTAGTCCTTCCCAGACAAAAAGGAGTTCTCCACAGACAACCTGATCTTTCTCTACGGTACGCGCACATCATCTCGACATTCTACAGGTATTCCTCCTAACCCTAACCTTATCTGTTTCTAAAAGGAACGCAACATTTTCCTAGTGAAACACCTATACCCCGCTAGCTCCGTGCGGAGAGTCGATACCATCTTGGCCACATGCCAGACTAGGGAAAAGACTTCAGTATTTCTACCAACTACTGAGGGCTCCCCAGCGTCCACAGATAACTCTGCACGGGTCCTGTCCATGGGGATCATCAGGGCGGTGCATACCCTACGAATCAAGTCCCGCCACTCATCGGCAGTCTCTGCAAACAAAGGAGAAAACAAATTAGAAACAAAACAAGAGATTAGAAATACAAGATAAAACAAAAAGAGAGATAGCAATTAAGGAAATCCTAACTAAAAACAAACACCAAAAAGAAGGATGGTAACTTACTCGGATCACCAGGCCTCCAGGATGGATCGCTAGGGTCAGCACCTACCACGGATGCCGCCACTGACTGGGGTGCTACTCCTATGACTGGAGCAACGTAGCGTCCTGCAACAGACTCATCCTCCCCGCCATGGCCTTGGGAGAGTGGCTCCTCTGAAACCAGAGTAACTCTCTCTGCACTCTGCTCGGCCCTCACTGCCTGCATAATATCCTAGAGTGTCATGCCACTCAAGATCACTGTCCTCGGTCTCCTCCTCTGTCTCTCCCCCTATAAACTCCTCAAACTCAGAGTCTATGTCAATTGGGTCATCACTGCTATGGGCAGGACCCACGGAAATTTGAAGCAAGGGTGCCTGAGGTGCACCGGCTCTCCCTCTGGCACGTACTATCCTCCTGGTTGCAATAGGAATGCCAGGAGTAACCATTGTCCAACCCCGGCCTCTAGGCCCCCCTATGGCCTCTCAGAACTGATCTATATACTGGCTCTACCGGGGCAAGCATACCCATGTATGGTAGTGCCAAACTGTTGGGGAACTCGCCCAAGGGGGTGCATCTCCACCCGCCACACTCTATCAATAAGCTACTCTTGTCGTCGAGCAGGAGATCAAAGTAAGAGCCTCCTCGCCCCATATACCTGCCAATAGTCTGGCGACGGTGTGGCCATCCATGTCGGTAGTAGTCAAAGAAGTAATTGGCTGATGAGGTGCTCAGAGCACCGACATATTTGTCCATCTGGCTGCTCTCACAGCTCCAGGATCTACCACCTCCACACCTCTGCCATAGGGGATGAAGTGCTCATAGACCCAACTCATGACTAGGGTCAGGTGGCTCAAGGACTACCCCTGTAAACAGACTACCCTGTATAAGTCATGGTAGGTAGTCCCAAGAATGTTTGCTCCCTAGGCATATATCCAGCCTGTGTCCCTCTATCTGTGCAATGATGGGGGACCAGCAGTATAACAATGTGTCTCCTCCCTTGTCCCCGATCAGTCTCAAGGCAAGGATCCCCATAATGGCCTGGCAAAGCAAGGGGATGGGCAAACTAGGAATGGATCGAACTCTGACCCCCTTCTTCGAACCCGTGGAGATGACTGCATCTCCCATATAAGTGGCCCACTGTGCTATCTGGGCCCGCGAACCTGCTGTCTCAAGGGTAAGACGTCTCCCAATGATCGGGACCCCCAGAATGCGATAAACATCCTCCAAGTGTGATGGTCCACTCACCGCGGACCCCTGGTAATCGGAAGGTGTTCCGATCAGCATCCCAATAGGAGAATAAGTCACAAAGAATGTGACTGGATGGTGCAACATGTGGAACGCGTGAGATACGTAGTATCCCGGCCCTCTGAAGAGTGTCCTCCTCATCCTGTGAAAGTGCATCCAGTACTCCTGGGAGTCCAGTTCACACTCCCTCTCTCTGGACTCCACTGAATATACTCCTCTCTCACCTGCATACACCCAAAAACACACAAAACAAAGCAAGTTAGCATCCGAGTAATATTAGAAAAATCATGAAAACACGTAGAAATGCTAAAAATGCAAAAACAATTTCAAACAGATGTTCTTTTGGCATTCTGTGTTCAAAACCGCCACCCTGAGCAGGGAGGTGGTTTCGTAACCACCACCTTAAGGGTGGTGGTCGTGTGACCGCTGCCCTGAACAGGGCAGCGGTCCTGTAACTGCCGCCCTGGGCAGGGTGGCGGTCGTGTCCCGAAAACCCACGTGGGTTTTATAACTTAAAAAGCCTAAAAAACGCCAAAAAAGGACCATTTTTACTAAAAAAAAAGCCTACCTAGTAGGCCCCCCCCCCTAGATGGACCTTTTAATACTAACATTTTCAAAAATAACCCCCCCACGACAAAGATTTTAGCATTTTAAAATTAAGGGGGTAAAAAGGATAAATTGAGGAAAACTAACCTGTGATCTCGTGGGTCGATGTTCCGCTCACGGAGGCATGATCACTATCCCGTCACGAACGTTTTGACTCTACTCACGTAAGAAACCGTCACCGTGGGTTCAGAGCTCAGAATCAATCAAATCAACTCGTGCAAATGAATAGGAAAATGGGCCCACTTTCATATATATAGCAGTGTGGCTTGTTTTTTTTTTCTAAAATGTTTTTTTTACAGGTTTGGAGCGCCGACGGAGGTAAGTTCTTATCCCCACACAAATGGTACATTCTCATTTCCTATTATTTTAGCATTTATTTTCCAAACTATTGTGTCTATCTGCACTTGAGTTCTCTTTTTTTTTTGCAGGTAGTGGGAATTTTGGACGACGTCATTTCAACACACAGACGTATCAGGTATAACTTTCTAACTTCCCATTTCAGGACCGCCATACTCGGACCCACCGTTTTACACCTCTTCATAGCTAAAACACTTCTCTAAGGGGGCAATATGTACGTACCCAAAATTGTAGGGTACTGCACCTGCCAGAACAACGTAACATGTTCCCCAATGATGATACAGGTCTCCTCGCAAGGTGTTCAGGATCCGGAAAAGCTCTCCAAGTGTGTCATTAACATCCCACATGCTCTAGCCCCCGCATGCCTCGCTTAGCCCCCGCGTGCTTTGTTTTTCCCTTTTCCCCTCTTTTCTTGGCCTTTTTCTCTTCAGTGACGAAACCGCCGCCCTGCGGTCCTGGGCCCTTCTCAGGGCGGCGGTCCTTTACGCATTTTCTAGAAAGCTCTTTTAAACACGACTCATGTAAATTTCAACGATTTACCAGCTTTTTTTCACCGCCATAAGCTTGCATTAATGATTCTGGTTCCCTGGAATAGTGTTTTGCCATTGTTTATAGTTTAAGAGTTCTATTTGGTTTTTACCTTGGGTAAATGCAAATGCTATAAATAGTTGGCTTGTGCTCAAGCAAATGGCCCCTCAAATTTTCCTCTGAATTTCTCATTGCAATAGATTAGTCTTTCATTTTTCTTAGAATTCTTAGTTTCTTTCATTGCATGCTTAGTTAGTGTTGTTTTGCTGTTAGTAAGCCACATATCCATCTTGTGCAATGATATGCTGTTGATTTTATCCAATCCATTGGAGTAAAATAGTTTTTTTTCAATAGGAAGCCATTAAAGTTGCAGGTTTTGCTCTTCAAACAGGATAGTTTCAGGTTCTGGACGTTTTATGTTGCATGACTCGCAATAAATCCCACTAGGAATTGCATAAGCCAAGCTCTGTACTCTTGCGCTATCCCTCTCCTACTCGCATTGTATTCAGTCTGTATCTTGAGCTGCCTTTGTCCCAATATCTACTTCTGTTGATGCTAACATTACACACTTTTCTGGATCCACGTGAACACAAAGGAACGAGGAGATCACACTGAGGGGACAAGATCACACACACCATCGGATTCACCACTGTTCTGTAGAATCCAGGTTCTAGCTTTCAAAGTTCTAATTAGAAACATATCAAATAGAGTAGCCAATCACTTTATTTCAGTCAATTTTACTTTTGATATTGCCAGGGAAGCTGTGGGGATTGATAGTTTCTGAGAGACTATGATTCATTCCTCACTTCTGAGGTAGGATCGAGAGTCTTGCAAATAGACTAGATCAAGTTATTTCATTATTTAGAATAGATTCACAGTTGCACAGACAAATAGCTATACTCGGTTATCTTGTTTGTTTTAATTTGTTATTCTAAACTGTCAATTTCTAGATGTATTAAATAGTTTCTTTAAATTCTGTTCGAATAGTTCATCAGAAAATACAAAAATAGAGAATATCATATATGCTATAGATATACTCACAATTAGTTAAATTTCACTTGTCCTTAGTTAGATTTATATAACTGTTGCTTTTGTATGACAATTACGGGACCTAGAGAGCCTAGGGAATACATATTCAAGCCAATCGTGCCTCAACCCAATCTCATCACAGCAATAACTGATATAGATCAAAATATTAGGATCCAAGTCTTCCGAACAACGATAAGCTTATAACAAACCAATTTTCAGTTAAGCAGGCTAAACATAGAAGACGACAAAGCGCATACGTTTTGGTCAAATCAACCGAACTATAGATTACCATAGGCATTCATATCCATATGACTGTAGAAGGGCTTAAAAGAGAAAAAACCTTTGGTTGTGATCCTTTAGCCCCACAGCTAGAAGTAGGATATATTCTCACAGACATAGATACTAGCTTGAGAATTTAGATTACACAAATGCCTGTGAGGCACTCTAAGAAGATTGCACACAGCTACTTAATTCTGAATATAGAGGCTGAGAAAGCATACAATTACTAGGATGTTAGGGATTAGGAAATGATCCTATGCATGATCGTAGCAGGACCACAACAACCACGAGAGTCTATGGTTGTGATCCACAAATCCCTCAACCCAATGAATCTACTAAGTCAAGTCTGACATTGATGCTGGCTTATGCGTACACTAGTATTCAAATCCTACTCCATTTCTACCCATCATTATTGAACAGTTATCCTTGTACTAGATACATAACATCTAACAAAGCTAGAGAATTCTGGACTAGGCCAGAGAATCATCCATAGAGTTCAGACTATAGTTACCATCCACCCTATGACCTTATCTGGGAGACATACACAAAACTATCCCAGGTCATTTTCCATGTATTCCACAACCCATAGACCGAATCATGCCAGAGCTCAATATTGATTGGAGCCTTCGATTAGTCATCCTTGCCGATCGATTTATCACACCAGTTTAGGTTAGAAGGGCCTTCTTTGCCTTAGATTTGTAATTTCCACTAGTGTGTATTAAAGACATCAGATTACCTAACTAGTTTGTCTGCATCCATACGCATTTTCAATCCCCACCAACTATCTTGGAACGACCTTAGGAGGTCAAGTGCGAGGAAGAGGTGCTTGTAGATTCCCATGCTCGCTAGTCACTTTTCCATCATACAGAAACCAAGAAGCTCAAGTGGGTAACATTGAGTGACGATGTTCTGCCCCAGAGTCGTTGACCATTCACAAATCCGAAGTAGCCGCTCTGATACCACTGTTAGAAGCTACAATATAATATGAGAAATGAACACCAAATACTACTAATTCATGATAACTTGTATACATCTGGGAGGAGTGAGCCTACAATGATAGAGGTGATGTCTAATTTATTCCCTCAGAAAGTTGATTTCTCCTCACTAAAGGTGGAATGAAACTTCAGTCTTCAGAATGCCTCATTATCACTCTCCATGAATCACCCAACACTGCTCCCTAGGATTTGTCTGAGCACACTCATTGATTCCTACAATGAGTTGATTGTTCAACTAAATTCACTTACACACAACTATTAACTGAGTTTCCTTCTTAATATTCATATTCACAGTTGTATCGACACGTTTTCGAAAAGAAACCTTGAACTCAATCTTTTTGCTCCATGTCCACTATATAGGTTCTTTTATATTGACAAATTTGGTAATCAAATGTTAAGAAAAAATATATTGTCTTATATGGCCATATCATGAGCTAAGAGATAAAGAATTAGCTTAGGATATTCTGCACTTTCTACTCACATTTCATCCTTTTCTAGTACGAATTAGCTAAATATTGAAGTCTTCCAATAGTTCATTATCATCAAATTACATGGACGTATTGACAATGAACCTTAATCTGCTTTAAAAATCAAGGAAACCATTGGGAGGACATGCTTGAGCATCCCAAATCTCATTCCATTTCACTTCTTATTTTTCACACAGGACATATCAAATTACATGGACCTCAAAAATATTTTCTTCGACCATCTTCAATGGGTTCTTAGAATCTGAATCTTATTCTTTGAATGGGAAAGAAAATACTTCCAGATCATCATTGCCATCTGATAGACCACCTAGATTTAGATTACTCATCTTGATTTATTCAGTCATGACCTCTTCTTATGAATCAATTAAGAAACTATAATTTGATGCATGTTATGTCTTGTCAAATCACATAGCATTACCAGGTCAAGATTATGCTCAACTCCCCTTAAGAATGTAGATCACTCTATTTCTTCCATTAGACATATCTACGACAATTCTTACCAAGCCATGTATTCCTTCAAATCACCTTCTATAGATCTCATCAAAGGTTGGATTATGTTCCACCTTCTGTTATGAATTACCATGATCCTATGTTGAAGATTCAGGGACCCAGATGGGAATCATGAACACTTCCTCATCATGAGGACCATACATGATGGTTGAGCTCTCCACTTGAAATTCCTTAAGGACCCGCTTCAATCTTTTTAAGGCATGGTTTACATAATCTTAGAAATTTGGGATTGTCCACTTAGCAATCAAAGATTCCTCACTAGCTCCTTCATCGCCTCAATACTTATCCATAGGGGGCATAGGAATTCATACATTCCTATCACCCTAGCATGGGAATCTCATCTTTCCTCTTCAGATTATTACAACATTGATTCATCCTCCCAGCTATTAGCCATGATAAGATGTTACACTCCTAGGCATTGTCATTACCTTTTGTACTGTTTACTCTTGTACTTTGGTTCACACTTGACTGTTGAGAAAATATTTCACATGAATATCCACTTAACTGGATACTACACATGTGGAAGATCAACTCTTCATACATGGTACATCATACACTCTACATCCAGGCTACATCAATTGGAAGATTTGTGCTTCTATACATAGTACATTACATCATACTGTCTACATCATATTAGTCTCATGACACACCATGTATTGCATTTCACACATTTCTACTCATCATATGGTCGTCTACTTATCACACATACTACACACCATGGACCCTACACTTTTAGTCTAGCCACACATATTACATAAATAGAATATCACATATCTTTCACATCATATGGTCATGTATAATCTTCATCACATATACTACATCTACTTCTACATGCTACACTCACTACCCTATGAATCAATTTAGTTCCTCGGTCCATACTTGACTGCCGAGGGTTTACCAATCAAATGGACCTTAACATACACACACATTTATCACTCGACCTTTTATCACATGACATTACTCAATTAGTGACATATGCTTTAGGCTAAATGTTCGTCTCTTCCTTCATCTTGTAGTGGCATACGCTTTAGGCTATATCACCACTCACTCTATTCATTTTTGTAGTGATATATGCTTTAGAATAAATCATCACTCATACACTCATCTTATCGTGATATACACTTTGGATATAAGATCACACACACACACACACACTTCATATCTAGGTTGTATATAATCATCACTACATATACACATTCACCACAACATGTTAGATACAACACACACACTTCGATCATTTCCTGGAAATGTACTCTTGTTTATGGTTCATTCTTGACTATTGAGGGGGCATACTAAATGAACCTCATTACATATAACTCCATTCACTTGTGGGACACACATCTCCTACCGTCCATTATGTATTCCATTCCATCCATCCACAACATGTTTCATATCTTGGTTTCTTTTACTCTTGCTTACATTTACTTATTCATGATCACTTATTACACATGCTAGCTAGATATCTTATATGTCATTATCTTTACCATACAAACATTCACGTTCATGTCTTTTTCTAGTTATAATCACAGATACAGGTATTTCACATGCACTAGGGATGATTTCCTCCTACCACTCCTACAAAGGTTATCGAGGGCATCCACATTCGTCTCTTCTAGGTGTTATTATTTCATTTTGTACTTAGCACTTTATGATTATACAAGATTTTGACATATGAGTTATCTTTCTAACATGCTAATAGGTGCTTCATGTGCAACATTTGTTTTACAGGATTATTGGCTTACATGGCTATCTATTGTTTGTATTTTCTTGTTTTGATTACAATTATATTCAGGCCTTGCCCTTTTTTTAGTGTTCACACTTATTACTTGTATGTAGCCATTTCTTCCTTGAGTGTCTTGTGACATCGTGAGTGATGTCCCATGTTTCCAACCCACTTTAGTAGTCCATGATTGTCTTCTTGTGTGTTTACTTGCTTTCTAGCTTTTACATTGTCTATGTAGCATACACTTGTCTTTTACATGCATGCTTATTCATACTAACACTTGTTTTCTATCCACTTGTTTGTGCACACCTTGGTTTCTACCAAGTGCATTCCCTTCCCCTGGTAGGGTAAAATTTACGTGGTTGGTCGTCCATTGGGGCTGCATTATCCTATCAACAATGATTCATGCGTCCCCAAAGAAGGGGGCACTATTTGTGGTTTTACATACTACACAACACTTATACACCGGTTCAATTTAGTTTAATTTCTACCCTTGGTATTGTGGGTTATATATCGAGTGGGTTCAAACTAGTCTATGAACCTCACACACAGTGGATTTTACAGGACATGGTTGTCCTTATCATTCTGAGGAGAAGTTACAAGTTATAGGATACAACAGAATTCCTCTCTACACTACTTCAACCAGTGGCATCATATCACCCAAAAAACTAGGCAGTGCATAAATCTCTTCACATAACTTCAAGGAAGTAGTTACAGGTTGGATAATAACGCAACTTTCTCCCTACACTTCTTCGGCCAGGGTGACGTGAGACTACCCAAAAAACTTGTAGTATAGGATATCTTTTCTACACTCTTTATCTCATCACTGATCAAGTGTACATGTTCCTTTTACATTTTTCATTTCCATTACATACTTTTTTCTATATACATGCATATTTACATGCATTTTTGACATATATACATGCATATTTGACTACTTGATTATATTCTCTTGGCAGGTATGACTGTATGAGAAGAAAATAGTTAACAACAATGGCATCGACAACAACAACATTTTTTGGCAGCACACACATTATAATAACATGTAAATACATCCCACACATTGGTAACTACACACACGTTTCTGACCTAGGTTCAATCTCATCACTTTTTTCACTTTTACATATTTAGTTTACATGCTCCACTATTTTCTCATTCCACTCTTTATCTAGTACATCGACACACTTTCTACATCGCTATACATGGACATCAGGTATGCATCTCTATTTACTTTATGTTACCAAGTGTTCCACTCACCAAAATAAAGTGGGGGAAAATGTAGACACACAATCATGCACTTTAGGCATTATTTAGTCATGGTCTCATAATACTATTCATATGGTTTTTGAGTGAAGAAATTACTAATTAACCCCCATCTTTTGGCCATTTTACTTTACTTTATATCATCACTGCCGACCTTCAGCACATAATTGCCTAGTTTGTTTTTGTTATTTTGCATCATTTTAGCCTTGACTGGGGGTGCCCAGGCTAGTACTAGGGTGCCCATAGGATCCCTGATCCTTTTTCCACTTTCCCACCACTTTTTGGGCACTTTCTATCCATTTGAGCTTTCTATATTTTTAGTGGTCAGCCATTTTGGGGTTAATTATGAAATTAGAACAAGAGAACCATAGAAATATAAAGTTATAAGACCACAATGAGGGACCAAGCACTAATCACTACTATCATCACCTAAGGTTACTTCCAACAAAGGCTACATTTGCATCCATATAGCTCTATCAAAAGGCACAAGGCTGGTTCATCCGCATCACACTACATAGGAGGGGAGTTTATTCTATTCCATCCACCATTCTATTACATTTCTATGTATAGTTATTGCTTTCTACTTTCATAAAGTGTGACTGACACAAGAGTACCTAGGGCATGATTGCAGATAAAAACATAGAATTACATCGGGTATGAGATGTAGTGTAGTACTTAGTTAGTAATTCCAACATTTTGGTCACTAAGGACAGTTCGAACCCTTCATATGCATCTTTATTTTTTAGGGGTTTGATGTTTGTCTTGGGGTTTTATAGGTCTCATCTTCATTTCTAATTTCTAATGACATATCACGAAGTCTAGTGAAGCTAGTGTGATAGGAAATGAACACATGCAATCACTTAAGCACACATCAAAGGGGGTTTACAAAGATTTTTCATAGACTAGGGCACCGAAAACTCAGACTAGGGCATCCAAGGGCTCCCTTGTTCTTCTTCAGGTACCCTAGTCCACCCAAATTACTCAGATTTATACTTCCCAAGACTTTGGCACAATTGTTTCTTCCTCCTATTTCTCTAGACATCTTTGTGATACAGTCCAGTAAGCTTGTTGAATCAACTAATTTCTTTCCAACTCTCTTTACACTCTAGGGTTTTACATATCTACTTTCTTAGTTACTTGGGTCATTTCACCTTGTTTTGGTTAGCTCTTATTTACTTATTTACTTCTTAGATTAACTTCTAAAATTCACATTTTAAATTTAATCACTTATTTCACCCAATGTGTTAGCTCCCTTATTTCTATTTTTATTTTTAGAACATCACAAAAGCTCATTATCCTACCAATAGGTAGACCAAAGATAGAATGTACATCCTTCAAGGTGAAATGGGTTTCAATATTATATTCAATGAGCCTCAACCTAAAGGTGTATAATTACATATCTCAATAACTAATACCCATTTATAGTAATTCTACATCCAGTGGGATTAGAAACATTTACATAATACCCCCAATCCTTAGAAAAACCAACTTCACTATTATCTATATATAACAATGAATTAAAAAATAGAAATTCACTATTTTCCATAATCACGCCCATCTATGGATGTAATAAAAAAACACACAACATGAATCTATCATCCTTAGTTTGATAAAAATATGATAAATTAATTAAAGCATCAAAAGTAGGTAAAACCATCCATTTCCCATGACATTGTCCATGCAACATAGATATATTGGTCCTATAGAATAATCCACATAATTCCTTCTACATTAGCCATATTTCCTAAAATGTCATCAACCATGTACATTAAATTTATCCCAAATGATCGCATCAACCTCTTACAAAACATCATTTCCCATGATAGGGAAAATAAATTGTATTGATCACTCTACCCAAGATGGATGATGGCATTTTGTAAAATTTCATGTGACCATTTAAAATTCAATAATTTAATAATATAACCTAATGACATCAAAAACAATTTCCCTTACCCAGCTAGATTTTATTGACACTTACATTTTGACACCTCTTGAGGAAAATTCCACTACCTATATTTTCCCTAGAACCCAATTTTGAATATTTATCCTATTCACCCTTTCCCAAATTCAATAAAAAATATACAATTGGATTTATCTTGGTGCTCTCTCCTCATCCTATACCTTATCTCCCAAAACTACCTCCTCACATTCTAATGGACTATGGTTTGGTTAAATCAAATAACCAAAGATATAGTATCATAAATTATATAATTGTGAAGTGAAAAATAAATTGGTTGACCTACTATTTATAGTTTTCCAACCAAAAATAAATAAACCATCTATAATTGTTTCTAGATTAGATAAACATATGATATATTTGTAATCGTAACTGATTCATTGTTGGGCATATTCTTATAGCTGATTCAATGCTATGAGAATATTTGATGAACATAGTATGTGATGAATTCAAATAACATCCAAAGATAATATATGTAAATAGATTTTAAAACATAGACTCATGCTCATTTAGAACGTTAAAATTAAGCTTATAAAATAATTCATTAGATAATTCTATAGAACTTTTGTCACTATCATATTAATTAAGAACTATACCATCTTGTTGATATGAATTTACTAAAAAAGGTAACTCTAGAATAGCTTTGGGGGTAGGTGGAGATGGTGGAGGAGATTGTATAGGTATAGATTGATCAATTTGGACCTCACCTTATGGATACAAGGTGGAATCAATGTATTATTAATAAGTATAAGAATAAGAGGCCTAATATTATGAATTCTTCTTAATTTACCAATCACATATGTGTGTAACTTATCTAGAGGATTGGGTTATTCTCCCATGAGTAATAACATGATCATTAAAATAAAAACTATCAATTTTATAATATTTGAAAGTTTCCTCATATGTAGTAACATTTTAATCATAGTCATCATGGATAAATTTAACACATTAATGAAAATTAGATGGTATGGCTTCTATAACATGAATATAAGATTATCATGGGAGAATATTATAGTAAAACAAATTGTCCATAATTTGAAATGTAGTGGGGAGCTTCTTAGATCTGACTGAAACATCTAAAGGGATTGTGTCAATGGGACATCATGTGATACTATAAAAGTCTCAAATAACAGAGTTAGTCTAATCATTTATGCTTATAGAGATACCCATTTATTAGAGAAAAGAGCTAGCAAAACTTGTTAAGATGGATCCACTATCAATAAATTCTCACCTAATTATGAATGCAAAAATATATGTAGTATGTAGTGATGGGAAATGATATAGTATATGTTTAGGAGGAAACTATAGAGGATTGGAAGTAATATCATCATCCATTACTTTTAAATGTGTTCATGATAGAGGGGACAAGGTTGATTATTAGTAGGTAGAATAGTTTATTATAATGCCTCATATGGAATATCCTTGTAATATGGTGACCTCTTAATAAATTATCTAATAAATATCTTAACAATTGTAGTATCCAATTGATCTAATATTATATTATTTTAGTGGAGAATCAGGTCAAGAAGTAGGAGAAAAAGGTGGTGGAGGGACAGGTTGATTTCTGATAGTAGATTTTTGTCCTCATATTATATTAACAACACATAACTTAGGTTCAAATATAATCTTACAATGAATAGTGCGGAGTGGGATAAAAGGTTGCATACAAGTTATTTGGTGCCTAGTGGTAAAAATAATGATCTCATATTTGACATCAATATAAATAGAGATGATTGAGGATGAGTGTAAAGATATGTAGGATCAAAAGATATGTCCCTTATCTCAAGATAAAAATGGGAATATAATTGGTTAAAGACATAGTATCCAAAATCAATTTGAGGGAGTGGACCCTTAGGATTGATTAAAATATCATAGAATAGTGGTGGGTTATCCCTTAGGATACAAATGAAAAAAACCCTAGAGTTATGGAAAAAGGTCATGCAAAAAAGTGAAATATGGAAACCCTAGGGTAGATAGGGGTTGAATAAGGATATGGATTTGATCAAATAAGAAGTTTCCCCAAATGATTACACCCAAAAACAAATAGATAGATAAGGATTTTTCCATGTGTTTCCTTATTTATTATTTAGATTAGGGATATAAATTCGATATATATTCATATCAATTTATTTAATATCAATGTGTAGATAAAATATTACCTTCATTAGAAATATATAAGTTAGATAAATTGAAACAAGTTTTAAATGAAACAAGACATGGAAGGAGAGATGCACATAGATAATATGTTTCTTTCGAAGTTGATCTGGATATGAAAAAAACTGATAAGATCATAAATGATGTATAGATGCTTTGTTTTGGATTATCAAAGCACAAGATGAGAAAGGATGAAACACTTAACTATGAGTGCAACTATTTGGTGGTTCTATTCTTGTATAGTGGTTATGTATAATTAGCTAATATTATTAGGTAATATTCTATTATTGTGTAGTTACTTTTCCTAACCCTTTAATTCCTAGGTGTGCTTGCATATCACCCAGCCTGAATTGGGTGCTCACCCAAAGCGCGAGAAGGTGCCATGCCCCTCTTTTATGTGAGATTTGTGTATAATGTTACCATGAATGGTGGAGTAGTGCACAATCATAAACACATACATCCTATAACAAGAATAAATAAACTAAACCCAAGCATAGATGAACCATAATATGACTATGACCATCAAAAATAGTATGTAGGAATCCGATCTACACCATGAACACAAATATTGAGATCCATAGCAATGACATTCAAAATAAACACCATCGTATTAATCCACCATTGTTATAGTAGCCAAGATACATCATAAGAATCATAAATGGACCAAAACATCAACATAACAACATTCTAACCCTACAATGACTCTGATCAAGAAATTCCAACAACATTCCCTTGTATCTCTCTCAGCTCTCCCTTTTTGCCATATAAATCAATACATATATAAGAGAAAGGTGGTGACTCAGCCTCCACCACCTCTTCATCAATAAATCTTAGGCCACATGCCAAATTTCATCATGCCCTGCCATAATCCAGTACCCTAAGCATGCAAGCTTTCCCCTAATGATAGCTAATCCAAAACTAACTCTACTTTACAACTCTTAATCCTAGTATAATGATCATATCCTAAAGTAGGATTTTCTTGGGCTGTAAATATCCATATTTCAAACTTATCCATAACCAAATCTGTTCGCATCTCCACGTGTCCTTCATCATAACTCTAACTATGGCCCAAAATGTGGCTAATTCTTGAGCTTGTTCTTCTTGGGCGCAAACCTTCACACTATTCCTGAAGCTACTTTGGCATGAGCCTTTGCACCTTGCTGTCACATGATAAAACCCTTTACACCCTAAGTACTTAGTCTTTTTGGGGGCTCAACATCACCCCAAACTAGTTTGATTTCTATCCTTGGAAATTCCTCAAGCTTTTCGTACCAAATTCCATTAATCTAAAAACCGGCTAAGGAAAAATTACTGTATTTGTAATAACCTAAATTGTTAATTGGAGGAGTTAAGGGAACTCCGCATCTATCTCCCCCCTTAACTTCTTCCATGCCTCCAGTTTGACCAATGCTTTTTATGATGCTTCCTCTACTATGCTGGGTACTTGTTATGGCTTAATTTCTTCAACCTTCCCCTTGATCTCTTCTATGACCACCACCAGCTCCGCACAAAATCCTTAGAACTCATCCATATGTTTTGTGATAGAATCTCTGAGCTCACCAATATTAAATTCCAGATTCTCACGTTTGGTCTTTATCTTATCCTTTTATGCTGTGGTGTCAATTATTAGTTGGGAATGCTTGATATTATTTGTCAGGACCTTATCCTGTAAGGCCTTTAAGATGGCCTCTTTATCTATGACTCATGCATCAACAATGGGATTGAATTTCCAACAAATATTAAAGCCCCTATCTACCAATATGTTTACCTCCTTGAGTTGGGTGAACAAGTACTCCAACTCAGTAATCCAGGCTTCAACAACAATCTTGTTGTTCTCCTTATCCTCTATGAGATCCTTTTCTTTAGGTCCTACACCATCCTTGATGTTTACCAACAACATCCTCACTAAGCCTTCCAAATATTCCATGTCATCATTATAGTCTATTTTGGCTTGGCTCACTAGTGTCATACATTGTCCCAAGACTTTCTTAACAAAGGCACCAACTCAATCATATGATTATTTTTTCTGTACCTATTCACCCTTCAAACCATTGCGTAGTATTTCTATTTCCTTTTCATTCTACTTTTGATCTGCAACCAAGGTCCGAACAGTCACCCCTACGTCTAAGCTTCACCTTATGAATTGTAAGGACATCTTCCACAACGCATTGCACACATGCTCATATGTAAGGTGGCTTGGATCCACCAATTTATAATTTTTCCCTTTCTTTTTCTTCGAAATGGATGGTATCGATTGAGTGATCATTGACCTCAAACTCAGGGTCCTATGTATGAAAATGGAAATTAAAAATTATCATTTTTTTGGTCCTCGTAATGCCCCCATCCTAGTCTAAGAGATCCCAAGAATGCAAATTATTCGGGGCAAGGGTGTTATGGAATCTTGTGCACAACATCTTCCTAGGATTATCTAAGAAATCCATATGAGGGGACATATGCATCCACTTCTTCCTCACTACATTGTGCTTTGTGTGTTGCTTCCTCAGGGTGCTTGATCATGTAGCAAACCATTTATCCTCCTTACTAACAAAGGAGTATCCTTTATTCTTTTCTTCTGATTTGGTGGGCTAGATAGGTGAATTTTCTCTCGTAGGAATCTTCACAGGTCCCTTCACTTTATGTTCCTTTACCTTTGTGCACACATTAACTACTGCCTTGGCCTTTTTCTCAACCTCTCTCTTCTTATAATCCTTAATATCTGCCTCGAGTTCTTCCTTGAATGTAGTGTGATTATCTTCCGAGCCTGTCTCTGTCACAGAACTAGAGACATCATGTACCTTAGGATTTTTTTGCTCTAGCTCTTCTTCTTTGGGTTGTTTAACTTCTTTGTGCTCTGGTTATGAAGCCTCAATGCCACCTTGATGTGATGTACCTATGCCCCCACTGCTACTCTGACATGAATAACACTTCCTTTTGCTGGAAGTGTCCAATTTCCCCTCACTTCCTTCTTCTTCTTCCTCACCTTCTCTTGCTTGGAACACTTTCATAGGTGGGATCAACACCTCTTTTGGCCTTAGAAAGGTGGAGTCTGTAATCTTCACTTCAACTCCCCCTTGTGTCTTAGGGCGTAATTGTATAAAAACTCAGTAGATGAAACCCTTGATAGTGACATTGATTTGTGGCTACAGATCCAATAATTCTTGCTCCAATACTTTGACATACACCGATCTCACATCATACTTGTAGGTCGCACAAAGGGTGTAAACATCAGATTCTAATTTTTTAACATCAATGGTCAACTTCTATGCATCTTTTAGCTGATTATTGGAACACTTTATATATTTCACAGTGAATGCAAACAAAAGTTTACACCATGGCCTCATTTCTCCATTAACCATTTTAATTTTTTGCTAAGATGAAGTGTTGCATAAATGCAAACTTCACATGGTCCCCTACAATTGCTGGAAACTCAGGAGGAATAAGCCACTCTTTCTCAAAGGCCTTGCACAGTCTCTCATACCATTTGTTCATCCAAGCCTTATAGGCAATTGTGATGGACCCATCATAAGTGAACTATGAAAATTACACCATAGGAGATGAGTGTGATGGTGGGTAAACCCACATGTTCCCATCTGGTCCATCGGGGAGACTAATTTCCCAGAATACACTTAACAGTAAGATGAACCCCTACGTGATCTTTTCTCTAGTTTCATTTTACACATGTGCTTCCTCAATGATACTCTTCGTAATGAATTGCATGAAGTTATAGTGCAATTTTTTTGATACTCTATATGTAATGTACATGTATCTTATATTTATATCTATCCATCATTCTGATGTGCCCAATGTGTAGATGATAAGGTGGAAAACGATCCTTAATGCTGGGTCATCTAGATCTGCAATGACTTGAGCCCTTCCCCCCTTCTCATAATTAGAATGATTTCACAATTCTTCAATTTTCACGTTGGCATATAGGTTGAGTGCCATATCCTCACTAATGTTTCGTAGGCCTATCACTCTCCTCATAAATTGGCCCGTGATTCTCATTCTTCTCCCCAAAAAGTAGAAAAATTACTCATGTACTCGTGACATTAACCAATGGAAGAGGGGTGGGTTTAGCAAATAAGGGAAGCTCCCAAAGCTATAAAAATATAATTGTATGAAACTCTTGTAGCATCGATTCATCAACCTTAGGGTTTCTAAGATCATCTAACCCTGGGATGTCTTTAACTAGGTCCACCCGCATCTCCTTTTTGTGTTCCTTTATTATGTGGTTGAACTCGCTAATTTTTCACCTATATAGTTTTGAATTCCACTTATCTACTTTGATCACACCTAGGGGGTACTACATCTCCGAGTATATCTCTATGGGTTCCTCCTTCTCCACCACTGGTCTCTTGGTTCATGCCTTCCTTGGTGCCATTTTTGGTCCTTCACTTCATTCCCTAGGTGTTTAACTTCTCCTTGTCTGTCTGAGCTCTCCAATGTCAATAGCTTCACTCTTACGCAATCCCATGCTGCCTCACTATTTACTCCACTTTCCACTCCATAAGGTTTCATCAAAGTTTGAAAAATGCCACTGGTTCGAAAAGTACTTTGCTTCTTTATCACACCCTCGTTACACTTCAATCACCTAGAAGAAAATTATTTTTCTAAGGCAAGGTTTAAAATGACTACCCTCACCCCCTATTTATAATTTTTCATGACCTCAATGTCCTTTCAACCCATGCATCTTAAAGTTAATTTTTAACAGATTACTTTTTCGGCTTAAGTAAACTTCCACAACCTCACCTCACACTTTGCAGTCATAAATTTCTAGCGTGCTAACACTAGTTCAATGCCATAGACTTCCTCTGCATGCCTCACTGCACCAAAGTACTTAACGTCTACGTAATCATACCAGGATATCCCACGAAGAAATTTCACTTCCAACAATGCCCCTCAAAGGCCACGTTTTCTTGAAACTGCTCCACGGTTGGCACTTGAGGCCCCTCATTATGAAGAACCTTCATCTCAAGGTGAAGATGACCAATATGTTAGTGAATCGATTGACGACTCTACTATCAGGTACATAGAATTTGACAAGGAGTCTGATGAAGAAGAGGGTACCCAAGGATATGTGAGCGGGTAGTCTTATGATGTTTTCACCCGCTCTCAAGGAAAAGAAGTAGAGCTTGTTGCCAAGATACAAAAAGAGAAGGCCGTGTCAAACATGCCTCCAACCATTGCAAAAAGAGGTAATCCCCTTCCTACTCAACTTGTTTTTAAGTCTTTTTCGAAGAAATATTTTTCCCCTATCTCCCCTCTGAATCAGCCTACTCTTATTCTTATTAAAACTGTTAATCCTACTCCACCATCGTGAAATGAAGGACTCATTCCTTCATTAACGCAACCCTTGGTCACGTTTGACATAATTGATCATGCTAAAAAGACCAAGATCCAAATTTCTGAAGCCGAGTATCTTCAGTCAAACCCTGAACATCTTGTATGGTTGACTGAATATATCCAAATCCAAGCTGTCATAACTTTTCAGACCTCCCCAAAAGGAATTCTTTCTACTCCTCTTGCATCTCACATAAATGTTGCCTCAACTTCTGTGTCAGGAAAAATAGAACCTTTCTATCTCTCTCCTAATCAATGGTCATAAGTTAAGCAACTGCATAATTGATTCTGGGGCATCCGATAATGTCATGCTGGTAAGATTCACTCATGCTCTGAGACTCACCCTTACCAAGCCTTTTGGCAGATGTTACTCCTTTGAAACTAAAAAAGTTTCGTTAATTGGTCAAATCAAAGACGCGCAGTTCCCGTTTACAGAATTCCTAGAGAAAAGAGTAAAGATGACCATCCTCATTGCCAATATTCTGATAGCATATGGAATTCTACTAGGAAGGATTTTTTGTAGTGAAGTTGGTAAAGAGATTCATATGGACTGGTCTAAGGCTAGAATCCCCGTCAAAGGTGTAATTCAAACATTGGAGTCTAGAATCAAAAAAGAAGTACTTGGTTACTGACTCTGTATGACCCCAAAGCCCAAATTCTCTTCGAATCATCACGGATTGGGAACTATTTCCTATCTATGGAGTCTGATAAAATGGACATTCTCATCCAAGAAGAGAATCTTAACAAGATATGGATGTTTTAGTTTGATGGTAGCTATGCAACTAGCGGATACAGTTCCGAAGCTGTGTTGATTTCCCTGAAGGAAGAGATTATTCCTCTCTCTTTCAAGTTGTAGTTTTTCAACACAAATAATACTGTTGAGTATGAATCTTTACTACTTGTCATGCAAGCTAGTAAAAGAGAGGGGAATCAAGAACCTAAAAGTACAAGGTGATGCAGAGCTGGTCGTAAATCAATTGAAAAGGAGTATACCAAGTAAAAAATGAAAGGCTCAGGCAATTACTGCAACAACGAAGTATGGGATAGCATTGAGGAGTTTGACGCATTCTCAATAAAAGTCCATTCCAAGAGCTTAGAATGACATGGCTGATTCATTAGCCATTTCAGCATCCCTCATGCTCCCTCACCCAGGTTTAAAAATAGACACATATACCATTGAGGTAGTCTTCCGCCCAAGCGTGCCAGACAATTCTCATCACTGGCAAGTATTCAATGATGACAATCAACTTATTGCCTCTCTGGAAAAGGTAAAAAATTTCAATGAGCTTCATTTTGAAGGATCCACTTCTGCATGTCGTGAATTTGTTATTGATCAAGGCGATGGATAAAAGGGAGTTGATGGCGTATGTCAGCTCAAAGGAAATAAAATTCCAAAAGGTTTGGTCTCTCTGGAACATTTTTTGATAGACATGATCATTTTGTAAGGAATAAAAGCCAAGATAATCCTAACTCTTCTCCAAAGACCGAGCCGGTCATTCTAGGTTCTGCGAAGTATCCACAGTTTTTGAACATCGGAAAATGTTGCACACCTGAAGAAAAGTGGAAGTTTTTCAAATTGCTATGAAGAAATATATGGATGTATTGGCATGGTCTTATGCCGATCTAAAGTCTTTCAAGCCAAAGGATTGTCCAACATAACATCCTATTGAAGGAAGATGTCAAACGCTTTTGCCAGAAATAGAGGCACTATAATCCCAAGATCTCAAGATACCATCCAGGTGGAAATACAGAAGATGTTGGATGTAAGAATCATTTTTCCTATCCATCATAGTACCTGGGTCACAAATATCGTGCCAGTACAAAAAAAGAATGGTGAAATACGCATCTGCGTAGATTTTTGTAACCTGAATCAGGCGTCCTTGAAGGACAACTACCTGCTTCCCATAATGGATCAGGTTCTACAAGTAGTAACTGGATCAGAAATGCTGTCCATGCTTGATGGTTTTTCAGGCCTACAATTAAATTGAAGTCTCACCTGAAGACCAATTCAAAACAGACATTTACTACCCCCTGGGGTACGTTCACTTACAGCAGGATGCCTTTTAGCTTAACCAACGCTGGTGCCACTTTCGAGTGGGTGATGGACTTCACTGTTCAAGGGAATGATAGGGAAAGGTCATCATCAGTTTATTTGGATGACTTAACTATGTTCTCTAAATAGCGAAATGATCATTGTGATCATTTGGAGCAAGTATTGAATAGATGCCGAGAACACGGAATCTCCCTAAATCCAAAAAAGTTTGTTTTCGGGGTCACGGAAGGAAAGTTGTTAGGACACGTGGTCAGCAAAGAAGGGAACGAAGATAGATTCTGAAAGGGTTAGGGCTATTCAAAGCCTTACCTTACCCACAAGCAAAACCGGTGTTCACTCCTTCGGAAAAGTGAATTTTCTTAGGCGCTTTATTCCTGACTTTGCTGAAAAGACTCACCACATATCAAACATGATGAAAGGGTCACAAACTATTTCGGTGGAGAAAAGAAGGAAAGACGTCATTCAAAGATATAAAATCCTCTGTCACTCACGTACACTAGTCCTGGTATGTCCTAATTTCTCTAAGGATTTTATCATGTATAGCTATGTGTCTAAGCATACTGTATCAACCATCTTAATGCAAAAGAATTCTAAGGATGTTGAATCCCCAATCACGTTCATGAGCTCTCCCCTCAAGCCTCATGAATTTAAGATGTCTCAGTTGGAAAAACATGCCTTTTCCATTGTCAAAGCAATCAAGAACTTCAGGTATTATATTCTAAACTCCCATATGGTAGTGCTGGTTCCTGACACAGCAGTCAAGTCAATCTTAACTCAACAGGAGTTAGGGAGTTTGCGAGGAAATTGGATTGCAAAGGTCCAAGAGTATGATCTAGATATAAAACCAACCAAGCTGGTAAGAGGCAAGGGCCTATGTTAGCTTATGGCTGAAAAACAAGATTCAAAAGACCCTGAAGAAAAGGATGATTGCATCGATGGAACACAAGGCTTGCTAGAGGAAAGTTGATTCTCTATCCATGGTTCTATTTGTTGCAACTAGACGACGAATGGTATTATGATATCACTTTCTTCCTCACTTACGGTGAGTTCCCAACCCATCTAACTTCAAAGGAGAAGCATACTATAAAGCTCAGAGTAGCCATATATGTCATCTAGGATGAAGGTTTATACAAACGCGGAATAGATGGCATCTTCTTGCGATGTGTTGACAAGCCACAATAGGTAAATTTACTCAAGAGTTTGCATGATTCATCTAGTGGTGGTAATTTCTCCTCTTCTGTGACAGCACACAAGATCATCCGGGCCAGGTACTATTGGCCAATGCCTGTTTTGGGATACAGCCACCTGGGTAGCAAAATGTGAGCTCTGCCAACAATTTGTTGGCAAACCAAAATTGGTTGCTTTTCCCCTCAGGCTGGTCGTTATTGATGAACCATTCAGGCAGTGGGAGAATCAACTTTATCATAGCACTCCATCCCTAGTCGAGTGTCTGGACATAGTTATGTCCTGAAAGCAACAGATTACTTCACTAAATGGGTGGAGGCCATACCTGTCAAGAATGCCACCTCTAAAGTTGTTTCCAATTTCATCAAAGAGAATATCATTGTAAGGTTTGGCATTCCTAACAAAATCATTATTGATAATGCTTCCAACTTCTCCTCACAGGAAAGTTATTGGTTTTTGCTACGAATATAGGATAACCTTGGCCCACGCC
This sequence comes from Taxus chinensis, assembly GCA_019776745.2. Taxonomy (NCBI): domain Eukaryota; kingdom Viridiplantae; phylum Streptophyta; class Pinopsida; order Cupressales; family Taxaceae; genus Taxus; species Taxus chinensis. The sequence goes on from CM034149.1 coordinate 251,978,005, forward strand.
TTAGATTATTACCCCCAGGGAAACGGTCAGGCCGAATCCAGTAATAAAAACTTAATTACCATCATACGGAAGACTAGTTGATGAGAATCAGCGGATGTAGCATAAGTCATTGTATGACACTTTGTGGGTGGACTACATTACTCCCAAGAGGTCTCTCAGTATGTTGCACTTTTTCAAGTGTTATATGGAACTCAACGCCGAGCTCCCCATTTCTGCATAACTTCTTGCTCTGCGCTTGGCACGAGTGATTGAAGATGAGACTTTCCAAAACTCTCTCGAAAATAGAATGATGCATTTAGCAGAACTTGATGAAAAAAGGGTAAGAGTGGTTGACAGGATCACCGAACATCAAAATCAGGTCAAGAGATTGTTCGATAAAAAGGCTAAGCAGAGGGATTTCCAGGTGGGAGATCTCGTCCTTCTATGGGACAAGTCGAAGAGAGCCAAAAGGCATGCATGGGAAGTTTTATTCTCTATGGAGGGGAAATTTCAAGATCAAGCGGATCAACGGAGAGTATATTTTCTATCTCTCATATCCGGACGGAACTGAGCTCTCTGTTTCCCTATAGTGGGCAACATCTCAGGAAGTAGAGCTTGCTCTCTTCTTTGTATAGTTTTCTTTAGTTGTATGTTTGTTTTTTCATGTGTTTTTTTTCTGTTTGTTGTGTGTTCCCTATTTTCCCTTTTGGTTGCCCTTGTTTTTGACTCTCTAGCCCAATGGATAGGCACATGTTGACCTGGGGTTCTCTACCCTTAAGCTTCACTCAAAGATAGTCCCCAGATAGAGCCAGCGATTATCTTGTAAAATTGACGAGGGCAATTTTGCAGGTAACCATACCAAAATTTTGTTTTGGGTCCTTGTTAAGGTCCCTCAACGTTCAGAATGGTGTAAAATCCCTTTCAAGAAAATCTGGTTTTTCGAACTTAGTCATTTTGGTCCTTTTTGGCTGGGCGCAACTTTTGTCTATACAACACAAAATAAATTTGTGCCCCCTTATTCCTTTGGCACACCCTTTGGAGTATCAACACAACAATTGTTGCACCTCCCCATGATGCACCTCTCTTGCCTTCACAGAGGCGCATGTGCCATCTTGTCAACAACAAAAATGTTGTGCCCTTAATTGGTGTGCCAAGGCACTCAAAATCACTTGTTGACAGTCCTAAATTTACGCTAAAGGCATAGATATTTCCATGTTGACAAACGTATATCCACGCCAAAGGGCACAAAGTTTTTCATGTTGACACGTATTTAGGTGCACCCTTTTAAAAAGTGGGTGGTGCATTTATTATAGTTTTAGCTATATATAGGCGCATCCACCCTGTCATTTTCACGATTGAAAAACACGTGAAAACTTTATTCCTCTACACCTGTTAGTGCTCCCATCATCCTCGTGTCACGTTCGTGGACCCCACTTCATTTTTCTCATTCTATATATTCCGGGTAAGTAGTCCTTGCTTTTCTTATGTTTTTGTTTTGGTTTGTTTGTTTGTTTGTGGAGCATAGTAAAATGAATCTAAAGAAACCGTAAATCCCTCCAGCCCATTTGCAATCTTCCCTCCCAAGCTGTTTTCACCCTCTTTCTAGATCTACTAGCCTAGAGGGCTTTATCTTAGAAACAAATCCAAGATCTTCTTCACTCTGTCCCCCTCCACTATCCAAATCCATATCGAGGGAGGCCATGACCACAAAACCAATCAGGAAAAGAGAAAACCTAGGAGTTACAGTTCTGGGCTGCTGTTTCCTCTTGGCGCAATTGCCATCTTTGTCACATAAAACACAGTCGCATAACAAAGGCGCACTATCCCTGATTGCAACACACATCCTTATTGAGCCATACAAAACCAAGTAAATCCTAACCCTGACGTAGGTGCAATCCTGTCTACAACAACAAAGTTTGTTATGCAATCCTTTCCTGCGCTGCACCAAAAGCCCCTTTGACGCACATAAAGTTAGTGATACACACGTTGATGCTGTGCCCTTGGCACACCAAAATTCTATGCAACATGTCACATATCTGCGCCATTGGTGCATCCTGCCCCCATGTAACACCAAATTTATTTCCACCCAGTATAAAACCTTATATAATGGCGCAGGTGCACATCTGTCTACAACAACAATGACGTTATATGTTAATTTCCTGCGCCTTGCACCCTTTGGTGCTGATTTCTTCCTTACAACACTCTACTTCAGTGCACCATACTTTTAACCCTGCAGGATGTAGTGTTCCTGTGCCTTGTGCCCAGAGGCTTTTAAATTGCTAACTCCTCATTTTGTAGAGCTTTGATGGAAGATCTAATAGCTAACATGGCTCTTCTGCGTTGGACTTCGCTCCTTCTTCTTGCAGATCAACAACTAAACTCAAATTCTCATATGTCTACATCAAGAAAAAGGCCAACCAAGTCTAAGGGTAAGGCCAAACTCACAGAGGAAGAGATGAAATACAAATATCAAAGGGTTAGAATGTCCGAGTCCCAGGCAGCATGTGACCTAGACATCAGAGATTCCGAGCTTGGCCACATCGACATGTAAGATTTTTGGGCCAAAACTAGAAGGGTCACAGGAAGTCCTTAGATGGAAAAATTGGTGGGTAGTGGTTTGCATTTCACTGGGGGAATCCTCGTTAGTGTAGTGAATAACAAATTTATGATGGTGGTGGCTTGCTGTTATAACAAAGACATAAGGTGTGTCGAAAATGAAAAGGGCAAGGTCTTAATCAACCTCATTGCCCAGCACTTCGAGATCATGCTAGGTATTCCCCACCACTGACATTTTATGGCTATAAGCCAAGAGGATTGCATCAAGGGATGGGAGGAAAATGAAGACAAGTGCATGTAGTTAATGAATGAAGTGTATTTTAAGAATAAGAAGGTGATAACCAGGTGGCCACAGGTTATTCACTACAGCGACTTCTCTGAGGAATTGAGTGATACCATCACCTTACTAAGCAGAGTATTTGGGCTTTATGATGCCCATTACTTCCACAAATGGATGCTTAGGTATCTAGAAATGATGAATAAGAACGTGTCTGATCAACATTTTGAGTGGGCAGAAATTATAAGCAGCACCATCTTTGAGCAGCTCCAACAACTCACCACAACGAGGAGGTTCTACATGAACTCCTACGTAGTCTGCGCTGCAGCCTTAGAGAGAGACTATCCAGTGCTGAGCTGATGTGGGGTTTGGCCTCAGGTAAAAACATATGAATACTACCCAGATTTGAAGCTAGAGAACATCATCCCATAGTTCACCAAGATCAATGATGCCTTTTTCTATGGCATCATCTACCTTTTGAGGCCCAATATGACTCACGGTCGGATGACCAAGAGCATAGTCACTACAACTGAGAAGTGGGGGGTGTTATTTATGCAATTCCCCACCTTCACCTATCTCAGAGCAGCTAACTTCTTAGGGGAGCCCACCAAATTGCCAAGGTATGCAGGCCCTAAGTTGATCCTGTTGGAGCTGTCCAGGCAGCTCATAACATATCATGAGAAGTGCCTAAAAGGAAAGAAGGGTGGAACTCCTTTCCCCCTTACAGTGGGTAGGTACACCTACACTTCTCACAGCAAGGCCAAGGAAATGTTCGCAGAACTGGAACTGCTTAACCTAAAGCATAATTTCCCATCAAGGCCCACCTTTGATCCAAGAAATTTCCTCCCAAAGGTAAAACTCCATCCGATCCATGTCCCACAGATCAAGGACATCTACATCGACCTATATCATGAAGTCGAACTCAAGAGGAAGGATCACTCCCACCTGGCCCTGGTAGAAATTATTCAATATGGCATGGCCATCATCCCAAAAGGTTTCCAAACAGTCTGATCAAGAATTTGATCAGGTATACCTAGACACGGATGGGGACAACTGGCTGTTTGCTGCGATTGACAGGACAAAGGCACCTCAGGACCATCGAGGAGAGGGTGAAGGGCACATTACAGTGCATGGAGCATTGGTATAGATATAACATCCTCATCTACCTCAAGGTAGATTTCACTATGTCCCCATTGGGAAATGAACCCGCAAGACTGAAAACATATGCCAAAGGGCAAAGGTAAAGATAAAGAGGGAGAGTCAAGCACCACCTAAGAAGAAACTCCCCTCAGCCCTCCCTCTGCTGCACAAGAACAGGTTGTAACTCTTGTATCTCTCAAAGAAAGAAGCGGTAGAGAGTGTTCCTACAGGTGCATCCACTCAGGATGTTGTCCACTCCTACAACCATGGAGTTTCCCACCGTCCCTTCTCCCGCAATCCTCCTTCTCCCTCTTCCTGTCAGCTCAGGAAATCATTCCTTTGGTTGTGTCTTCGACCCCATCTTAAATTTTTCCCCCTTCCTCTTCCTCCATCTTTTCTTCCCTCACATAGCTGTCTCCCTACCATTTCTTCTCTCATCTCTCAGCTCCCTTCTACCCCCATAGTTTCCTCTCTTATAGTAGCTCCTACCCCTGTAATTATTCAAGGTTTGTCCTCTTTATCAATGCCACTACCAAGCATCTTAACCCATTTCCCCGAGTACATTGTAGTTGCTCCTTCCTCTTCTGCACTGTTCCTTCTTATCCCTTGATTCCAACATGGATCTCCCAGCATCTGAGCCAGCATAAGAGGAAAGTCCCCATTACACCTATGGACTTCTATTTCATCCCAACAAAAGGGGCTAAGAAGCAAAAACTGATAATCCTGCTTCTCTCATAGTGCATCGGGAGAAAGAGTAATGGAGGTCACGTATCTCAATCCTATAAAGGATAAAAAGGATATGTCCCCTATAGATTATATAGTGACGTAAGTCACAATGGGAACGTCATCTGAGAGCCTTCAAGGAGAGGCCCTATCTACAGTGGATTCTTTTTACAAGAAGCTTCAAGAAGAAAAGGAGGAGAAGAGGCTGCTAAAAGAACAGAACAAGCATCTTCTCCATGCCCTGCAGAAAATGGGCAGTGCACCTCCTCCAACTGCAACTAAAACTCCTGAGGCCCTTAGTCAGGATAAAATAAACAAATACGCCAAGATTGGTGAACAAGGCATTACAGTATCCGCCTGGAGAGACCAGATCCTTAAAGATAGCAAGGAAGTAATTTTCAAGTTCACCGAACTATATTAGAACATTAATCAGGTGAACAAGGAACTCCAGGTGATCGCAGGACCTATATCCAAAGAGTTGGACCATGCCAAGTTACAACATGAGATCTTCCAAAAGATGCTCGAATGTTCAGCTGCGGATTTAGTTAAATTTGGCATCTTCGATCACCCCAGGGCACCCAACAAGATCCTTGCTACTTTGAACTACCAGGTCGATCAGATGGAATTTGTCTTGGAGAAGATAGATAAGGTCAAGGAGGAAGCCCTGGATGTAATGCCATCAAATGGAGCAAATTTTCCTAAGGATGTCTCCGGGCTTGCTCACTCCTTCATTTCACCTTGAGGAAGGCAGATGAAACCTTTTGAATATTCAATGAGATCATCTTGCAAGGGCTAGGGCTAGAAGCCACTTTTGACACTGAATTCATCAATAACCTTCTCACCTGTCGCGATTTTGTAGGGTACCTGATGGAGGCAGGTAATGAATACTTCAAGCTCCCCAAAAAACTCAGAGATGAATGAGAGAATTGTGAAGTCATCAGTGATCACACCAAGGGTCCTGCCCAGGATCAACTCCAGCTGATGATAAGCAAATTCATGGAGTATCGGGCCCAATTCCATATTGCCTCTCCTGAGCAGAAGCAGGGTACTCCTTTCCAGCCTTGAGACAATGATGAATAGCCTTCCTCCTCTTAGCTTTCTTTTTGTAAATATCTAAAAGTATGTTGGCACAAATGATGACATCATCCATGTTACACCATGGGATGTTGTCATCCACAAAGTTGCCCAAAGTCAACAGTTGACTTTCAGATATCTTGTAGATATTTTTGTAATTAGTTGTTGGTTCCTTTTTGCCTTCTCTCTCCTCCTCCTATAAATACTTGAATACTTGTTGTTTTCAGGTGGTGGACACTTTTTAGATGAAAAATAGAAGTAAGGAGAAAAGGCTTTGTACTTTTTGTAACAGAAGAAAATATTGATACAATATTGAGACTTTGTGCTGAATACCTGTGTTATGCATCAGAACTTTCTAATATTAGATCTGTATGTTTATTCTGTTAAATCTACTTCTACTTTTTTTTTCATTTGTTCATCAGTATTGCTTTGTTCATTTATGCAAGTAAGTTTGGATCCATTTATTACCAATCCAAAAACATAGACCTTCTGACTTTTCTGCTTTGGAATTCATTTCTTTTCTCCCTTCGGATCTGTCCTATCTTCGTCTTTCCCTCCATTCCTTTCTTTTTACAGTTGGAAACACCCCTACTGGGATGAGATCCCAAACCCCCGAAGGTGAAATACTATAGGACTTGTGTAGATTCCTGCTAGTAGAATAGCAATAAACTAGTTTCACTTTGCTGTCTCAAAGAGGGGCTATGCCCTGCACACTGTTGGCTCGTTTATCCATAGATCTACCCTCCCGACAATTTTCAGACCAACAAAACCAACAATCAAAATCTTACGTGTGGTTGCTTTCCTTGGATAGTGTCCACCAAAAATTCCTCCACAAGCTTCCTCTACAATACCCACATGATCATGTTCTAGTAAACACTGGTGCAAAATCTCATCTTGGCCAAGTTTGTATAGATTTCCACCAATCAACATGTAAGGTGCAACATGAATGGCAAGTTTTTTTCTTTCTATACTCTTCCTTCCGCTAGGCACCACACATGTTCATAAAAAGAAACCAATATCCTCCAAATCAGAGGGCATGTATTGTAATCTGAACAATTGTGCATCTGACATTGTGTCTTCAATGATTTTCACATCCTTACTTGAATTAATTCTTGAAAGTTGGTTAGGTCTTGAATTACTTTTTCCTAGCTTTACTACAACTGAAAATTTAAACTCCTAAAATAACAAGATCCAATGAAATATGAACCCCTACAAAACATGCTTGTTTATCAAATACTTAAGTGTCATGTGATCTGTGTAAAATATAAAAGGTGTATCTAGAAAGTAGTGCCTAAACTTATGCAATGCATAAATCATAGACAACGCTTTGTGCTCTGTTGTTGTGAAATTCTGTTCAGCTGGAGTTAATTTTTTTCTTGCAAAACACAAAGGTTGATCAATAATCCCTTATTTAGGTTGTGTGAGAACTACTCCAATGTCCATCCCTGACACATCCACAGACACATGAAAGGGATTGTCCCAAGAGGGAAAGCATAAATGGGTGCAGTAGTAAGTTTATCCTTTAACGTATCAAAAGCCACCTATTGTGCCTCATCCTAGTGAAATTTTCCCTTATTCCTCAATAGTTCTTCCAAGGGTGCGACAACCTTTGATGAAATTTTTGTAGCAACATGTATGCCCAAAAAATTCACACATTGCGCTTTGATGAGTAGGCTACTCTAAACAAAAAATAACAACTTTGGTAGGATCTTCCAATAAATCCTCCTTACAAATAATATGACTTAGCAATGTGACAAAAGGAATAGAAAATACACATTTCTTAATGTTTAGAGAGATAATTAACTACTTTCACCTCTCAAACATCAATCTCAAGTTGTCACAATGATAGTTCACCAATCCATACACTATTCAATCATCCAGGTAGACTTGTAAAAACTTATGACTAAAGTCTTGAAATGCTTGCACCACAATGTGTGAAAATACAATAGGTGTATTCTTAAGTCCAAAGGCATAATCGTGTAAGAAAAAATTCCCCATTCAATGGTGAAAGTAGTCTTCTCTTGGTCTAATTTTATAATCCGTACCTGGTGATACCCTAAGAATCCATCTGTAAAAGAGTAGATTTTGCGCACTACTACACCTTCCAAGATTTCCTCAGTAAAAGACGTTGGAAAAGGATCTATAACACATACATCATTAAAATCTATGTAGTCCACACCGATCCTTATCCTCCCATATTTATTAATACTAATCATGATTGGGCTAACCTATTCAAACTCTTCAATGGCTTCAATGATCCTGAAGTCCAACATTTTATCAATCTCTTCTTTGACCTTCATGCATAGATTAGGATTCATACTATAAGGAATTTTACTAATCAGGCGTGTAACTTCCTTCAAATTAATCCACATCTCTCCCAATGAGTGATGAAACCCTTTCAATTTATGGTATCTGCACAGGAACAAATCCTGAAAGTCATGCAACAGCTCAATTATTATGAAACCTCTTGGTCTATCCAGTAATCACTGATGATTTCTTCTGTCAGCTCTACTTCTATACCAATGTTGATCTTTTTGTCTTCAAGGGCTCATAGTAAGCATGCAAATTCTCATCTACACTATCCAAGACTTTTCATGTACCCACTATATGATCAACATATAGATTTTCTACTTCCTCATCATTTATATAGTACACTATCTTTCCTTTCTCTTTTTCTAAGAATGCACGCTCAAACTATACTTCATCCATTTCTTTTTCTTCTTCAAAACGTGCATCCAAATTAGGTTCCCCTAGAAAATATAGGATGAGGTCCTCAACTTTGGCACTATCTCCTAGAGTAAGGCTCTTGACTACTGACAAAGCTTCATTCACTAATGGTATAGAAGACAAATACTCAAAAGTTTGTATAACACATGTTTTCAAATCCTACCAATTTCCTACCCAACGATGTAAATCTGAATAGACATACCATGCACGTGCATAACCTTGCAAGGTGGAATAGAAATTATGTACCTAAAGTGAAGGGGTAAATCTTTTGGGCCTTCCGTCCAGGCTTTCTCACATTCTTGAACGTGGTACAAGGAAGATTCCTTCCCATGATAGCTGAATATCTTGGAGTGTGCATTGTTTTGGAGAAACCTATTAGAGAATGTGATTATTACTTTGCACCACTCTATACTATTATCCCAATGAGTCATCCACCAATGTGGTGCTATTCCACACAAGGTATAAATAAGCATAATCCTCTGTTTTACTTCACAGGTCCATTGGTGGACTTCCATAGCACACAAAAAGACATCAGGGTTACCTTCTCTAGTGTAACATGGTAACTGTCTTCCTCCTAGATGCCTAACCGAGTGTGGCTTGATAACTCAAATCACAGTTCCCTTCAATTCTCTCCCAACTAACTCATAAATCACATGCACCCAATTATCACATGCAATGCTAGTCATATCACTCATGGACTGAGCATCATCCCACTTTATGAATCCTTCTCTCGATGGTTCAATAACCTTTGGGTCTCTGATGGTGCAAACATAAATTTTATTTATGTCCTCTTCACCTAAGGGTTCTACATAAGGTGAAGACCTCCCATCTGTTAGTGGAATAACTATGAGCTCCTTGTTTTTAAAATTGATGTATCCTTTATTGAAGTGTAAATCAACATTGTTCACATAACACCAAGGGCACCCAAGTAATTCTTGAAAACTATATGCCTCGGTAAGTGCTAAGACTTAAAAATCCCCAATGAACTTGTCCCCTTGAATGGTTATGGAAGCATCCTTCAAAACTCTGATGGGTGTAGCTTTAGTTCTATTCACCATGTACAACACATTGGAAGATGGCTGCAATGGTGGTCTCCCCATCTGATTCCATGCATCCAAAGTAAGAACATTGACATCTGCACTTGTGTCAATTAGTATGATGCTCAGGAGGCATCCATCAAATACCAAATTCAACATGAATTCCTTTTCATAATCAATACTATGAGGGGGTAAATTAGCATGTAAGATCTGCCTCTCACACCCATTTCCAGCGTGCAATATATTTCCTTTTAACCACTCTCTTAACATGGGAATGATATTTTCCTAGTGCAACATCTTAAATACCTCTTTGACATCATCAACATACTTATGAGGGATATCAACATTCTTTGCCTACTTTAACTTCTATGATTGATCCTTCAAGCATTGGATATCCCCTTGTAAACTTATAATAACCTCCATAGTCTCTTGGTGAACCTTCTTTAGATAAGTCAAATCAGGATACTTTCCATGTAATACTTCTTCTGTAGTAATGAGAGACATATGATTTGGTATTTCTTTGTAACGCACATCCTTAGTATATGTAGTTACTAATACAGGCTCTAACTCAGGATTAGGTGCTACCTTAGCCATGAATAGGGGCTCAGTGTGCTTCACAATAACCATTCCGTGCCATTTTCCTTCTTATGATTCTAGCTCATGTGATCATACAAATCAGGGAACTCCTCATACTTATGTTTCTTTTTGAACCACAAGCATTGCAGAAAATCCAGGCATTCGTGCTTGTAGTGCTCCCTAGATCCACAATTGACACAAGTTCCATGGGGGAAGTCACTCCTTCCTCTGCAAAAGCTTCTTCCCCTTTCTCTGCCATCTTTGTGCCCTTCATGTTGACATCCCTCATTTTTAGAACTATTTGTAATGTTGGTCTGGTGCACACCAATATCAATTGTATCATGAATTTGGTCTATCAATCGACAATCCTTCATATCACGAGTAGTAGATGTACACATTTTACAATAGCAAGACACGTTCTTATGGAGTGCACATTATGACAACATGCATCTACTTGGATCATGATCCTCATGAAACATTTCATAATATAACGACATGACACACACCGAATTTTGAGGAAAACCATCCTTGGTGTGTCCTTCTACTTCACAATCTGTACACCAGAGTCCATTTTGAGTCTCATATGCTGAATTCACAGACAATTTTTCAAGTTGTTTTGCCATGGAAGTAATCTGTGCCTCTAAAAAGGGGCTTACCTCATTATCAATGCTTCCAATGGCCTCAGTGCTCAAAGAATCCTCCAAGTCCTTGCGTGGATATATGAAAGTATTATGTGAAATCACTCATTTAAAAGGTGTTATAAAGCCTCCAAAAAACCATTGAGCATGCTGAGAGGGATGGTTATCATAAGATAAATTCGACACGAGAGTCTTAAAGTACATGTCATACTTCTGCACACTCTCTTCCATACCCTATTGAATCTCATTGAGTGTGGTGATGCTCTTTTTCTCAAACTCAGGAGTATGAAATTCCACTAAGAAGGCATCATGTAACGTGTTATAATCCACGTTCATCTTATGTTGGTCATAATTTTGGTACCAATTATGCGCACACCCATATAACATAGTTACAAACTAGCTTTCCTTCTGCTCTAGGGTAGTGATCCCCTTAGTGCGCTATATTAATTCACACTTGTGTACATGCTCTGCAACATCCTCAAAACCTTTATAATCAGGTAAATGAAGAGACATCTCATAAAATATCTATTGATGGGGTTGTGGTACTTGTGCACCAGATATAAAACCCTGATTCCCTCTTGTGTTTCCTCCACCACTAGATCCAATAGATCCACTAACTCCTGATCCCTAAAATCTACCAGATCCTCCTCCTATAACAAGTACAAGGCTTGAAGTAGTTTTACTCTGCGTTCCCACCTTTGTGATAAATTAAGCTCCAAAATTTTACAAAGTTGAACTACTTCCAGGCGTAATACCCATGTTCTATGTGTCCACACTTTGTCCAAACAATGTGCTTGATAGGATACCTCCAAATATAGGAAATTTTTTCCCGACCATAGATGAATTAATGAAAAATGATATCTACCTAATGCTGTTAGCTCACCAACACCAACACCAACCGAACTAGCAATAATTATCTGAGGAATTAGAAAACTAAGCGCAAGGGTTAGTTCACTAGGTGGGTTCAAATGTGTGCCTATAGTTAGTATCCTTTCTTCATTAGATGAGATCTAATCTGAAACCAAGGGGGTTCTTCTACTGTAATTTCTAAGATGGGGTAGCACACATTTCCTAGGTTCCACGTCCTCAGTATGAACCTCAAATCCTTTCTGCAATGTCTACCTCCATACATCCATCACTCCTACAATCTCACACTGTTTCACCAATTCCCTCTCCCATGATTCATTATACTTGATCTGACTTTCCTCTCTCTATGATTTTACCATAGGATCCGCCATTTATTACCACGCCTGCTTCCGTACCCCACGCCAAGTGGGAGTTTAGCTAACCATAGGAAACGCTTCTAAAATCAGAGTGACAATCAATATATTAATGGATAACAGTAAATCATGCAAGAAATATCCTCTTGATTCTCGTAAGAAATCAAACTCAGTAACCTCTTGGAAAGAATAAGTAGAAATCACATACTCCAACATGTAGCTAGTCAACACACCACTCCACCAATGATCAGAAACATGAGTCCATATTATATCAGCATCATGTAGCCACTGATAATCTTCTTGGTTCATGTTGTCATAAAACCACTGCACCCCCCAAATGGCCTAGAAGTGAACATGACATTTAGTGTGATTGGGACACATGGGATCACCTCTCAAGCTGTAGGACTTTGGCTTGAGGTGAACCTTCGAAGAAGGCCAACTTCCTCTTCCTAAACTAAGAAATACACTACTCCTAATGTAGATAAATGACTAACTATACCTATGCTAACATTTCAAGGGATCAAGGAGAGAGATTTGCAAGGAAATAAAACATATACTAGAAGTGGTGATACACCAAGAAAGGGTGTTTCTAGACAAAATTACGGCTTGCAAATGAAGAGAGATGATCATGGGGAAGAATGACATGCATTACAAACCCACTTTACATACAATACTTCACTTCATGATAAGCACATTAAACTCCTAAACTTGCAAGGGAAACCCTGGTTTCACAGTTCACCTGCAAACATGAGAAAGGTAAATAGAAGCAGAAAAATCATGAAAGGACATATAAATGATCACAAAACATAATTTCCATTACTTCAAGCACTTGCACAGTGCATCATTACATCAGGGAAGCTTGGGAAGTGTCTAACTTATCCAACCTGTAGGACTTGTTAGAACCCCTTTTGAATGAACTTCCAACTTACATTTATAGAAAATTGTTGAGTTGTTGAGAGAAATAAGGAGAAACCCTAGAATCTAGGCCAAAATGTAGGAAACAATTAATCATTTTTGTTGGCCATGTTTGCTCATTTATTGCACCTCCACCTTTCAAGGCACCATCCAAGGAATGAATAAAACCTAAAATTAAATGGAATGAAAAACTTCTAAATATATATATTCTCATGGATCCATGGCATAGCTCTCTTTCTCCCAGTTCTATTAACTATAATTTTGTAAAAAATGGACATTCCGGGAGAAATTTATAGTCTTTTGAGTAAACTTGCCTGTTCAAGAATTCTAGGACACTGTGCTCCATTAGCTCTTTAAAAATTTCTTCTTAATGCTACATAAAATCAAAACCTGAATTCACTTCCATTTAATTAAAATAATATTTTAATAATTTTTTGAGAAATCCAAATGGTTCATAGTTGGACCGAGATTTACATTTGGAAGGAGTCCAAGCCTGTAATGGTAACCAACTTGGTCAACAACTGGCTAGTGAGCCATCCACTTTCTTTGCAAATTATATTATCAAACCACTGTGTCATATTGGTATCCACCAAGCTCTCTATTTAAAATAGTCACTGATTTCTCATTGTAGTAGTGGCTTTGTATTTCTAACTCCCATCATTTTGACATCTGGGCCATTCGGATTTGCATTGCCACAACTCACATTGAATCGAAAATCCCAACTCCTCCACAACCTTGACATTGTTACATTGTCAAGCCAACAAAAAATAATTCCACTCGACTCATACCTATATGGCTCATTGGGAAAGCTCCACGCTTGTATTAAATTACAATGTATACCTCTACATTAGCCACTACACATTCAACTCATCTTTCATCTCAAATGGCCAAGGCATTAAAACATGGTGGGCTCTCATTTATTGAATGAGCCACATATGTGTGAGCTCTTATTTATAGCTCATGATAATCACACATTCCAAATGATGACTCATCACCACCCATAAAAACTCCTAATCATCTCGTCACCCTCAACACTTTAAACGACAAGCCATTCATTTGTATTTAGTCTACAGAGCGACCTTTGACCTGGTGGCTGGGCCCATGACTCAGCATTAGCTTCTGAACTTCAAATCAAAACATGCTCATGAAAATCCTTGCACCACACCTGGTTAAACCTATGACTCACCTTACAAATTAGGGGTGACTTGGTTAACCTGAGCTTGCATCCACAATGAACCCAACCATTTTGTAGCTTCTGACTCCTGAAAAACGTGAAACTCTAAATTTTGGAGTTTCAGAGTTTTGGGATTTAGAAAATCTTCAACCCACTCAACATTTTTGACCCCAAAAAACTCTGAAATCCCAAAACAGCTATCCCCAAAACATGACTCCAAAATTTCTCCTTTGTTTGCCTAGGTGAGCTCCCAACTAAGCCAATACAAAGAAAAAATACCACTTCATTTTGGGATGACTCATGACGATCTTATGGAACTCAATCCTACCTTCATGCTGCTGAGCCACTCATTGAATGGTTTCCAAATTGGTATTCCCAGCTTCACCCATCTATGAAAGCATTGACTCAGCTTGGCTCGAGCTCTTAATCCTCACAATATTCTCTTTCTCATTTTGTTGAGCCCTACTACAAGTTTTCCTATAAAATTCACAGGTCATGGGACCATGACTGAGTTTGCTAAGTATGGATGCTTGTATGGATGCTAAGTATGGATGCTTGTAAGCTAAGTATGGATGCTTGTATGTTTCTTTATACAATGATGCAAATTATAGATTCTTTTAAATACTCTACCTAAAATGACTACAAGGATCTAGAGGTTGTTATGAGACCTATGGTTCTTGTATGTTATGAACTCTTTTGAAGGTCATTTAAACAAAAATAATAGATGATGTTTCCCACCAAACTCACATAAAAGAGAGAATAGACACCCACGCGTGCCTCAGGTGAGAGCCCAAATTTCACTGGGTGATAGGCTGATATGCATGGGGTTCCTTTCTTTATGTTAAGGGTAAAAATGACTACATCTTGGTTCCATTGCCAGGACCCCTTTTCAAAGTTATAGTGGGATTTAGCATACATCATGATATGTGTAATGAGTAATGATAGAGCGGTTAACATTGGAAAGTGTTGAATCATGGTTCAAGAGCATAGAGGATGAATTTGCTCAGAGATTCAACACTAGACCTCAGTTTAATGCACGTAGATGGGTAGAAGAGAATCTCTACCATGATTTGTATGAGACCTTTTTCTACTGTTTCCTAGTGGAGCTATATGAATGGCTCTCAGCCTACGCATCTAGATCAAGTTGGCATTATGGATCACATGTATGGACCCAAGAAGAATACCAAAGGCTATAAGATGTAGATTTGATGTGGACCCATGCTATGGATCATTGGTGGAAAGGAGTATTAGCTAGCTACATTCCGGAGTACACCATTTCCACATATTCCTGTCTGGAGGTTACTGAGTTTGAGTTTCTGCAAGAGCCCAGAGGATCATTTCTACATGTTGTCCCTCTAGCTCTGAAGATCTTGATGATTACCATGAGTTTAGAGGCATTCCCAATGGTCGGCTAAACCATTCGAAGTGCTGGGTGAGGAAGCTAGGGTGGAGGAAGATGGCAGATGTCACAATGAAGAAGGATAGAGAGGAAAGAAAAATAAAGTATGGTGAAGCACGTGAAAGGGAGATTGCTAGACAATGCGAGGTTATAGTGTGATGGGTGTATGGCGGTAGATGTTGCGGGAAGGATTTGAGGTTCACACAGAAGATGTGGAACCTGAGTAGTCTGTGTGACCCCATCTTGGCAAGCATGTGAGAGAAACCCCTTTGGGTTTTGATGAGATTTTGTCACATGGAGAAAGAAGAACCATTGGTGTGCATCTTAGCCCACCTAGTGACTAGACCTTGACACTTGGTTTTCCAAATCAGGGGGATAATATTTCCAGTCTAGTTAGTTACATTGGAGGTGATCAGTCTACGCCTAGGAGGTATAATTTCTCATTTGGGACTTTTATGCCTGTAAACACTAGTCCAGTGTTAGGAATTTTTGGGCAAAGTATAGGCACACAAGCATTTGGTCTTGTATCTGGGAGTGGTGTGGGGTATACTATTAGTAGTGGGGAATTATCATAGACCATAGGCACGTAACTCATTGGAACTGTGAGGACCCTTGGCACAACCACTTCAGGACCTGGTGGGCCTGGTGGTTCAGGACTTGGTGGATCTGGTGGATCAGGCAGCAGAGGAAACACATGCGGAAACCAAGGCTCTAGCTCAAGAGGATTCAGACCCCAACTACCCCCACAAGTTTTCTTTGAAATGTCTCTACATTTTCCTGATTATAGAGGTATTTAGGATGCTACAGAAAATGTTCAAAAGTGTGAACTGTTATGGCACACGAATGGTATTAAAACCCCATAACGGAAGGCCAATCAGTTTGCAGCCACATTGCAAGGGTGCACGCATAGCTGGTATAGGAAGTATGATCCTCACTAGATAGTGGTGGACTATACTACTTTAAAGAATGTATTCTTGGTAGAATTCCACATTCTTGAGTTTGAGCAAAAGAGCATCAACGCTTTGAAGGAGATCAGCAAGGAATGGTAGAGAGTGTAAGGGAGTATGATGCACATTTTAAAACTCTCTTGTCTAAATTATCAAATGATATTCACCCTTCATAGCATGCTCAGTGGTTTATTGGGGGGGTTGATCACTCCTTTTAGAAGGGCCTTATCTCATAAACTTTTACAAACCCGCATAAGGCATTGGAAGCTTCCCTTCGCGCCAAATCTGTCGGTAGTGTTGATACTAGCATTAGCCCGTTCTTAGAGGCTCAGATTGCTACTATGGCCAAGTAGTTGGAAAAGTTGTCTGTGAACTCAGCCCATGAGACTCACAGTGGTTTGTCGTGCAAATATTGTGAAGTAGAGGGGAATGTTAAGGGTAATTTCCCCCAAAGGACATTATGTGCTGTGGTAGTAGATTGTGAAATTTTTCATGGGGACCATGATGCGAGTAGGTTCCCCTTGTTGCAGTGCATAATTTGAAACAATGTATCTTGTTACTGTAAAATTTTCACTTCTACCACCCATGATACTAAGGACTATAGGATCATTGATCAGATCCATGAGGTCATTGATCATGGGGTGTGCTAAACTAGCGTTGCCAGTAGTTATAAGGGTGATGATCACCATTATGAGGAGCGTGTAGATGGAGGCGCGCATGGAATAGGTTTTTGAGGAGGGTTTCATGGTTATAGAAACCACGGAGGAGGAAGGAGTGATTTCTCGTGTGAAACCTATTTCAATTGTGGATCTATGGAGCATTACAAATGAGAGTGCCCAGACCTGTTATAGTGCTCGTGGTGCAAAAAGAAGCATAATTACGAGGAGTGCCTAGAATTGTTTGAGCATCTGAATCAGCAACACTAGAAGGACAAGGATATTGCAATGGTTAGTATTAAGAAGGTAGACATACATTGGATGCCTTGGGTAACACGAGATGCAGGTTTGGAGCCTGTCTTGGTAACAAGGAGGGAAGAAGCTGCACGCACAAGAGAGATACCAAGATAGAAGAACCTAGTTTTAAGGGAGGAGGTCATTCATGGAAAGTATCCAGACCCTGCGCATCAAAAGGAGGTATATCAGGACACCATAGATGTCATTTAGAGCTTACAAGGGGAAATATAGTGTCTAAAGGAGTAATCTAGGAGGGAGGAACAAGGAAGGAGAGTCGAGGCACCAAAGGATGACCTGGATGAGGTTAAGGAGATGTGTAAAATGCTAAGGCAGGAGAATATCATTCCCTTCCTAGGATCATGGTTGAGAGAGAAGGTACCACGTGTCAGAGGAGAGCATAAGAGGAAGGTATTACATGCAAACGTTCCCCCTCACAACCTTGACTACGACAAGGAGATCACGTTGAATGCAGTTGTAGATGGATGGCTACTTAGTAATATCCTCATTGACATAGGCATGAAGGTTAATGTTCTAACTTTGGATGCGTGGCATCAGATGGGAAGACCTATGTTATAGTCATCTTTGAATGTGTTTTATATGGAAAATAAGACTAAGGTAATGCCCATTAGTGTCTTAAAGGATGTAACTATTACTATCCAGGTAGCTAAGTTTACTGAGGACTTCAAATTCTTGGCGCTCGCCGAGGTGGAAAATTTCCCAGCACTACTTGGGTGCCCTTGGTGTTACAAGAACAATGCGGACCTTCAGTTCAAAAAAGGGTACATAAGATTTGAGAATAAGGAGGAACAAGTCATTATACCCCTGGCTGATGGGAAGTCAACACCCTATATTGAACCATTGGTGGAAGAAGTTCTGGATAGGATATATGTGTGCTCAATTAGAGACCCAAAGATGATACACACTTCTAATGGGGTTATCTAGTTTGAAGATGCTTAGTCAGTGAGTGATACCACCAGTCTAGCATGTGACAATTAGGTACATGGGACTTATGAGTTGATGGGATGAAAGTTGAGAGGGTCAGTGACCAAGGTAACAAAGGCACACATGTTTTGGAACCTTGGGGGAAAAGAACTGCCCAAGTATTCAGGAGGAACCTTCCCTAACATCTTTCTGCAGGAGGTGGAAGCTTAGTGAAGGGATATGAAGGAACAAAGAGGGATATTAAGTTATGTCTTGCTTGGCATAATGCTTTGGTGGTGGGATACACATTAGGAGATCCTTTTAGAGTGGTGTGAGGAAAGAATTGCTCTCTCTGTCAGATTTTCTAGGAGCAATGTACTCACCATCATCAAGGACTACCATGGGAAGGAGCCCACCTCTTTCCATATCTAGGAGTGTGAATGGGTCTAGAGAGAAGGCGTGGAAGCGTTTCCACCATCCCTCTAGGTGCACAAGTTGTATTCTACACTGTAGGGTTGCGCGTGCGCATGGTATATTCATTCGGAGACACGCTGCTAGAAAAGGAATTGGAAAGATCTTGCGGTTGACCTTATTCAAACCTTTGAGTATTCGAGTACTAAACCATTAGTTGATAAGGCCTTGTAGAGTATCAAGCACCTTACCATGGGGGATAGTGGTAACCATGATAGAAGATAGGCTGTTGGAATTACTAGGTGAATCGAGATTGGGGGCGCACTTTGAAGAAGTAGAGGAAAAAGAAGAGTTACAACTTGAGCGCGCATGCTTGGAAAAATAAAAAGGAAAGTTGGTGTATGTGATTGATGGAGAGGAATCAAAAATCTTGGATGTTAACCATTCTGTAGGGATAACTGAGGTAGTGGATAGTGAAGATACTCACGCACGCGCCTACCTACCATGAACCTTTAAAAATAAAGAAGGTTAACATCAATTTAGGAGAAGAACCTAAGGAAGCTATTATTGGAGACTACTGGTTAGAGAAGGAAGTTTCTAAGATCATTGATCTGTTGTGTAAATTTTAGGATTTATTCCCATGCAGATACCATGAGCTCAAAGGCGTTCACCATTCCTTGGGTGAGATGAAGATAAAACTGAAGGATGGTGCATGCCCTATTAGGAAAAGGCCCTACTGGATGAATCCCAATTTTTGTGTGACAGTTAAGGAGGAGATAGAAAAAATGATAGATTCTGGGATCATTGAGGTAGTGGAAGAATCAGAGTGGATAAGTCCAATGGTAATCAACATCAAGAAGGATGGGTGGATTAGGATTTGCGTGGATTATATGGAATTGAACACAGTTTGTGTCATTGATCCCTTTCTGACCCCCTTCACTGAAGAAATTTTGGAAGGAGTCACTGGGTGTGAAATATATTCCTTTACAGATGGATTTATAGGGTACCACCAAGTGCGGATTGCAAAGGAGGACTAGGAGAAGATGACTTTCACCATTGAGTGGGGAAGTTTTGCATACATGGTCATGCCCCTTGGGTTGAAGAACGTACTTGCTATTTTCTCACGCATAGTGGTGCAAGTGTTCCAGGATTTCATACATAAGTTTCTTTAGGTCTATTTGGATGATTGGATAGTGTATGGTCTAGTTCATGACCATTGTGACAATTTAACGTTAATTTTTGAGAGATGTAGGTAGTTGAGGATATCCCTCAACATTAGGAAGTGTGTGTTTGCTACACCCATTGGGACTTTATTATGGAATATCATATGTAAGGAGGGCTTGCTGGTAGATCCCATTAAAGTTGTAGTTATTGTGGGGTTAGGGGAGCCTACTAGTCAGAGCACAGTGTGCAGATTCCTTGGGCATACGAGCAATTACAAGAAATTCATTAAAGGATATGCCAAGATCACTGTGACTTTAGAGAAGCTGCTTAGACATAAAAGTTCCTTCCATTGGGGAGAGGTGTAGTAAAGGGAATTTTATACATTAAAATATAGGCTTGACACCACACCTATATTACATTTTCCCTCTTGGGACAAGCCCTTTCATGTCCATGTAGATGCCTCAGGGGTTGTCATTAGAGCAATGCTTGCACAACTAGGTGAAGGGATTGTTGATCATCCTATGTGTTTTGTAAGCAGGAAGGTGACACCAACAGAGTATAACTATACCATAACTGAGCATGAGGCATTGTTGATGATCTATGTGCTTTTCAAGTTTAGGCAATATCTGCTAGCAACACCCTTTGTGTTTTACACCGACCACATGACATTAAAGTATTTGGTGAACAAGCCTGTTCTACAAGGGCACATATGTCAGTGGGTGTTGTTGTTTCAAGAATTTGAATTCACCATTGTAGTGAAGCCTGGTAAAAGAAATTATGGGCTTGATCATCTGTCAAGAATTGATTAAGGGGAGGATGCATAGAGTATTGAGGAGACAATACCAGATGCGTAACTATTTAGGTTGTGGTGCATTCCCTCGGACTTGGAAGAGATTGTAGTATTTTTAAAGGAAGGTGTGGCACCAGAAGGAATGAAGACATTAGAGAAAAAGTAGTTGGCTGTACGCACCATGCCCTATATGTTAATCAGTGGAGACTTATACAAGTTGGGACGTGATGAAGTTTTGCACAGGTGTGTATTAAAGCATGAGTGCCTGGCCATCATGGAGGAAGCACATAGAGGAAGTACTGGTGGGCATTATGCAGGTGATGCCACCATGTGTAAAATATTAATGGTAGGTTTGTGGTGGGAACCCTATATAAGGATTGTAAATATTATTGTAAAGCATGTGACCATTGTTAGCACATTTGCAAACCAGGAAGGAGAGATAAAATGCCTTTGCACTCTATCCCTAGCTCGGAGCCTTTTGAAAAGTGGGCAATATACTTTGTAGGCCCTATTGCACCAACGATGCGTAGGACTGGGTCACGTTATGTCATCACTTGCACAAATTATCTGACAAGATGGATAGAGGCAACCCCAACTAAAGATTGCATAGTAGCCACAATGACAAGGTTCTTGTGGGAGAACATTATCATAAGGTATGGATTCCCATTGAGTTTGACCAGCGGTAGGGGTACACATTTCTTGAATGAGACCGTGAGGATCCTATTATCAGAGTTCATGGTGGCTCATCACAAGACTACGCCCTATCACCCACAAGCAAATGGAATTGTAGAAGCATTCAAAAAAATACTGAGTCATACCCTGACCAAAATTTTTGATGTCAGAAGACAAGGTTGGGATGAAAAAGTATCGGTAGTATTGTGGGCTTACAGAACAATGTATAAAAGGCTAAACAAAGCCACACCATTTTAGTTGGTGTTTGGCATGAAAGCTATTTTGCCAATTGAATTTATGTTGCCTTCTTTGCGAATAACACGCGTAGGAGGGTTAGCCAATGAACAAGCCCTGGAAGAAATGATTGATGAGTTAATAAATCTGGATGAGAGACGATCACTTGCCAGGTGGAGCCAAACAACAGAAAAATTAAAGTAGAAAGCATGACATGATGGCCACATCAGGAACAAAAAGTTTGAGGTTGGGCAGATGGTTTTACTATATGATTCCAAGTTTCTACGCCACCCTGGGAAGTTAAAAGTCCATTGGTTGGGTCCTTACACAATCTCATACATCCTTGATTTGGGCGTGTGCCAGTTACAAGCGCTGGATGTGAAAAAGTTACCTAGACACTTCAATGGGTGTAGGTTAAAGCCTTACTATAAATAAGTCTTCTCGGTGTTTGTAAATAAGGTAGTTTTGCCAGTTAGTTTAGAAATTTTCTTTATGCTTTCCCTTTCTTGTGTTTCCCTTTTGTGTTGTTTTATTTTGCACCTTGGGTGCCGGTAACCTTATTGCTACTTTGGAGAATTTGTGAGTGCGCAAAGGACCGCACATCATTTTAAGTGTGGGGTGGAGTAATGTGAAGGAGCATATGGTTAGAGTGCCAAGGAAGTGTATGTTAAAAATCCCTATTGAATGGCCTGTTTGAAAGAGGTGTATGGAGAGAAAATATGGAAGAAGGATGGTTGGTGCCATGATAAAGCTACTTTTAGATCCCATGTACTAAGGAGGAGAAAGCGCATTAAGCAACATGAGGTAGGCAAGAGTAAAAATTAGGACAAAAGAAGCACCTTCAGCATGGGTTTTACGTGCATGAGTCTCCTGTTGGGTTGGATTGGTTGCATGCCAAAAGGTTGGAGGAGTTTTCATGCATGTTGGGT
The DNA here is from genome assembly GCA_019776745.2 of Taxus chinensis. NCBI lineage: Eukaryota > Viridiplantae > Streptophyta > Pinopsida > Cupressales > Taxaceae > Taxus > Taxus chinensis. The sequence continues at coordinate 252,000,461 of CM034149.1, forward strand.
GCATGAGTGAAAGCACTGAAGACATGATTTGTTTGAAAAATCTGCATTAAATGAAAAAAGTATGATGGTAGGTGAAGTAGCATTTAATGCTCAAAAAGGGAAAAGCTATAATAAAAGGGTCGAGGTAATTTCATTTTCACTTTGTGAATAGAGAGAGAAGTGATTTTTACATCTATTATAAACTAGGGTTTCCAGATTTGATCATGTGAAGAAATATTTGAGAGGTTGAAGTGTGAGCAGCCAGTTTAGATTTGCAAACTAGAAGGAAGGGGTTTGATAGGCATGAGAAAAGTTGTGAAGAGGTGCCGTCTTGTGGAAGTTTTATCCCAGTTAGGGTTTGAAAAACTAGGGCATGGGTTCAAGAGGTTTTTCATCACATGTTTGAGATTTGAGGCTAGAAGAAGTGGAAGAGTAGAGTAATAAGGAGGGAGTGAAGTGATAGGAGGACCTCAACAATGGCACCCAAGAAATGAAAGGGAAAGGTCAAGGCCAAGCAACAAGAACCTGATGTGAATACGAATGAAGATTGGTATACAGAGATGCAGTACCTAGATGGGGTAATGATGGGTAAGGAGTGGGAGTCCCACCTGAGGAACGTGCTTGTGAGTGAATATAACCATCAAATGAACACAATCAAGAAGGAAATGACACTGGAGTTAGTGCGCCCCACAAGTAAATGGACACCAGAGGGCTTGCCCATCTACAATGATGAAATTAAGGTCAAGATGGAGAAGGAAGGGTTGTTGCAACTCTATGAGTTACCCTATTTTGGAAAACCATAGTTCCTATACCAATGGATAATGTCGTGAGTACATGAAGATTAATTCTATTTTGCAGGGTGCAAGATGCACATTACTCCTCAACTCATCTCACAGTTCACATGCCTCATATGTGAAGGAGACATCTTGGAGGATGACCTAGGTGACAAGCAGGCAATTTAGGAAACCATCACTAAATATTCCTGTAAGAAGGGGTCAAGGTACTGAGACATCTCAGACATCAAGGACCCAATGATGAAGATGGCCGCATATCTGGTAACAAAGCTGAATGGCCAGGAGAGATGCACCTAGGTTAGTAAACCATGGTTACATGTTTGCAGAAAGATTACAGAGGGCACCATATACATCTTGTCTACATACATCATAGAGGAGATTGTTAGTTGCATAAAGGAAGGTGACAGAATCCTCTTCGGCAATGTCCTACTAACCATCATGTTTTTAGAGATTGGAGTGCCTGAAGAATCAGAAAAATTTGTATGGGATTACCCTGCTTAGGATCCTTCGCTCGCAAAGAGATTCGAGAAGTATGTGTGTGAGATAATGAAAACACCCCATAAGGCGTGACTGGAGAAGTGGTATATGTGCTTGAGGAACATGTTCGAGGTAGAGTGGAGGATTCCCAAACAACTGCCAGTAGTCATTGAAGGAGAAGCTGAATTTACAGTATACCAACATTTCTTCCTGGGTAGGTTCAGGCTAATAGATGAATCATGCAGCCCATGGTGCAAGCTTCCCTTTGCTTTGATAGCTCAATACTTCCAAGTGGGAGTAAATAGATTCAAGGAATCCAAGAAGCTGAAGTTGGAACTTAGAAGCCTGGATCGGGACCACAGAGAGTTGTGTAAAAATTTGAGCTACCCCGGTGGCAAGCGCATGTACGTGGAAATATACGTATTGCATGAAGTAAATATGACTAGACCAATAACATTTCCCATTGTAGGATGATCCATGGCACACATATACCTATGCATAAGACTGAAGTTTGAGAAAGGTGTGTACCTAGAGAACGATGTCTCCATACCTGAAGATCCCATGGGTAGGAAGAGGCCTGTGCCCAAGAAGAGGGGAAGAGGCGAGGAAGCACCAAGTGTGTAGACTACTCAAATGGTAAGCATGCCATTAATGAGCACCAAGCATTACACATATGTACGCAAAAAGAAATCACTGGTAAAGGAAAAGACACCAGAGGAAGAGGCGCCAGAACAACCCCTCACTAAGGAGAAGTCCCCTATCAAATAATCACCTCTCAGGAAAAAATAGAGGATGGAAGAGGAAGATGAATCAGAGGAGATCGACAGCTTAGAGAAGTACATAGGTGGAAGAGAGGATGAGAGTGAAGAAGGTGACAACAAGGAGGATGAGCTTGAAAGAGACCAGGAGCCAAATGTCTTCAGCGTGTACAATTTAGAAGAAGATAGTGGAGAAGAGAAATAGGAGTTTGTGTTCACGCGGCACAAGGACACATAGGATGGGGAATGCACCTGGGACATGGGAAGGAATGAGTAGATTGACACAGAGAAGGAGCCCATAAGCTTCACAAAGGAGCAGATAACTAAGGTAGCAGAGAGAGAGGAAAAGAAAATGCTTGAGGCCTTAGTAGACCAAGAGTTGGAGCGCAATGTTGACATAGTGCTAGGGGAAGGAAAAGAGGAAAACATTGAAAAGGAGCATGACAATGTGGGAGGAGGTCCCACTCTAATGGTGAGTTTTCCCAAAGGTGCACGATTGGGTAGGAGGACCCTTGATACAGAGAAAATACAAGTGATGGGCTACGTTGATGACTCAAAGAAGGTGCTACCCGCGTGGTTCTAGAGCACTATACCCACAGAAAGTATTTAAGCCATGGGGTCATTTGAAAAGGAGGGCGCGTACCCCAGGATGAAGAAGATGCTCTCTTGGGCATTTAAATCCCACATTAACAAACTAGACTTTGAATTCTGCCAAGGAGAAATCATAATATTACCAGAGTCTAAGGGAGCCAATCCCTTGGTAAATTCCTAGGAACTCTCAGATGAGTAGGTCTGTAACACACTCAACAAGGTCACGGTCGAGATAGATGAAAGGATCTTTATGTGCAATGACAAAATAAGTGTGTTAGAGGGAAAGCTAGGGAAGAAAGAAGAGGAGCTGGCTGAGAAGACAAAGAGATTGAAGCAAGAAGAAATGATCAGCGCACAGCCAAGGCGTGAGCTAAAGGATGAGAAGACAAAGGTGTAGGAAGTATACCAGAAGGTGGAGTCTATCAAGAGCATCATCATTTTAAAGCACCTAAACCTAGTGCCACCCATGTAGAAGTATGCATCCACTCTGGAATGCTTAGAATATCTAATGTGCATCCTCACCATGGAGAGATGACCTTTGGCCCTAGAGTCTACAGAGGAAGTGGCCGCGCACTTAAAGAAAGAGGACATGTTGAGAGTGGTACTGCTCATTGCTGAGTATAGAAAGGTACTCGTAGAGGTTAAAGTCACTACCCAATTTGCTGAGGCCTCATATGATACTTTCATAGATAGGGTTAAGGTAAAAAACACCTTGGTCGCCACACACAAAGTAGAGCTAAAGGAGTTCCAAGAGAAGAATAAAGGAAACTGGGAAGAGAGGGACAAGGTTCTTGCCGAAGTAGAAATAAAATATGAGGTAATTGAAACATTGAGGGGTTTAATCAAGGCCTGGCTAAAAGAACTATACCCTCAGATTACCAAGAGGATGGACACACTCGAAGACCTGGGCAAGGAGATGGAGAAGATCGTTGACACTTTGGGCACCTAGGGAATTGGTCTAAGTTTTGACAAGGTGAGCACCCTGATCGACGACCTCTATCAAAAGGCACAGGGCGAGGTCGACATATGGAACAAGTTGGAGGTAGACTTACGGAAGGATTTTCCTAGTTTTCTGAGTTAATGCCCCCCCATTCTTTCTTCTCCCCTAATTCTTTCATTCCTTTATTCTTTTTCAAAATTTAAGACTACACCTTGGTTCCCTAAGTCAGCATACATCTTGGTTAAGTGGAGTGTTTCCACGGATGGAGAAAAGGAGTAGTGTGGGCTGATGTTGGACCCCTATAATATTGACTAACTATGAAGGCGCATAGGCGTGCAAGTTCCCAGTTATGAAATGAAGTGCAAGGTAAAAGCATGCAAAAGAAGCACGTGTAATGCATGAGGACAGAGCCAAGGGTTCAAGACTTAGTCAATTTGGATGTCCAAAGCAGAACATGTGAAAAGCATGACCCAGTTGCACATGGATAAGGTGCCAACCTAGCAATAGGTTGGCCTAGGAAGGAGCATGCTAGAAGCTTCTAGATGCACATCATGGGATAAAGTGGAAAGCTCAGGCTTGGAGAGGCATGCTCGCATGGAGGACCACATTCAGACACTTGGCACCAGATCTGAGGGCACTAGAGGGTGAGTTGGTAGTCCAGGAGAGCTATAAATACAAGTGCCTGCAGAGTAAAAGAAGGGAGACAGAGTATGGGCGGAGCTTTGTAGAAATACTGTGAGGACTCTGTTAGTGGATAGTTGTATTTAGGAGAGAATGCATTAGGCTTAGGGTTTGTAATTTTCTTTTTGAATAGCTTAGTTATATAAGTCCAGTTACAATGCATGACTACGGTCTGCTTCTCTGTGACATTCTGTAATGGCTCAATGGATGTAATGAGGTTACCTATTATATGTATACATGAATATCCATGATTCAGATGCATACTTCTCTCTCACGAGTTCTCTTTCCTTTCATGCTAAGTATGGATGCTTGTATGTTTCTTTATAAAATGATGCACATTATAGACTCTTTTAAATACTCTACTTGAAATGTCTGCAAGTCTAGAGGCCATTCTAAGCCCTATGGTTATTGTATGTTATGAACTCTTTTGAAGTCCATTTAAAAAAAAATCATAGATGATGTTTGCCACTAAACTCACATAAAAGAGAGACTCAACACCCGTGCATGCCTCGAGTGAGTGCCCAAATTTCGCTGTGTGATAGGCTAGCACACATGGGGTTCCTTTCTTTATGTGAAGGGTAAAAATGACTACAACCACATACATTAGAAGTAATCCAAATAAGACTCAAACCAAATCTAGTTATTCATTTAGAGATGTTATATCTATATCAATGCAACTAGCTTTGATAACTTGATCACTAGATAATATTTTATAAATGGATTGTGATGTTTTCATTCAATTTTCTTGGAGGGGAACTTCAGAATCTAAACTCTTGAACTTGGTTGACAGTTATTTAGACCTATGTGGGGAATGATTCTTGTTTAAATATTAATTCAATTTAATTAGGTGTATAATATATTAGACTTGATTGCAAATATTATAAATACGTTACAATATAAATACTAATTCAAATTTATAAATCAAATCAAATAGGAATAATTTTTATACAAGAATCAACCTAACATGAAATTGAAAGATTAAAACATATGAATAGAGGCACTTATATGATTTCAAATGATTTCAGGACAAATCTATTACTATGAAAGAGTGGTACTGGGATATATGAACCTAACTAACCTTCACAAATGGTTTCGTAACTGTAACTATACCTAGGGTAGGACCATACCACTAGGTCAAGACCATATCGTATAATCTAGCCCCTCCTATATAGTATTATATATGCTCTAAATAATCCTCTGTAACTTTACAAATTTCTCACTTTCATATATTTATTTATTTTTATCAAACCTTAGTTGTTGTACATGCATTAAGGATTTTTGAATGGACTGAACAACATCCCAAACCCTAGTTGTTGCACATGTAACGAGGCTTTATGAATGGAATAAACATCATCTCAAACCTTATCCATGGATGAATATTCCTATAAAATAAACATTAAAACTGTTTTGGTCACCCCCTCCCATCGCTGACATTTACATTACTCTAAAGAGGCCTTAAACTGTATGTCATTCTCTACTTAACATGCAATATTTAGATAGATAAATCAGATTTGGCATTTTCTTTGACCATGCTTGATTTGAATTAGATCTTGCTAAAAATAATTTAGGAGAGGATGTTTGGATGCTTGTAAATAAGATATATGGATTCTTTGACCTAGTTTGTAGCTTCAGATCTAATGTGGTTGCTTTTCTAAAGACTATAGATTCCAATGTTGAGATTTAGGGAGATTTGGATGTCTTTTTTAAGTGTAATACATTGGTGCTCTAGTGCATTGCCTTAAGATTTCTAGGTTATAAAATGAGTTAGTGTTTACTTGATTATATAAGGTTCTACATATGATTTTTATAAGAAATTATAACCCAGATAAATTATAATACCCAAGGGCCAACAAAAGATTTGAATTTAAAAGTGTAGTTTACTTTTTGGAAGAGACATTGATCCGAAACCATAAAAAGAGGTCATAACCATATGGTACGGACTTGACCAGCCTATACATTCCTAGTCAGGAGTAGGGAATATATCAAATGATGTTTGGAGCTGGTGAATTTATGTTTCTCTATATATTTTTTGCATTGAATTCTCACAATGTCTCGACATGTTAGTTTTCAAGAAAAACAAGTGAAACAATGGACCTTGTAAAATGCTAAGCATGAACGGACAAGTAGCATTTATCATAGTAAGAGTGCATGGTCAATCAAAGGATTTAAAAAGTACAAATTACCAAATTTGAGTATCTACATTTCCCCCTTTAAGTATGAAATTAAAAATTGCATACTTAAAGGAAATTGTACTTGAGTATGCAAAAAAACTTTTCCTTTTCTTGAATGTTTATTTTATAGTTGGGTTGTTGAGCTTGGTATTGGCATGCTTCATGATGAAACATACAACATAGACTGTATTCAATGTCCATGATATATAATTGATTGTAAATCAAGTAAAACATGTAACATAAAATATTTGAATTTGCATATATGTAGAGTGGAAATATGTAAACAAGGAAACCATACACCTATTTATTCATGTTTTTATTTTTTTCTTATAGATTTATACTTAATAGAGTTTACTGAAGGATTGGGGGTGATAAGTCCCCAATCAGTGTTGAGAAAAAGTTAGATTATTTGTTGCATGTAACCCAACACAAAAATGTGAAAGAGAGAGAAAAAGAAAGAGGTAAAATTCACCCCTACAAAGGAAGAAGATTATGTACCAGAGTTATTTAGAAACTTTGATATCTTCCCCTTTAAGTGTAATAAGAGAGGAAAGTCTCCCCACGAAGCCCTTAGCTAATTCATTTCCTTCCATAACTTCATATATCACACCACTACAAATGGATCTAAAACCTATTTTTCAAATAAGGACATATAATATGATTAAGAATACATTCCCTTAAACTCTCCCCATATGTCAAATAGTCTAGTATGAACTAATATAAAAATGAACTATGTTGAAAATGTGATAACAACGTTGAACTAGGAAGGATATCCATACCCCCAAAATTCCTGAAACTAAGCTTGAAGTTGAGTATTGATGTAAAGAAGGAATGAAGAGATTCATTCCCATGTACTAATATCAATTAAGTAATATGTATGTGAAAATTTACGTAAAAATTGTATACATAGGTGAAAATATAAAAGTGTTGAAAAGAATATTGAAATTTCCCCTAGATCAAAAATGTGTGGGGGGGTTAGAACTGTATTGTAAGGTCTTGACCAAAGTATATAGTTTTGACCCTATTTTAAACCAAAAATCTATGTATAAATGAAATTTTATGTTTGTGTGCCTTATTTGTACTTGCAATTACCTCCATATTTATATTTTTGTTTGTAGAATAGATGCCCCCTCTTTTGAGGCATATGTAAGAACCATGGTTGAGCATGTGGCACAAAATAAATAGGTGTGTATTTCTGAAGGAAATATCTAATGAGTTGTGTAATGTGTCGAAAAGGTGGAAAACTTGGAGAACCTGTACCTACAAAAAGAAATGTGTTTGTGTATGGTGTAAACCATAATATGCAAAAAACAATGGTAGAAATAGATAATGATAGTAGAAACTAAAGAAACCAATATGAACAACACATGTAAGAGAAAACAAGAAAAATAATAATGCATCTAATTGTAAACAATGACATACTAAAGCATAAAAAGGCCTAAGCTTTGCAAGAATCGGACACCCATAGTGTCGTAAGACAATCAAGGTCCGTAGGCTTGCAAATAAGAGCAAGGAATTCAAAGATAGGCATGATGCCAAAAACATGGGACACCCATGGTGTCATAAGACAAACAAGGCACATAGGCCACAAGAAATGAAAAAAAAAAGTAATTACACACACACGAACAATGAAAATTAGCAAGCAATAACACACATACACACATGTAGGCATGAAACAAAAGTTTTAAAACATGATAATAAGATTTAGTAACCAAAATGAGTGAAGTATATTAAACAATAGGTGTCAACGTTGTATAAGACACATATATTAGTGTTGTTAATATTAAAATAAGCAAGACATAATGTATATAATTCATCATGAATAAGGAAGTGTAAATGAAATATTATAGAATAATAGCACCTACAGAATTTAGATTTATTTGCCCCAATGATGAGAATGTAAGGAAACATGAGTGCTCCTATAAGTATGTATCGATCTATGTGTCCTGTATCTAGCTCAATATACTATGTGAACATGCGTGTAAAGAGATAAATCATGTTATCTATAAAAAAAAAGTGACAAACAACATGTGTAAGGTAAAGTGCCAAGAGTTCAAGTAAAAATCACAAGTCTTGATTTAATATTTTGAAAATATGTGAATTTATTTGTATTATCTTAGTGCAAATATATGTATAAAATATGGATAACAAGAAATTTATCCAATGAGAAACTCTTAAAGAGGTGGAGTAGAGAGTGTGAGTTAGATGGAATCTTAGTCCCCAAATGTGCCAAAGAAGGTCTAATATAAGTTTTGGTGAATCCATGAGTGTGTGCAGTAAAATACCTAAGATCCATTAACGATAATATGAGTGGAAGGATTTGATTTGATAGTTATGATTATAGTATGATACCGAAAGAGGTTGAGATGGATTGATATTTATTTTTAGTGGTGTGAAAAACACATTGTGATTGAAGAGATAAATTTTGATGACTAGGGATAATATTAACAACATTAACAAACATGTTGGAAATGCGACCCTTACCAAAGTACGCAGGGGCATGAAAGAAAATCTATTCTTGGAAAATAAGGGAGATCTAGATATGCTCCTAGTCATTTGAGAGGGGATGATTTACTATGTTGTGCCATGATGTATAAGTAAATTTAATATAAGATGCAAGACCACTATAGATTATGGATATGAATTCTTGCTTAATGATTTGGTTGTATGCTCAATGGAAATTTACATGTACTACTTGATTGAATATAATAAATAATATTATGAGTATCCCAATGATCACTGGTAATTTTTTGAGAAATTATCAGTGCTTTTATTAAATTGTATCCTCTTCTACGTCGTTATGCTTGAAACTTCTTGAATTCACATCTGACATATATGAGTGTATAAATTCATCACAATAATAATTAAGATCAAAGTCATCTTGATCATCAGAATTGAGTAACAGTGATAAATCAATTTCATTCGTGATATTATTTTTCATGTTGCCCCCATAAATTTAACTTGATGTATCCCCTTGGTGATCATCGTTGCTATAATAATACATATCATTCACCCAACCATAAATTTTTTCCAAGTGGAGCTTTATGGGTAATTAGGTATGATCTTTGATATGTACCTATATATTATATAGGTGTTATGGGGTAATATGCATGATTGGTAATACTTCCATGGCAAGTTGCATAATAGTAGGATGTAATTTTATAATAAGAGTGGTGATTCCAAATGAGGTATATCATTATTATCTTCTTATTAAATAGGTGGTATTATAGAATTCACAACATGTGATATTACAGTATGGTTACTAGAAATAGGAGGCAAAAATTTAAATTTATAAAATTGAGATGAATGTTCAGTAGAATGTTGTGTAGTAAATGATTTAAATCCCTTACACTCTACTTGTCATATTTTTTATTGTAAAGCATATCAATCATTGTCATGATGTCCATTAATTATATGATAATCGCATAATGGTTGACCTTTAATTATTTCAAGCTGATGTTATGGGTAGTAATGAGTGGGTAAAAAAGTGATTAAGTAATTATCGAGTAACATAGCTAGGATATGATATTGTGTAGCATTCTTGTCAAACTAGAGAGGTTGATCTTATAGAACATACACATTGTTTCTAATATGCAAGATGTTCACCTCACTTGTATGAGTACATGAAATAGACATAACACTTGTATAAAATTACTTATCATTGTCCTTAGAAATATTGTAATGTGTATTAAGATAACTAATATGTGCATTGGAAGTATCCTTGAGATGTTGTATCTCATCCTTGAGAGATGTAATATCAATATTCACATTTTTAAATTTATCTTGAAAAGAATGGTATAAAGATTGAATAGACTCTAAGATAGTCTTATGGAATATTGGATCATTACTAATGGAAGTATTTGAAATATGACTTAAAATTCAATTCATATAGGAAGGGGTCGTATTATCAGGGAGCTTTATTTGGTGCACTAGTTTTGTGAGAGCATCTCTACATGTTGGGTGTAATTGAAGTAAATGATATAAGGATAATTGAGAAATGATGACATGGGCCATGATGGAAGAAAAAATGATATAAGAAAATAAAATTAGATAGAAAATGACAAGGATTAGAATATAGAGGGACATAATTAAGAGACCATGGGGATAAGACCCAAAATGTGGCATCGAGAAAAAAGTGACCATTGTCAAATGAATTAAACGACCATATCTTGAAATAGAATTTATATTTTACAAAACAAAAAGAGGTATTTTTGAATATAATTGTGTGAAATGAAAACCTCTAAGGGATTTTTCCAAAACTATGTATTATTTGACTATTCTCTAATTAATAAAAAAAGTATTTTTGAATACCCAAAAAAGTGTGCTAAAAATCAGGGAAAAAAAAAAAAATTTCACTAAATATACAATAATTAATAATAAAAAACAAATTTTAAAATATAGTTTTTATGATATATGCTACGCGCTTAACCTATTGCATGTATTAGGATATGAGTAGCTGACTTGTGGCTTACCATATCATTTTATTATATCATTTATACTTTCTCATGCTTAATAGGTCGGTCTTGGCAATGACCATAGCATATGAATAGTATATATAGGGGATTGTAGGTAGTATTTCATTATCATTTGAGCATTTCAGTCTTATTATATAGTTTGGAGGTTGCCCCCTTGAAGTGGCAAAGCTATTATAATTACATATTGAGATCATTATTTTGAAATATTGTGTTATTTTGTGTTCTATTGTTTCTCATAATCTGAATTATACAAGTAATTTCATTATAAGTGGTATCAGAGCTGCGATCTGGGCCAAAATTAGGGCAAAAACCCTATTTTTTTGTTTTCGCCATATATTGCAAACCAGAGAGACTTGGTGGGAGATATTTTTATCAGAGTTGAAAAACATTTCAAGTAAGGTTCCCTAAAGATTTAAGACTTTTTTGATTTATTTTGAAAAAGTTATTATAAATTTATATTTTTTCATAAAATCGCTCCCTAAGGTGCAAATTATGGAATATTTTCAAGTTCTTTACAGTTTCAGAAAGATCTCAAAAACATAGTATTAGTATCTTCATTGTGTTTTTCCTTTTTTGGCTGAATTTGTATCAAAATCCTGAACCCTAAGGTTTGACATCATGACGGGGCCTTACACAAGAGTAAAAAAGAATCTGGCTACTCCGGGTAAAACCCCAAATAAATATAGGGTAGTGATTGAAGAGGTGGAATCAGAAGGGGTAAATACAAATTCCTCAGCACTAGGGTTTACCTTAGTTGATCATAAGGTGAGCCAACTTGAGTATGAGTTGCGAAATGTACAATCTGAGATGGATTCTAAAGGAGACATAGACCAAATCAATCATCAGTTGGATTATATCATGCATCATGTAAAGGGTAAAAAATATGGCCTAAATCTGGCCCATATCAACCAAGGAGGATCTTCAGTTCAAAATCATGGAAAAAATAACCATGTTGGATCACTTTTCCAGCCCAATCAGAATCCAACTTATTCGTAACCATGAAACATGATGCCGAAAGTGGATATGCACAAATTTGATGTTAAGGATCCCCTAAATTGGATAAATCAAATGGATAACTTCTTTAAGTTACATCAAAAACCATCAAGACAAAAGGTGACATTGGTATCCCTGTATCTTGAACCAAACCAATTCGTTTAGTATCGATGGTTATGTGCTAAGAGGTAGAAGAATGGTCTCGGTATCACTTGGACAATTTTTACTGAGGAGTTGCAATTGCACTACAGTTCCAGTGTTTCAGAGAACTACTTTAGTTAATTAGCAAAGTTACAACAAATAGGATCAGTCAAATATTATGTGCATCAATTCTAGAAAATATCTTTAAGGGTGGAGAATATTCCAGAAGAGAATCTGAATGAGCTATTTCTTGGGGGTCTTAAGGACCACATCGAGCATGAGGTACACATTTTTAATCCACTCAAGCTTTCTGATTCTATTATCATGACATGTTGAGAAGAGGAAAAAGTTCTTTATAGTAGGAATCTACCTTTCATTAACACCAGAGACCATATTGTCTCTTCCCCTTCATTTGCTAGGCCAATTAGACTGACTCCTCAACAAATGGAAGAAAAGAGAGAAAAAGGATTATGTTTTAATTGTGATAGAAAATATGGATTGAGACACAAATGTGCTGAGAAAAAGTTGTTCTATATTAACGGAGGTAATGAGGATGATGAGGAAGCTGAAATTATAGGAGAGGCTGAGGAACCAGTAGAAAATGAGGTAGAGGATCACCAACCTACAATTTATTGCCATGCATTGTCAGGTAATAATACTCCTAAAAAACTCAAGGTTATTGGCTATCTCAAAAAACAGAAGGTGACAGTGTTGATTGACTCAGGGAGTACTCATAACTTAATAAATAGTAAGTTAGTTTCCTGCCTAAATTATTTGATTTACCCAACTCCAGAAATGCATGTTATGATTGTAGATGGTGGGATAGTCAAGTGCATAGGAAAGTGCCATAGTATCAAGATTTCCATGGGAGACTATATGTTAGACTCAAGTATGTTTACTATTTCTATCAGAGGGGCATATATTATTTTGGGTGTCTAATGGCTCACAACCTTAGGTACTATAGAGATGAATTTCCAAGAATTGTTCATGAGATTTCATTTAGATGGAAGGAAAATACAATTGAATGGAATGGTAGCTAAGTCTCCACAGATTATTAGCTCTCATCAGATGTAGAAGGTTATCAGAAAAGGAGTAGATGGCTTTATAGTAAAGTTATTTTCCATAGAAGTACAAAATACAGAGTCTTCAATGCCACCCAATATTTAGAAGATTGTTGATGCTCACTCATATGTTTTTGATGCAATTCCAAAGGGTATACCACTAGTTAGGGATCGTGATTATGCCATTCAGTTGATTCTAGGGAGCCAAACACCTAACATCAGACCATATAGATACCCATATTCCTAGAAAAGTGAGATCGAGAAAATGTTTTAGGAAATGTTGAAGGTAGGTATCATCAGGCATAACTAGAGTGCATATTCTTCACTAGTGGTCATGGTATGTAAGAAGGATGAAACACGGAGGATGTGTCTAGACTACCTAGAACTCAACAAGTATACCATCAAAGATAAGTTTCATATTCCAGTATTTGATGATTTACTTGATGAATTGCATGGTGTTATTTATTTCACAAAATTAGATCTTCATTCGGGGTACCATAAAATTAGAATAAAAGAGGAATATGTTCATAAAATGTCTTTTAGGACTCATAAGGGCCATTATGAGTTTTTGGTAATGCCTTTTGGTCTTACAAATGTACCCTCAACCTTTCAAAGCTTGATGAACACTATTTTTAGGCCATTTTAAAGGAAATTTGTATTAGTTTCTTTGATGACATATTGATTTACAGTAAGACATGGGAAGAACACTTACAACATGTAAATAAAGTGTTGCATGTTTTGGAGAAAAATACTCTCTATGCAAAGCCATCTAAATGTTCTTTGGTGTACAAGAGATAAAGTAATTGGGTCACATTATATCCCATGAAGGTGTAAAATTTGATCCTTAGAAGATCAAAGCTATGGTGGAATGGCCAAGGCCCAAAAATCTAAAAAATATTCATGGGTTCCTAGGACCAATAGGGTACTACAAAATATTTGTGTGGGGATATGGTAGAATAACAACCCCACTCACTGCATTGCTAAAGAAGGTTGCCTTCCATTGGACAGACGTAGCCACTATATCCTTTGAGTAGCTGAAGGAAGCCATGTACAGCACCCCAGTTTTGGCTACTCCTAACGTCTCAAAAACCTTCATTGTTGAATGTGACGCTTTAGGATTAGGATTGGGAGTAGTTATAATGTAGGAAGGAAGAAAAATTACATTTAAGAGTCATCAATTCAAAGGACAAGATCTGCTCAAACCTATCTCTGAGAAGTAAATGATTGCTATTCTTCATGTGGTCAAGCAATGAAGGCCCTATCTCCTAGGTAGACACTTCAACGTAAAAAACTGATCATGATAGTCTCAAATAATTTTTAGAGCAAAGGTTATCATCTAAGGAACAACAAAAGTGGGTAAAAAAAATGTTGGGTTATGATTTTGAAATCATATACAAAAAGGGTAAAGAAAATGTAATAGCTAATGCATTGTCTAGAAGGGATACTTCTGATGATGCCTTACTATTTGGAATGTCCATGTTGATGGCCGATTGGGTGGATGAAGCAAGATTGGAATGAGATCAAGACAAGGATACACAATCTCTAATACAAAATATTAAGCAAGGATCTATGACTTTGAGTGGAAAGGTAATGCTATATGGTACAAGGATAGGTTATACTTAACTAAATATTCTGAGTTGAAGCATAAGATTCTTGCAGAGCTACATGCCTCACCTATTGGAGGAAACTCTGGGTTTTTGAATACATATCATAGAATAAAATGAGAATTATTTTGGGAAGGACTCAAGGGGGATGTACAAAAGTTTGTATCAGAGTGTTTACTATGCCAGCAAAACAAAGGGGAAACAATTAAGACACCTAGTCTGTTGCAACCCTTACCAATTCCTAGCCAGAGATGGGAGGAGGTCTCCATGGATTTCATCACCGGATTGCCTTGTTCAGAGGGTAAGAATTTTATTTTCATGATTGTGGATAGGCTCACAAAATATGCCAATTTTTGTGCCCTATCACATCCATTTGCAGCTAGTACAGTCACAACTATTTTTTTGGAGACAATTCAAAGGCTACATGGAACCCCAAAGATAATTGTAAGTGATCGTGATCCTATTTTCACAAGTAATTTTTGGATGGAATTATTTTTATGTTTGGGTAATCAGTTATCTCACAATTCATTTTATCATCCTCAAACTGATGGGAAAACGGAAGTGGTCAACAAATGCTTAGAGGGGTATCTACGTTGTTTTGTATCAGATAAGAAGGAAAGGTGGATTAAATGGCTACCACTTGCATAATGGTGGTATAACACATATTTTCATACCTCATCTCAAATGAACCCATTTTTAGCATTATACGGTTACCATCCACCGTCTATCACTTCCTCCTTGAGGGTACAAACTAAGGTCAGAGATGTCGAGGAACACATTCAACATCAACGATAGGTTTTGGCTAGTTTGAAGGAAAATTTAGCATTAGCATGAAATAGGATGAAACAACAAGTAGATCAACACCGTAGTGAAAGAAATTTTGAAATTGGTGACTAGGTTTTTGTACGTCTCCAACCTTACAAACAGATGTCCCTAAAGCAATAGAAAAAGGACAACAAAATTGCTCCTAAATATTATGGCCCTTATCAGGTTCTATAGAAATTGGCAGTGTCGCTTATAAACTAGATTTTCCTCCATCTTCACACATACACCCAGTATTCCATGTTTCATGCCTAAAGAAGGTTATTGGACAGAAATTTAAAGCCCAAAAAAAGTTACCAGAACTTGATGAGGAAGGAAGAATAATTTTGGAGCCAGATAAGATTATGTAAACACGTAATAAGAGGCTGAGAATCAGAGACATTAAGGAATATCTGATCAAGTGGAAGAATATGAGCATAAAAGATGCAACTTGGGAGGATGAAGGTTTTCTATAGCAACATCTAGGATTATTCAATGTTGAGGACAACATTGGTTTGAAGGGGAAGGGCATGCTACACCCTTAACCTATTGTTTGTATTAGGACATGAGTAGCTGACTTGTGGCTTACCATATCATTTTATTATATCATTTATACTTTCTCATGCTTAATAGGCCGGTCTTGGTGATGGCCATATCATATGAATAGTATATATAGGGGATTATAGTTAGTATTTCATTATCATTTGATAATTTGAGTCTTATTATATAGTTTAGAGGTTTCCCCCTTGAAGTGGTGAAGCTATTCTAATTGCATATTGAGATCATTATTCTGAAATATTGTGTTATTTGGTGTTCTATTGTTGCTCATAATCTGAATTATACAAGTAATTTCATTATAATCTATATATGAAGAAAAAGTTGATTTGGAAATTAGGAGCCCTAAAAAGTGACCCAAAGGGTAAAACCGATCATGAAACCCTAGGAAAATTTGTGAAAATCTGGTTTAGGGTATATAATAGATAGAAATCAAATGTAGATATGAATATACAATGCAAGTATGGAACCCTATGACAACTACGGTTTTGAGATCAAATATCCTAATACTTTAAGGAACTAAATAGATCCTAAATTAGGTAAAGGGTTCGATCAAAAGTGGGTTCACCAAAATGTGTAACCCTTAATTAAATTTTAGGCCAATTTAATTAGTTGTAGAATATATTAGAGTTGATTTCATATATTATAAAGATGATAAAATATAAATACTAACTCAAATTTACAACTCAAATAAAATAGGAAGAATTTTCATACACCAATCAACCTAACATGTAATGGATAACATAAAATAAATGTGTAGAAGCACTTAGCTGATTTTAGATAATTTATGGAAAGATATGTGAGTGTGTAACAATGGAAATAGGAGATGTGAACCTAGATAACCTGTACAAATGGGTCTATCATTATAATTACACCTGGGTCAATACCATACCATATGGTCTAGCCCATTATATATAGTATCAGATATGCTTTGAATAAAATTCTATAAATTTTTGGTTTTCTCACCTTCTTAGATTTGTTTGTCTCTATCAAACCCTAGTTTTCACACATGTAGCAAGGCTCTCTGAATGGAATGAACATCGTATCAAACCATATACATGGATGAATATTACTTCAAAACAAACATTAAAAGGGTTTCAGGATCTCCTATGCATTGTAGATGTTGGAACTACTTTAAAGTGACCTCAAACCACATGTCATTCTCCACCTAGCATGTGATATCTATATAGATCAATTAGATTTGGAAATTTATTTGACCATGTTTTCTTTGACTTGGATTTTTCTAATGCACTTGGAGAGAGATTGTGTGTTTGGATTCTTGTAGATGAGATATATGGTTTCATTAACCTAGTTTGTAGCTTTAGACATGATGTGGGTGTTACCCTAATGATTGTAGATGTGTAATTCTAAGATGTAGGGAGCTTTGGATGCCTTTTGCAAGTGTATAAAGTGAATTCTTTAGGGAATTGCCTTAAGAGTTCCAAGTTAGAAAATGAGGTGGTGTTTACTTTCTTATATAGGGTTCTATAGATTATTTATCTAAGAAATTCCAACCTGGATGAAGTATAACACCCAATGAAATATGTCAATTTGAAATTGTAGTGTGAAGACATGCCAGTCTAAGGCCATATAAGTAGTTCAAGACTAGATGTACGGTCCTGACCAATTTTTATGGTCCTGATCAGGAGTAGGAAATGTGCCAAATGATGTTTATAGATGATATACTAATGTTTCTATATTGATTTTATGCATTTTATTTTCAAAACATGTCAACATGTCATTGTGTAAGGATAAACAAGCTAAATAATGGACCTTGGAAATCATTAAGTGGGAATGGAGAAGTTGTATTTATCGTAGAAAGATTACATAGTCAACTTAAGGGTTTCCAAAATGTAAATTACTAAATTTGAGTGCCTACAATCCTAATGTGTGTTTATAATTTAGGAATAGTTCTTTTGGAATCATATTTGCAATTGGTGCTCTTGAAATTCTAGGTAATTCCTAGGTGAGTGAATGAGTACATTTGAATTTATTATATAGGAATTCATATGTTTAATTTAACATTAATAACAATCTATAGGAAGAACACCAACCCATAAAAGATATAAAATTTATAAAGTGATCATTTTTGTAGCTTGGGACAAACCTCTAGTTTTATAACAAACCATTTAGTGATTTGGTCCTTATCTGGTAGTACTAAATGGGTAGGAAATGAGGTGTTAGAAATTTTTTGGCATGAAATTTAGAAGTGATAGACTATTTTGGACGAATGAAATAATATCTACGAGCAACTAATAAATGATAATGAGGAAAATAAATCATGCAATAAGGATAAGGATGGAAATTGAGCTCAAAATGTGTACAAAATTCATGATTTAGGGCTTAAGCCAAAATTGTCAATATCAAGTGATAAATTACCAAATTTAGGTATAAACAACTTGAAATAGTGAAAGAGGCAAGGTAGGGTAATGTGTAAGTAACTTTTCCTCAATAATCACATCATACCCATGAAAATGTGTGACATCATCAAGTAACAACTTAGTTCAAAATAAGGAAATAAATTGTGAATCTATCTATAGTAATTCTATAGGTGTGGTTTTTTGTGTTTGTGCATGCAAGATGTTATATACAATATATGTGTACATGCTAAATGATGGGAATATCAAGTGAAGGATCAATGTACATAGGTGTAATGAACATGTCTATAGTTCTAAAAATAGAAGTAGTGGGAGTATTTAAATAAGATAAATAACCTCAAGTAGTATGGTATTAAACAATTGAATCTATTAATGGTAGTTTAGAGTCAAGTTGAGGGCCAAATAATGGCTACAACATGACACAAAAGTGTGGTGGTCCTTGATGGGTTATGCATGCAAATAATTTATAGAGCCAATATAGGATGTGTGAGGTGACAAGAATCATATGACATATAGAATCAATTTCTAGGAAAATGTTTCCTCTCATTGTACATCATCATGGAATCAAAGTGTTTTGCTGAAGTTTTTATTAATGCTAATTTTATTATTAACAGTAAAAATATGGGTCTGATATCATTAGAGAAGTTCATTTTTTAATAAACACATTTCAATCTAGTAATAACCATAACATGATAGTGGTAATAATACTGAGGGGGGGAAGGAATTTAGATACGGTGAAAACTATGAGAAGCAGAGATTCGAAACACCAATCCTCCCTACCACAATTATGTAATTATAGAAAAGGACATTATCTAACTTCAAGGATGGGAGGAGATATGGTAATAATTGAGCTGGATACTACGATGGAGATAAATAAGGAAGCCAAGAAGATTATTGCGAAAGCAAGTATGGCTGATTTCTTTAAAACTTTTAAAGGCCATGATGAGAATTTGAGCCTCAAAGTGGCTAAAATGTGGAATGATGGCAGAGTGTGTTTGAGAGGTTTTTCCTTTACAATCACACCTAAGCTCGTGGCTAAGGTTACTAGTATTCCATTACAGGGGAGAATGAATTTCAAGCCTAAGTATGATTGCAGTATGGAAATCGATAGATTCCTTATTAGTAAGTAAACCCTTAAACATCACTATGTTGGTTACAATAGAGATTCCCTTCCCTATCCTTCTGATGAAATAACACTTCTTTTGAAGCAATATGTGACACTTGACGGTAGTTTTAAAGTGGTTTTTTCCTACCATTTCCTGATGCTGAATCACTTCAGACATGGGAAATTGTACGACTTTATGAATTTCCTTTTTAGATCCATCTCTAAATCTATTGAAAAAGTGAAGAAAGGAAATTTCATGGCCCCCCTTCACCAAGCCCTTATCAAAGCCCTGTTCTGTAATGAGACATCGATTGTGAGCAAGGAAGAGAAAATTTACCCTAAAGAGATGAACATAGATCCTATTGAGGAAAGGAAGACTATGGGGAAGAGACACATGTCGAGAATAGATAGATTGCCTTCCCAACATGGAAAAGGGAAGGATATTGAGGGTATCAAACCAAAAGACTAAAACAATGATCCAAAAGGTGAGGAGAAGGCTCGGTTAGAAAATTCCAAGGAAAGGAACACAGATAAGGGCATCGATACCCAGGAGAAGAATTCAGACAAAGACATGGAAGAGATGGAGGAAATGAGAGATATTTCTCCACTGGGCCATGATAATGATGATGAAATGGCAACATAGACCCAAGACATAGAGGAGGCCATCGATAACCTCAACTCTCTCAAAGTTGCACAAATTTAAGGATTTATTTGCAACAAAAGGAGTGATCAAAGCTTACACCTTCAAGAAAGAATTTAAATATTGCAGACTTGATACATATATCAATAAACATAAGATCAATATGATGTCTGGATAACTAAAGTAGGTTAAGGAAATAATAGATAAACTCACCTATATGTTGGTTAATGATCAACAAGAAACTATCAACAAGAGGTTGGAGAATATGGAAAAATAAATAATTGGCATAAAGGAGATTATGCTGAAAATTAAGAGCCTCCACATTCTCAATATGAAAACAAATATGGAGCACCTAAATATGATGGATGAGCTGGTTAATGGAATGAAAATATCTAAATAGATGGAAAAGGAAGGATCCAACCCCAAGAAAAAGATGATTGGACTTGAATATGAGAGGTGGAGAATTACTATAGTAGGGTTAGTCAAAGAGTGGAAAAAATGCATGCAAACTTTGGATGAAATTGTAAAGGATTAATGGTGTTAGGTTTGAAACACGTTGTGTGGTTCATTTTTGGATGTTTTGGTTCCTTATTGTCAGTATGTTCTATGTAGTTCCTGGCTACATGTTGTTAATTTTATACTTGTTGTTTTTTTAAGGCTTCAATGGATATACCCTTGGCCTTTTCTTTGTGTGCATGTGATCTGTCTCAATGTACGAGGTAGGGTACCCTTAACCGTTCTTTACCGCTAATCAAATAAATAACCATAACATGATTATTTTGAATGGTATTATTAATGGGGGGATATTTCTTATAACACACTTTTTTATTTGAGGATAAATCATATAAATGGCTTAATTCTAACGAGTTAGAGTCATCATAGTACTCAATGGATTTGAAAAGGGTGAACTTGACTTTATCTAAATTTTTATCCATGTAATTGAAAATGTGTTCTTCACCATTAGATTCATCATTATAATGTGGTTTTATATATTTCTTATTAATAGGAGGTCGATTTTGTAGTTTGGTAGTATGATAACTATATATTGTATTGAATTTAGGTCCCTCTTGCTATTCAAGTGTGTTAAGGATTTGAATTGGAAAGGGTCATATATATGTGGATGTAAATTAGGTTTTGATACACTTGTTGACATGATAAAGTGTTTATTATATTCCACTACTTAAAAACATTTGTAAGGTTCTTATCTATAGGGATACATTTGTATATATGGTGCATATATTTGAGGCATCAATGTAAATTGGATGGTATTAATCCCATGACATGAACCCATGGTAATCCTAATAGGATATTATAGTTTAATTCAAATGGAATGACATGGAATTATATGGGAATAGAGTAACAAATAAGGTAGAAATATTATCTGTTGGAAAATAAACATTATTGAAACCCTTGGTTTATATGTCAAAAATTTTAAGATGTTGTTTATCAAGGTCCAATTCAGTTAAGAACTCCTTGTAAAATATATTTAAGCTTGATCCATTATCAATAAAAATTTTATTAACTATTTTTTGAAGACTTGAATGTAGATATATAAGGGAAAATACAATCTACATTTTTTTGTGGTGGAGAATCCTCTTTGTTAAAGGAAATGTGGTGATCATTAAACTTTAAAGTGTTCACAAGGGATGAAAAATATGTAGGTTATACAATAGTTGGGATATTTATATCTTGAACTATATGGTTTAGAATATCCATATGCATTACCAAGAATTGAAGGAATTTGATAATATAAAAGCTAGCTTCAATATTCTTGAGTTGGTCTAAGAGGTCATATTATGTAGTCGAAGTCACCATATCTCTAGGTAGTAGAGATATAATTGAATTAATATCAGTAAGTTTTCCTCTAATGGGAGGAGTTTTTTTGGCTGGTCTACCACATCATATGGTGATGATATGTTCCTTAACTATAGTGTTATGGTTGGCCATGCATAATAGATTTTTATGTGATGATATATTTAAATTCTATATACAACGTGGACGATGGATAAATTATGGGTAATGGATCACTCCCCAAAGTTAATGAAATGTAACATATCATATTTAATTTAAGATCCAAAGAAAATAGTTGAACAATAATTAGATACCATGGTAACATATGTGTTGTCATGCAAAATGTTTAGCATGAAAAATAAAAAAATTGTAACGACTACCTAACCCACATCTGAAAATCTCTCTCCCAGTTAATGTAAACATGTCATCAATCTAACTCATTTCTTATGTTACCCTCATGATGGTCAGGAGGAATGTGCTAATGTGTTTTTCAAGTGTGTTTCATGTGCAAGGAGGTGATTCATGGATTCATTTAGGAGGAATTACTCCCAAAGGCTAAAAAAGGCCTATTGTTTAGGTTATTTCACACTAGTGGACACCCCTCGGAAGATGATTATTAAGACACAACCCATCTAGGAGTTATAAAAATGAGATAAAGTATGCAAAAAAATTATTTAGGGATATTTAGGGAAGATTTGGTGGTTTAGGGATAAAATGTATAAAAGTGGGTTTTTTAGGTGTAAGGAGTAAAGGGTCAAAATTTAAACCTGAACTTCTCCAAATGATTCTGAGAGATCTGTAAGGATTTGGAAGGAAAAAAATAGGATTTGGAAATATGAAATAATTATCTATATGGTGGAATCATCACATTTTTCATAAGACCTAATTGTTTATCAAGGCAGCCCAATCTTTGCAGGCACACCTTGTTGTCTCGAAGAAAAGGAGCCATTTGTTGGAGATGTAAGAAGAATCATTTTCTAAACCTACAAATTGATATTTAAATGGTATTAGAAATAAAAATCATATAAAATTTCATTTAAAAAATACCATCTGGAGCTCTGTGAATTGTATCCTCAAGTTCTCTCTAGTGCAAGGTGTGCATCTCATAGTTAGCCAGATTTTGAAGTGACACATGTCATCTTCCAGCTCCATGGTGCAATTTTTGGTCCCTATTGTACCTTTCCAAAGGGGATGAAGGGGACAAAAAAAATTTCCCCAGCTCATCCCTCCTCTCTGGTTCCCCATAGGACCCTCCTCATCTTTATGGAATGCTTAACCAGCTAAGCCAATTTCCCCAAGCTTGCACCAGATCATGCCAAGTGGCACAATATTTCTCAAAGAACATTTTACTATCCATATTATCCATTTCCATATGGTATATAGGGGAAAAAATTCACCCATGATCATTACCTTCTAAGGTTCCACACATGACCGATTTTTTAGCCACCAAGTGCCCATGTGTGCTTTTTTTGTCTCCTTATCATCAAACCACAAGGTGACAAGTGTCACATCTAGCTCAAAGTGAATTTTTTGTGTCCTTATTGTCCCCTTGAACCAAGGGTACATAGGGGATACAAAAATATTCCCATGAGAAATCCATCAAAACCCAACTCTTAACCCACTCATCTTGCACTCACATGGAGTTAAACTACAGTAAGCAATTAAGAAAAAAGTGAAAGGTAAACTCATTTTTAAGCTATATATTTTTCATTGTTCATCCATCATCCATTTATAAACCTAAAAAAAAATTAAATTACATCTAAGCATAACATCCATTCTTCTTAACACATTCATAACCATCCATGACTGCAAAAACAAAGCTTTCCCCATAACTCCTCATCTTGAAAACTGATCACACCAAGGTTTTAAATGATTGCTCTCGTCCTAATCTCCCTTGTGATTACTGAATCTTCAATCCTCAATTAATGGATGCAATCACACAACAAAAAACCTAAAATCCTTCATCCCAAAAATTTCCTTTTTTATTTGCAAGAGTTTTGGCGGGCGGATCACAATGAAAATTGGAACACGAGATCCTAGTGAAGAGCTGAATCCTACACTGGTGTTTTTGATGCAAAAAACACTAGTATGAAATTTTTCTAAAAATATCATATTATTTTTACAATCATATGATTAAAATAGTAACCCCCTTAAAATTTTAAGCTCCAATCACTTAGAACATTGAGAAACAGCGAGGAACAAAAAAAAGGTAAAACATGTAATTTTCCTAAAATAACAGGTTCACAAAAAGCAACCTGCTAAAAAATAGATACTTCATAATATGATAAAGCATAATCAATGGAGGAAATATAAGTGTTATAGGAGACTCAAAGGATGAAACTTTAGTAAAAAGGAAAAAATTACCAAACTAGGAGCTCCTAGTCCCACCTGCCAAAAATATAAAGTTTCGGTTTTCAGCATAGAAAGTTGTTGTTGGATCCGTAATCAATAATTTTGTTTATTTTTTCCATCCTCATATGATTTAAATGTGGTTTCATATATCAAACAGGGAAATAAACCCCCCACAAGGATCATGAAGTGGCATTTTTATCACAATTGTGTCAAGGAACAAGACATAACATTTCAAGATGCAACGGGTGAAAGTTAGGAACATTGTAAGGCTAGAAAGGAAATTAAAGAGGATCAAGAGATTCATTCAAAATAAATTCAAAAATAGTATTTTCATCATAAGAATGATTATAAGGATTCTCCATGAGTAAGGAAATAGGTCATCTCAAATAATGCATACCTCGTGAAGTGTTTCTAAAAACTTGATCCATGCTTGATAAGGACCTCACATCTTATACGTATGTAGAGGTGGAGTTTTCAGGGTTTTAGTGCAATGTGCAAGATGATAACATGGGACTCATTCTCATTCATTCCTTCAAAGTTATATCTGGGATCAATCTTTCTATTAAGAAAAGGTCATCTTCTTTCATGAGAAACATGTACACTGGAGGTTTACAAGTTGATCTCATTCAAGGAGTGCTCTATTGTAAAATAAGGAAAAAAGGTATGATCTTCATTCAATGAATAAACATGTCTATTCCATTAGATTCCATCCACTTGGTAGTGTTTCTGAACACTCACCTAAAAAATAATGGTGTGGTCATTTCCATCTCCTCCTATCATTCCAACCGGTGACCACTTCTCCATAATTCCATTCAGGGCCATCCCTTTCATCCGTATGATGAAGTCTTATTTTAGTAAGTGAAGGAAAACCATCAAGAGGTTCAAGCAACATGGAATTGTACATCATGATCATTGAAATAATTTTTGAAATCCTAAGGAGCAAGAGATTAATCCTCACTCTCACCGTGAGATCAAGAAGGAACAATCATCAGTAATGTTCGTAGCCATCTCAAGCTCACATTGATAGGTCTTATAATAGTGTTCCTAAACACTCATTTGGTAGTTTGAAGTGTCCATCTATCTTACAGAAGGATGAAATTATGATCATCATGCCTCAATCAGCAAGTTCTTCATCAAAAACATATCAGTGAACTCCCTTCTTTATATCTCTTCCTCTCTCTTTCTTCTCTTCCCATTTCTAATTCCTCATTGTATGTAATCATGATTTTTTTTCTTTTTTAACTCAAGTTAAAATAAAATATTTTTAAAAGTACTCTCTCAAATTATAAAAGAGGTACTTAATTTGTATTTTCTAAGGGAAATCAAAAGGTCACAAGTGGAATAGGAACTTGAAATTTCATGTGGGGGGTAGATGAGAAGATAATTTACAATGGCTTCTCCATTTCAAATGAGCTTGAAAGTTAGTTTTTATGTAGAAATCGTGGATTGTTATAGGTTATGGAGCTTTGTATCACCACTACACAAGAAATAAGAGTTGCATTTCTTCAATTTACTTTTCTTATTCTTTCCTCTATTCTCTCTCTCCATTCTACAACTTTGCAAGCATAGTTATCTTGAATAACCAATAAGAAACTCTACTTCATTGATTAATGAATCTAAAGAATTGTGTGTCTCTAGTTTGTTAGTCTGGCTATTTTTTAACATCATTGTTTTATTCTAATTGAATGTCGACCTACTTTGTTTATTGTGTGTGAACTATGATAGTGCTTACTCACAAAATAACCCTCCATTTCCTAATTTCCCCAACTCTCCTTTAACCCTCATCGCTGAAAATTCCTCCCTTGTACTTTGTACAAGAGATTTTCCACAGGCTCAGTGAAGTGTTCCTGTGTGATCCCCAACCTATTATCCACACAATAAAATTAGGATAGTTTAAATTTAATAATGGTAGCCTTCCCATACTCAAGAAGGAGGGGCTTAGCCCCATGACCATTGGTGGAAACACCTAATTTAAAACACAACAAATTATTTCACCGATAGTTTTTGTGGCTTTGTTGGGGAGAAATATTACCTTGTGCACCCATAGAGATCTTTGAAAATACAAAAATATTAGATATTTAAAAGTTCATCAAAAAATGAAAATTTGAAAAATACCAAAAATAACATCCGAATGTTCAAAAACCTTGTTGTAATCCTTTTGAAAAATATGCACTTTTCTAGTTTCTTTCCTTTTTAAGTACTTGAGAAAAATGGCAAAAATAAGGTATACCTGAGCTGATCATATAGGTGGAATTGTTGATCCAAGATTTGAAGAATAATTGTAGGTTGATTTTAGACTTCTTATTGTATAGATAAGAAGACAAGTTACTAGAAATCTTCTTGAAGGTCATACTGAAGAACCAATTATAAAATCACTAGTCTTCATTTCACAACAAAAAAAATCTAATATGGCAGAAAAAACACTTGTTCCACGGGGATAAAACATTGGTTTGATATATTTGACCCCTCCACTTCACGAAATTAAAAAATAGTCAAGAAATAACTTTCTAAAATTATATGGAGATGGAAAGAAATGAATATATGATCATATCACAACTTTCATCATAGTTTGTGGCATTCTTGGGGTACAACATGAAGATTTTGTAGTATAGTTGTTTGTGGAAACATTACAAGATGCTGATATGGATTGGCTGTACTACTTTTCATCACACTCAATTACTGGTTGGGATATAAAAAATAATTTTAAGGAAAGATTCAAGTCTGCCAAAGATGCTCATGCCCTCCGTGCTCAACTTAGATGAAGAAAGTTCCGCAAGAGTCCATGAGATTTTTTTTGATAAAATTTAATAAGTATATCAACAAAATTCTTGGTGTTTCTTTTCCTATTATGGATAATAAAAAAAGTTCTTTGTCAATTCCTAACTTCCTAAAATTATTTTCATACTACGAAGAGTTCAACTAAACAAGTTGGACAATGCTTAAGAACTTGCTATTTGAGTGGAGGGTAACCTGATCATGTAAGGGAAGATCATGAATCCTTAAATAAAAGATAAAACCCAAAGTTCTAAATATGAGAGAGATGATTCACTATTGAAAAATTTGGCCAATGATTTGACAATGTTGAAGAAGGAATTTTCCAAACATGCATCACACAAGAATTAGAATAGAAATCAATTGCAAGAGCAATCCATAGGATTTCCTTAGAATATCCACTGGTCAATGCAATATACAAGGCCAATGAAGATGAAGGATAATACATTATTGAATCATAAATTGAAGAGGAAGAATAAGAAGAATGTGCTAGGATTAGATAATGTGAATTCACATTGGATGAAGATATTGAAGAACCTACATATAGATACTCTTATGCAATATTCACTTGATCATTAAAAGATAAAGAAGTATGTCCTTCTGCTGACCAAGCTAATAAATTAAATCGTGAAGTGTTGAATCTATGAAAAACAACAATAAAATGAGGATCTTCATAGCCTTCTTCCATAGGGTCAATTAGGAAGATGCATGAGACTACTTCAGTCAAGAATCCTTCTTCCTCTTCAGGCAAGTCTCATTCAACTTCCCTTGAAAATTCATTTTTTATTGATATTAAGAATATCCATATCAAGGATGCCATAATACTTGATGTGCCTACCACTTCCTCATCCTTTTATATCATTAACCATTACAAAAAATTAAAAATTCAAATTTATGAGTATGAGTACCTGAAAACCCATCCCAAGAAATTTAATAGGCTTGTTCAATCTATCAAAGGAAGTAGTTTTGTTTCATGTTCTAAAAATTCCACTACCAAATAACTATCACATGCCTCTCATTCCACTCCATCTATAAATTTTCTTGCTTCCACACCCTCCACCTCTAGGAAGGTAGAACCTTCTATATAGCCCTTTTGGTAAATGGGTACAAACTGAATAATTGCATCATTGACTTCGGTGCTTCAAAAAAATTCATGCCTGAAAAATTTGATAAATTTATTTATCTATATATATATATATATATCTCTCTCCTACCTCTGAACAATGTTAATTACATGAAAATGAAAGAAGCACCTCTCATTAGATAGGTCAAGTATTCTCATGTGGCATTGGAAGATTTCCCTGAAAATAAGATCACGATGAGAATACTTGTAGCAGACATTCCCACTTCATATGGTATGTTGTTGGGTCGGAGCTTCTATCAAGATGTTGGTGGACATATATAGCTTGATTAGTCACATGCCACCATTTTGGTCAATGGTAAAGTGAAGAAACTTCTCCCCATCAGGAAAATTAAGTATATTGTTCAAAGGCTTGATGACCCAAAGGTGGATATCCTGTGTCAAAATTCAAAGTCTTATGATTTTTTCATGAATTTTGAGGAATATGTTGAGATTATGATGTTGGTGGAAGAGTATACAAGCATCACAGATCTAGTCAGAGAGCATAATGGTGATTTGATGAAATTAGAATTTGAGAATATGTACCTCCCATGAGATGTGAGCATGAATGCGATTTTTCTAGTGTATTTTGATGATGGTCATGAGATTATTGAATTGAAAAAAAGCAATATCAAAGTGATGAGAAATGTGGATCAAGAAAAAGGAGTGATTCTTAACAAATCCTTGTTATATGAGTTCAATGCTTCAAACCATGTTCTCAAAGTTTGACATGAAGCTATATTCAATGAGTGTGTTTGTGAATTTAGATACTTATATTTCTTATTGGGAGAGGATGATAAGAGATATGAAAATATTAATATGTTTCACCCTCTTGAATTTGAACCTATTCAAGGGGATGATAATTTCGTTGCAAAAATGGATTCCCTAGTTCTTGGTGATCAAGATTGGGAAGATGACAATATAAAAATTTCAGCTCCAATTTTGTGCTCATTCCCCTTCCATGAAAATGGGGAGATTCTAAAAAAAATGGATAGATGAAGTGGTGCTTGATCCCAAGGCTTATTTTGTTTAAAATAAAAATATTCTCAATTGGCTAGAATCTTTCAATGTTCACTCTCCTTAAGAGAATGATGCTATCAACATGAAGATGAATTTTGAGGTTCAAAATGGCCAAGTCAAACAAGGTGATGGTTTTTATTCTTCACATATAACCTTGTGCTCATTTATTTTTAAGATAATAAAACACTATGTACATCACATCATAATGGGGAATAGGTCAAGATTGAGCCAATAATTGTGAAAGAAGATTATTTGGATCAAGTGACTAATAGAGAACATCAAGAAGCTAGTGATAATGATGAAGCTTTTAAAACATCTGTCAAGAATCAACTCATGGAGATAGTGCCCATCAGGGAAAATTTTTAGACTTCCCCAAAAAAAATTCATAGAAATTCATTGGTGAATATGGGAAAATTGAGTGTCGCGCTAATATGTTGTCGGTCGGTAGCATTTTTTATGTTGCTAACCAACAACATATATTATGATGTCGGCTGATAGTATATGATGTCATCCAAAAATATATGTATTTTTTAAAAAAATCATTTTTTGACAATAATAGTTAAAATATGGCACAAACAAAAAAATTTAAATAAAAGGATTTTTTGTGAAAAAAATACAAATTTTGCTAATTTTGTATGGGAGAATTTTTGTTTTGAATTTTTTTGATATTAGCAGTTAAAATGATTGTCTTAATGAGAAATATATCCTCCCAAAATATGGTGCAAGCAAAAAAAACCCATACTATTTTTTTATGCTCTCTATTGCTATCAGACGGTAGCTTTTTATATGCTACCGACCGATAACATAAAATATGCTACCAGACAATAGTATAATATCTATTGTCGATCGATAACATATTTTATGCTACAGGATGGTAGCAAATTTTATGCTACCGACTGACAACATAAATATATGTTGTCGGTCGTTAGCATAAAAAAATGCTACCGGTCGACAACATATATTTATCCTATCGGCTGGTAGCATAAAATTTGCTACCAGTTGACAATATTAAGGTGAATATTGTGAATTTATCTTTCACAAGGATTACGAATAACCGATAAAATTAACTTGTACCCAGAAATTTTTGGTGACCCAAGCCTATTCCCTTCCTGAAAAATTCACCAATTTCCAATTTTAAAAACTGGAATATTCATGAATTAATGAATATTCGCCATTAAAATTTTCCCTAGTGGTCATGAAGAAAATAAAAAATGAAGAAAAAATGTATATCAAATTACATAGGCCTTGGTATGAAAAAGATAAGCCAAGTGTGATAAAGGCTTTTCTTCACAAAAATGATGGAAAATACACAATTAGAACATACCTGAGAGTCAATAAGAAGATGGAAACTATGTGTCAAAGAAACAAAGAAAATGAACTGAATAAGTGGGTCATCAATTACAATAATAATCATGAGATATTTCTCAAGAAATTAATAAAGGGATCATATTTAAGTGAACCTGTCAACAGATTTATGAATGAAAGGCATTCAATAATACTCATATACAGGAAAGCACTCAGTTTGAGTTAGTGCCTCAATGAAAGCAGGTTGTCCCTTTCATGTACATAGGTGGTTTAGGATGTTTCCCTTTTTGTTGTGTTTCCCTTATCTTTTTGTGTGTTTGTTTCTTGATGTGTGTGTGAGTTTAATAAAGGAATTTTCATCGTATGTCTTTGATATGAATCTATATAATCCTAATGCATAAGTCACTAGTACCCATAATATCTTGAGATTATAGATTTCTTTCTTATCCCACCCTCATTTTTTTAATCCATAACAAGTACTTAAGCTAGAGCTAGTTGTTGTCATGTAATATGTTTAGCATGAAAAATTCAAAAAAAGTATCATGACAACCTAACCCACATTTGAAAATTCCTCTCGTGATCAATGTAAAGTTATCCTCTGGCCAACTCATTTATTGTATTACCATCATAATGGCTAGGATACTTTTTTTAATGTGGTTTTCAAGTGTTTTTTATGTGTAGGGAGGTGATTCATGGAATCATTCATACGAAATTCTCTCATTGGCTCAAAAAGGCCTATTTTAGGATTTTTCACACTAGTGGATAACCCTAAGAAGATGAATATTGAGTCATAACCCACCTCAAAGTTATACAGGGGAGATATAGGGTTAACTAAAGGGATTTAGGAATACTTGGTGGTTTAGGGATAAACTGTGTAAAAATAGGTTTTTCAGGTGTAAAGAGTGAAGGGTTAGACTTTGAACCTGAAAAAGGGGAATGAAATCTTAGAAAAAGGGGAATGAAGCTTCCCAATAGATGTTCTCTTTGTATGAAGGAGGAGGAAAATATCAACCATCTCCTCATTCATTGCTTCTTCTCACATGATGTCTTTGCTTCCATTCTGGATCTATTCAATAGCCAATGGACCTTGTCCTTGACGATTGAAGACTATTGTTTTCAATGGGAGAGTCCCTTCTATTTTCCCATTTTGGTCTGGGCCTAGAATATTTCCCTTCCTCATTTTTTTTGGGGATTAGGGAAGGCTAGGAACGATTATATCTTACGGGATTAGAAAGCTCTTCTCTTGAAAGTTAGAAGAAATTTTTTGGCTGCCATTAAGGAAAACATTAAACTCTTTAAAGACAAAGTCAAGAAACCCTGCCCGAAAAGTGAGAAAAAAGTTCTTGATAAGTTCTCCCTTGGACTGGTGGAGTTACACAAACCAAAAAAAAATTCCAGTTGGATAA
The DNA here is from genome assembly GCA_019776745.2 of Taxus chinensis. Lineage (NCBI taxonomy): Eukaryota > Viridiplantae > Streptophyta > Pinopsida > Cupressales > Taxaceae > Taxus > Taxus chinensis. The sequence continues at coordinate 252,032,371 of CM034149.1, forward strand.
GGCCTATGGAAAATGTTCTTAAGGTAAATTTTTATGGAGCATAAAAAGGGAATCTAGTTCTTGCTAAGGGAGGGAGAATTTTAAGAAACAATGAAGGAGATTGGTTTTTGGCTTATGCAGGTCCATTAGGATGGAAAACAAACAACATGGCGGAAGCTAGAGCTCTTCTTTGGGGGGTTTTGTTGGCTAAAGAAAAAGGATTCAAGGGCATCTAGATTGAAGGTGATTCTCTCATCATAATTAATGCCCTCAATAATTAGGGTTCCATTAATTGGTCCATAAGAAATATCCTCAATGATGCTAATCAAACTTTAAAATATTTTGTAAGGGTTTATTATAATCATACTTTGTGTCAAGGAAGCAAGTGTATGGATAAGATGGATAATTACAGAGCCATTAGTAATGATTACAAGATCTAGTGTAAAGATGATGAATTACCCATGGACATTAATGAAACCATTAGTAGAGATAGAGGGAGCAAAGTTTGATGATGTTGGCACGAGTGAGCTCTAGGGCTGTGACATCTTACTTAATATCTTGTTTTCCATAGTTATGTTAGTGTGAAAGGGGGTATGATTTTGAGAATTTTTAGGAAACAGGGGAAGTTTAGTCTCGTGAATATGGGTGGTGATAGGATTAGAGTTGAACTTGCTAGCTAGAGAATTGAAGATTTTAATCAACATTTGTGGAACAAGCTTAATATTGGGGGTTTTCGTAATTTAATCACCAAATTACATGGTCATGACCCATCTCTATCAAATTATTTTGGAAAATAATGGAAAGAGGGTAAATTTGAGGTCAGAGGTATGGAAATTGAGGTTTCTGAGTCCACCATTATCCTCGCGATGAATATGAAAATGGACGGGATCAAAATTTTTAAGGACAAAACCCACAGAGAACATGAAATTGAGTTGTTCTTTGTGGGTAAGGAAAGGTTCTCTTTCTTAATGGATGATATATCCAAGTCATGTATTCTGGGAATATGGAGATATGTTTTCCTTCAAATCATGAAGTATAAAACTCTAGAAGGCAAATACTAAAAAATCTATACCCACCATATGACCCTTGTGAATATGTTCTACCATAAGGTTATGGTGAGCATCCCTTTCTTCTTGTTTATGTGTTTGACTAATTCTTTGATGGATTTCTATAAGGAGAAAGCTGAGATACCTTTGTATGAAGGGCTCATCCTTCTATTGTTTGAAAATGGGAAACCTATTATGAATTCTTATTTGAAAGAGAAGGTAGAAGAGGATGACCTCACTCTCGTGGAATGCCTTACTAAGATGAAGGATGGGAAATAACAAAATTTGGGGGAGGATTCTGGTAAAGATAAGAGTGAGGAAGGATGTGGGGAAGCGAGAACCTCAAGAAAAAGGAATTGGGATAATAACTTAAAGGTTTTCAAGGATTTGAGTAGAAAGGTTTAGTACTTAGAGGGTGTGCTTCAGGTGATGGAGGAAACCAATGTTGGTCAAAGGGAAACTATGTTGGATGTCATTAAAACTTCTAAGAAAATTGTCTCTACTTAGGTGAATTCCAAGAACAAGTTTTCTGGAGCTGGAGTACCAGGTCAAAAAGCTGAGTGATAGGTTAGAAGGGATGGAGGAAGGCACTAAAAGAAGGAATTTTAACTTGCACATCAGTAGCTTTGAGGATGAGATGGAGGAAGATATAAATGTCCAGGGCATTGAGGGTGCCGATATCAAAGGTAGACATGATGATAGTAGTGAATGATCTTCTAAAAATTAGCTGAGTTTTTAAGATTGTTGGCAGACTTTTGGCGAACTTCTGCAGTTTTGTAGTTCTAGAGCTGGTCTTCTTTCTCTCTATTATTCTCTCTTTGATTCAAAGTCCTAATCTTCATTGTAAGAGTTAAGCATGTTTAACTCCTTTCTTAGAATTTTATATTTCTTTCATGCTCCTTGGTTTCTGTTCCTCCGTTTGTAATGGCCCCTGGGAGTCGATCCCTATTTTTACCTTATCTAATAAAAAAATTTGAACATAAAATTCTCCAGATGATTATGGGAGATACATAAGGAGTTATAAGGAAAAAAATAGAAATTGGAAATATAAATTAATTCTCTACATGACAGAATCATCAATTTTTTCACAAAGCCTAATTGTTTCTCAAGGCATCTCAATCTTTGCAAGAACACCCTACTGTTCTAAATAAAAATGATCCATTTTTTGAGATGTAAGAATAATCATGTTCTGAAATCTATTCCATTGATATTGAAATGGTCTTGGGAGTCCAAATAATATAAAATTTCATGTAAAAAACTATCTAGAGTTCTAATAAGTGTATCCTTGAGTCCTCTCTAATGCAAGGTGTACGTCTCATACTTAGACATATTTTGAAGTGACACATGTTAGCTTCTTGATCCATAGCACACATTTTTTCCCTCTAGTACCTTTACCAAGGGGATAGAAGAGAAACAGAAATGCACCAAATCTCAACCCTCATCTCTGGTTCCCCAGGCAACCCTCCTCAACCTAGTGGAGTGCTTAACCGATTAAGCCCATTTCCCCAAGCCTGAACCAGATCATGCACAATGGCACAATATTTCTTAGAAAACATTTTATTATACCTATTATTCCTTTCCCAAGGGGAAAAAGGGGGGAAAAAAATGAAACCATGCTCAACCCCTTATAAGGTTCCTCACTTGACCATTTTTCAACCCCCAAGTGTCCAAACATGCTTTTTCAATCTCCTTCTCCATGCACCACAAGGTGAAAAGTGTCAGGATCTGCCTCAAAGAGAATTTTTGTGTACCTCTTGTCACCTTATACTAAGGGGATAAATGGGACAAAAAAATACACCCATGAGCAAGCCATCAAACCCTGACTCTTAACCTAATCAGCTTGCACTCACCTAGAGTTAAACTATAGTCAGATGTTAAGTAGATTTTAAAGGTAAACTCATTTTTAACCTATATTTTTTGCATTGTTCATCCATCCTCCATTTCTACACCTAAAAAACCTTAAAATGAAATTTGAACATAACATCCAAGATTCCCAACACATTCCAAACCATCCATGGCTAAAAAAATAGAGCTTTCCCCATTGATTTAATATAAATGTAATTAAATCTAATTTTAGAGTAACGTTAATATAATTAATGATATACAAGTGATAATTTACAGTAAGACACAAGTGATAAACAAGAATTAATATGAAACCCTAAGCAAGAGGGAGAGAGGGGGTGACTTAGCTGATTTCACATAATCTAGAGATGCTTTGGGTAGGAGAATTGTTGAAATAGACTATAAGGAGTGTAGTCAATGTTCATTGTAGGTTTTGAAACTCAGAAATTTATAGGACATAAGTTCCCATGGGAGGACAGGAGTACCTGAGTGTTAGTGACTGATCTAGGTGCTGGTATCTAGTCAGGCTATATGGTTTCATCCTTTTTTATGCAGGAGGATCTCCGTCATTAGTTTCCCTTTTCACTCTGGTTTCACTCCTAGATCATCGATTGTATATGTAACATACAAAACAATTGTATACCTGCACATATCCACAAACCACATAAAATATAATAAAAAATATGAAAAATTTGGAGTCAGAATGACCCCAATGGTTACCTGAATATTCAACTTAGTACCGAACATTGCACTAAATTTTAGACTCCATGTACTTATGTGTTTATGTGTGTGTAAGATGCCTTAGGATGCCCTTTTGTAAGTTACACAGTGATAGTGGGATAGATCTAGAATGTAGGAATGTATAGAATGTGTGTGATGGAATAGAATTAACTTCCTCCTCTTATGTTGTGTATGCAGTGTAATGCATCCCTTGTCCCTTGTATAAACGATTTAGATGGATGATTTGTAATGCTCTTGTGCCTTTGGATGCAATATTAGGTGATAATAGATAATGCTAGCTCTTTTCCCCTTATTTGAGAGCTATAAATATGTGTATATATATGATTCCCTTGTTTATATTTTGTAATTGAAAACTAAAATTCTAACCCAAATTTGGAAAAGATGACCCAAAAGTAAAAGAGGCCCAAAAGAGTAAGAAGAAAACAAAGAAGGTCAAGAGCACCCTGAAGGGACAGGAGTTCCTAGGAACTTCTATCCTGAATGGATGCTAGTGTCCGAGGCCATAAAAGATAAATCAGTTAAATAAAAACATGGTTGTAGGGTGTGTAAGGTCAATAAAAGTATAAGAGATAAAAAAAAAAGGATGATTTTTTTTCAATCACTAGTTTTCTTGCTTAGGAATCATGTATATATTAGTATGATCTAGGACTTAGAAATGTACCCAAGTGCATAGGTTGTGTGTTTACATTTTCCCCCCAGTCTATGCTATTGAGTGAATAATCAATAGCATAAAGTATATAGAAGGTGCACACCTTGTGATACTGTAGAGAAGAGTGTAGTCGATAACATGCCGAGTGGAAAATTAAATAATGAAGTGATCATGGTGTGAAGTGTAGGAATGAGGAAGGGGAGGTAGAACCTAGGGGTGAAGTGTATGCATATTAGCATGGTGTTAGAGCTTGTACTTACTGATTTGAGCTACTTATTATTGTGTATTTAGGAAAAACCTGCAAAAGAATAACTAGAAAGTAGTCAAAGCTCCATATACGAAAAATCATAATAAAGCACGTGTGAGTAAGTAAAGAGTGTAAAAGTGTGTAAAAGGAAAGTGTGCACTTGATATGTACGAGAGTATGAGATAAAAAAATTGTCCTATTTTCCTGAAGTTGCAGGATTTGAATGCCGATGGTGAGGTTTTTGGGTGATCTCACACCAATAGAATTTTTTTTGGGCAATCTCACACCAAAGGAAAGTTTTTTTGGTGATCTCATGCCAAGAGAAGAGTGTTGGGGAGAGAGGTCTAGATTTTCTATCATTCCATAATGCTTCCTAAATAAGCACCACTGCACATGGTACATCCTCGATTTGTTCTTGATATTCCTGATTGTAATTGATTCACTATATTTTTTAATTGGAGGCAAGTTCCTACTATTGGAGAACTGTGTTGAAGATTATTAGAGATTGTGTTGAATTGAGAAATTGACTATTTTTACCCCCATGACACAAACTCCCACCGCTAGCATCTAGGATTGGGCACTAGTGTCTAATATGTATTTTTGATCCAAGTCTAATTTTGAACCATTCTATAACTATGTTTCTATGCCAATTCTGTATTGTGTTGTTCATGAGCATTGAGCTACTATTGGGGAATTTTTTTCACCCAATAAATAACCCCCATCATTTGGGGTGTATGTGATGAATGTAGTAGGATGTGGCCCAAAAGAGAAGACCTGAAGCTGATATGCATATATGAAAGTGGATATCTACAGGGGGTAGGGGATGTGTATGGTAGAGACCAAGGCACAAGTAAACAAAGTAGGCCAGTAACAAGAGTTAGTAAAAATAAGATAGCATACAATAGACGACAATGTAAATAACAAGTTTGAAGACAATATGGACCACAAAAAGTGGATTTCATACATGGGACATCACTCACAATGTCACAAGAAAATCAGGGTTGAAGCAGACATAAACAAACAATGAAAAAGAAAGACATAGGGCATAAATAAAAAACAATAGCAAACAATAACATACAATAGTAATAAAAAGGTGATAGATAGCCATTATTATATAGATCTTATAAGGAAAATGATACACATGAAGCACCCATTAGCATGTTATAGACATAAATAGTATGTCCAAGTGTGTATAGATCAGTGAAAAAGTAAAGTGACTATGATGAGAAGTAGTAAATAATGTACCAATAGAACTTGAGATGTGTAGAGTATGTGAGTGTAAAGGTAGATGCCCCTAGGAGTCGTGGCTAGTAAAGAGTTTTTTCGAGCATCATGCATCATCTAAAAATCTGTAAAAGTCTCATAGTCACCTCAAGATACCACGCGAATGCACATGTGTGTATAGAAAAGATATTGACATACTAAGCATCCAACTAGAATGGGAAACAAAGTGTAACATGTGAGTAGTATAAGCGAGCAAGAGTAAATACAACCAAGATGTGTAAATGTGGTGTACATGCAATGGTGTGATATGATATGTGAAATGCGTAGATGGGAGGAGCTATGTTTCCCCCAATGTATGTGTATTAAATGAGGTTCATTTAGAAATGCTCCATCAACAGTCAAGAATGAACCATAGAACAAGAGTGCTTCATTAGGAAATGATGGTATAATGTGTATACCAGAAGTGATGTGAGAATTATTAAAAATATTCATCATGGATCAAAGAGCGTAGAGAAAATAATCTTAGGAGTAAAGGATGTGAGGTTCATTTAAGAATCACCCACTCAACAGTTGAATATGAACCATTGAACTAGAGTGTTTCATCAGGTAATGAACGTATTGTGAGAGTAGATGCTAGTAAGAATGTATCATGAAGCACAAAGCATGAAATGCAGTAGAGAAACTATAAGTAGATACTAGAGATAAACAAGAGTGATGGAGGGGGAGGATGATACCCCAAAGTATGTGAGTAGAGGATATCTATGTGATGATGTGAGAAAGACCATCCCAGTAAGCATTATTTTGATTGAAAAGAGGAATTATATGTTTAATTAGAGGAGGTTGGTGAGTGATCTCATGTTTTGGTGAGGGAAGTGGTGGTGATTACTTAGATGGTGGGTTCTTATTTAGAATTGGTAACATTATGGAGGACTTGATAGGGGAGGTAATGGGGTATGTATTTTTAAATGTGGTTACTTAATTAGAATCAGTAGCGTTGTAGAGGACTTGATAGGGGGAGGAAATGGGGTACATATTTTTAAAGGTGGTTTCTTGATTATAATTTCTAACATTGTAGAGGACTTAATAGTAGGAGGTAAAGGGGTAATTATTTTTAAATATGATGTCACACTGGGTTGGATAGGTGGCTATTGAATTACCAGAGAAAGAACATTAGCAATCATGTCATGATGCTCATTAGACATAGAGGGAGAATATCTTGGATCCTAGTGGGATTTAGAAATTGGAGATGAGAATGTAGCAAAATGTTGTGTAGAAAATGAAATAAAACCCTGATGCGCAAGATGCCAAATTCTTTGTTTTAAAGCATAGCCATTATTATCATGATGTCCACTAATTCAGTGATAATTGTAAAATGGTTGATATTTATATTTTGAAATCTAATAAGGAAGGAAGTAATGGGTAGGTGGAAATTTGATCAACTGGTGATTGAGGAGCTCAGGAAGAATATCACGATGTTTAGAATTTATATCAATTTTGGATTCACTTGTATGAGAACATGTAGTAGACATGGGATTAGAATGAGGTGTAGAAGAAGAACTAGCATGGTCCTAAGAAGAATCCTTTAGATGTTAGATTTCAAATGTGAGGGATGTAATCATGGTTTCAATAGCTTGAAATTTATCTTGAAATGCATGGTCTAAATATTGAATTAAATCTAAGATGGGTTGATTGGTTGTGGTATCAAAATTGATAGGGTCATCAGATTGATGATCAAAAAAGGAACTTACTTGTGTTGGTGGCATATTGAGAGGGAGATACATAGTGTCTAGGGATTTTTGGAGAACATCTTTACAATGTGGGTGCATTTGAAGTAATTGATACAAGGAGACTTGAGGCACCATAAAAGAACATATGATAGAATAGGAAAGATAAAGATTCAAGTGTTGTATCGCAAGTGGGGTTCACCAAATGATTTAATATAAATGTAATTAAATATAATTTCAAAGTAAATTCACTGTAATTAATGATATACAAGTGATAATATATAGTAAGGCACAAGTAATAAAAAAGAAATAACATGAAACCCTAAGAAAGAGGGAGAGAGAGGGTGACTTATTTGATTTCACACAATATGGAGATTCTCTGGGAAGGAGAATTATTGAAATAAAATTTAAGAAGTTTCATCAATGCTCATTATAGGTTATGGAACTCAGAAATGTGCAAGATAGAAATGCCCATAGGAGGACAGGAGCACTTGGGTGCTAGTGTCCAGTCAAGTACTAAGGTTATGCCATTTTCTATGTAGGAGGAGTTGAATTATTAGTTTCCATTTTTTTCTTTGGTTTCACTCCTAGATCATTGACTATACCTATAACCTACAAAATAATTGTCTACCTGTATATGTCCAAAAAACACATCACATATAATAAACAATATGTAGAATGTGGAGTCCGACTGACCCTAGGGGTTACCCAAAGAGTGAATTAGTATCGAGAACTGCACTAAATTTCATAATCCATATAATTTTGTGTATATGTGTGTGTAATGATTCCTTAGGATGCCCTTGAGAAAGTTGTACATTGATAGCGGGCTAGATCTAGAATGTAGAAATGTATAAAATGTGTATGATGGAATAGAATGAACTCCCCCCTCCTATGTTGTTTATGCAGAGTGATGAAACCCTTATAACTTGTATGGATGTGCTAGATGGATTCTTTGTAACACTCTTGTGCCTTCATATGAAAGCTTATGTGATAGTAGATAATGCTAGTGCTTGGCCCCTTATTTGTTAGCTATAACTATGTATATATATGATTCCCTTGTTTGAATTTCGTAATTGACAACTTAAAGGTTGACCCAAAGTTGTAAAATATGACCCAAAAGTAAAAGAGGCCCAAAAGAGTAAGAAGAAAGAAAAGAAGTTCAAGAGCACCTAGAAAGGACATGAGTTCCCGAGAACTTCTATCCTAAATGGGTGCTAGTGTTTGAGGCCATAAAAGATACATCATTTAAATACCAATAGTGTTGTAGGGTGTGAATAGTCAATAAAATTATAAGATACAAAATAAGAGGCCAAAAAATACATTGTTAATCACTATTTTTATTTCTTAGAAATCATGTATATATTAGTATGCTCTAGGACCTAGAAATGTACCCAAGTGCATAGATTTTGTTCCTACATTCATAACTCCTCATCCTGAAAACTGATTGGACCAAGGTTTTAACCAATTTATCTCCTCCTAGACTCCCTTGTGATCACTAAAGCTTTAAGCCTACATTAATGGTTTCCATCACAAAGAAGAAAGCCTGGAATCTTTCATCCCAAAAATTTCCTTTTTGATTTACAAGAGTTTCAACAGACAGATCACAACGAAAATTGGAGCTTGAGATCCTAGTGTAGAGATGAATCCAAAAATGGTGTTTACCAGTATGACCAGTTACTAAAAATATAATATTCTCTTGAAAATCACATTCTAAAAAAAGTAAAACTCTCAAAATTTCAAGCTCTGATCACTCAGAACATTGAGAAACAGTGAGAAACAACAAACAAGGAAAAACATGTAATTTTCCCAAAATAGAAGGTTCTGAAAAAGAAACATGATAAAATTAGAAACTTCCTAAAGATGGTAAAACATCATCAATGGAGGAAATCTATGTTCTAGGAGCCTTATAGGACCAAATTTGAGCAAAAAGATAAAATTTCCCAAAATAGAAGCTCCTGGTCTTACCTGTCAAAAATAGAAAGTTTCAATTTTCATTGCAGAAAGTTGTTGTCAGCTCCATTTTCACTCGTCTCACTGATTTTTCCATCCTAATAGAAAATTAAGGTGGTTACATAGCTCAAACAAGGAAATAAAACCTCCACAAGGATCCTAAAGCATCCTTCTGATCACAATTGTGTTAAGGATCAAGACAAAGCATTTCAAGGTGTAACAGGTGAAAGACATGAATATTTTAAGGCTATCAAAGAAGTTGAAGAGGATCAAGAGCTTCATTATAAATCAATTCCTCAAGAGGATTTTAATCATAAGAATAATGATAATGATTATCTGTGAGTTTGGAAATAGGTCATCTCAGGAAATGCATGCCTCATGAAGTGAATCTAAACACTTGATCCATGCTTGATAAGGAGCTCATATCTTGCAAGTTAGTATAGGTCGAGTTTGCAGTGTTTCAGTGCAATGTGCAAGATGAGAACATCAGACTCATTCTCATTCATTTCTTCAAATTTCCATTTGAGATAAGTCTTTCTCTCAAGAAAAGGTTAGATGCTTTCGTAAGAAACATGTACACAAGAGGTGTACAAGTTGATCTCATTTAAGGAGAGCTCTAGAGTCAAAAAAGACAAGGTATGATATTTGTTCAATGAGAAATCATATCTAATCCATTATATTCCATCCACTTGGTAGTGTTCCTAAACACTCACCTCAAACCTTGTGGTGTGGTCATTACTATCTCCTCATATCATTCCAACTGATGGATGCTTCTCACGAATTACATTCAAGGGACATCCCTTTCACCTATATGATGGAGGATTATTTCAGTAAGTGAAGGAAAAACATCAAGAGGTATGAACACCAAGAATTTTTACCTCATTATCATTGAAATCATTTGTGAAAACCTAAGGATCAAGAGAGTGATCCTCACTCTCACTATGAGATCAAGAAGGAACCATCATGAGTGATTCTCATAGCTATCTTAAGCACACATTGAGAGGTCTCAAAATAATGTTCCTAAACACTCATTCGGAAGTATAAAGTATTCATGAATCTTACAGAAGGAGGATAATATAATCACCATGCCTAAAATCAACAAGTTATTCATCAACAACATATCAGTGAACTCCCTTCTTCTATATTCCTCTCTCTTTCTTATCCCCCCTTTCTAATAACTCATTGTATGTAATCATGAAATTTTGTCTTTTTCACTTATATGACAATTAAATATTTGTAAAATTACTCTCTCAAATTATAAGAGAGGTACTTAACTTATCACTTCTAAGGGAAATAAAAAATTCACAATTGGAATAGGAACTTCAAAGGTCATGTGCAGGTGGATGAGATGACAAATTGCAATGCTATAAATTGGAATGGATTCTACATTCCAAAGGATCTTGAAATTTAGTTTTTATGTACTAATTGTGGCTTGTTGTAGGTTGTGGAGCTTTGTATCACCACTAAAAAAGAAATAATAGTTGTATTTATTCCATTTCCTTTGCTTATGATTTCCTCTCTTCTCTCTCTCCATTATGCAAATTTTCAAGCATAGTGATCTTGAATAACCAAGAAGTAACTTTGTGTCCTTGATTAATGAATCTAAAGAATTGTGTGTATCTAGTTTTTTAGACTTGCTAATTTCTTACATCATTATTTTCTTCTAATTAAATGTGGAACTACTCTTGTTATTGTGTGTGAAATATCCTAGTGCCTATAACCCTCTCTTTCCTAATTTCTTAAACTCTCCTTTATTCCTCATCACTGCAAATTCCTCCCTTGTACTATGTATAAGCACTTTTCCATAGGCTCAATGAAGTTTTCCTATGTGATTCCTAGCCTATTAGCCACACCACATAATTAAGATCATTTACATTCAATAATGGAATCCTCCCCATACTCAAGGAGGGGCTTAGCCTCGTGATCGTTAGTGGAAACACCTAATTTGCAACATGAAAAATTATTTCACTAACTATATGAAACCAAACATAAATTGTGGCTTTAAAGAAACCCTAAAAATGAGGTATTGTACTGATTTTTTTTTTTGAAATTTGAAACCATAGGGGTAAGGTAATAATCCCTAGGATGTGTGTATTTTTAAAATAAGTGGTTTCACCAAAATGTATTATCAAAATTAGGTTTAATCTAATTAATGATTAATTAGTGTTTAAAAATTAACTAGAAATAAAAATATAGTAAATAAATAGATCCTAAATCATGTCACAATTAAATATGGAAAAAATAAAATATCTTGATAGCCATATCATGTAAGTGCAAGTTAGGGTTAAAAAGTGTAGACACTCAAATTTGAAAATTTACCTGCTTGACACTACTAGTTGTGACAATGTTCCTTTACTAAGACAAATATCCACCTTCTATCCTTTCTCAGAACATCTTACTATCTCTATAATAACTTATTTCTACACATTTATGTGTCATCATATTATGAATATAAATTCATAAAAATCAATATTTTACCTCTACTTATCATTATACATCTTTCAGATTGCATGCACCATCACCCTATACAAAATAGTATAATATGGTTAGGATGTAGTATTTGATCATGGTCAACTTTTATGAACACGGAATGATACATCATCCACATTTTATTATCTTTATTGGATCATTTTATCATTTTAGGTCGGCCTTGTCATAATAATTTACCTTTGGAACCCTATATAAGAAATTCATTATAACTTTAATTACTTACCTGACATTGTTATGAGATATCATTGCAAATATTAACATAAAATAAACTCAAGGATCCATAAATATTCCCAATGTTAATGCACATACATTAGGGAATTCACTACTATAGCTATAAAGCACTCAACCAGGTCAAGGAGTTCATCCTCCCTTATTTCCAAGAATCCAAATATCTTAGTTCAATGTTTTAGCAACATGAAAAAATCATCCTAAGAAATTTTAAAGTGTTTCAAGTTACCAATCTAGTTACATCCATATAAATATCACATGCTAGGTAGATAACTACTTTTAGTTTTAGGCCTCTTCAAACTAGTGCTAATATAGGCGGTGCACAAATTGTACTTAAACCAAGCTACTAACCTTTTAATAAGATCTTCTAATTAGGGTTAGGGTTGAGTTTGGTCTAGAATATTCAAAGTGTTTTGAAATTATGCAACACTTAGGGATTTTATACTGACACTAATTTCCAAGAAACTGAAGGGCATAGGAAGTTACAAATCCACACTCTGAATAGGTGTAAAACCATAGAAAGGGTCTAAGACTATACTGAAGTTCTTGGAAGATTTGTATAATTTTGAACCAAGGAATTTTCCAGCTATAGTCATAATAATGAAGCATGTTGAGGTTATCTACTCCCAATTTATTCAGTTTGTGCACCTAGATCTCTTCTATTTCAACTTGTACAACTAAGTGGATATCTATTTGTGTTTTTGAGATTATAAAATATCATTATCACTAGTTGTCAATATTAATGTATTGCTATGATATTATACAATTAATGTTAGAAGTTAATTAATTAGAATAAACCCTATGAAAAACCTTACATCCTCTTTTAGTGTATTCATATATTTATTTATTAATATTCAATCTAAAAATGGTATAAACATTTTTTAATAGATTAGGTAGCTATTTGGTTTTGGGGGGACCAAAAAACCCACAATACATAATATGAAATAAAGTAATTAGGAAAAAGAACATCCCAGAAACCAGAAAGGGACCAAATAGGACAAAACAACTTGACCAACACAAAGGCCCAACAAGGGGCAAGGAAAACACAACCTCAGATACAAAGATTTTTTTATATATATCCAATAAATAAAAACACAACAAAAAATGAAATGATCAACAAACCAATCCACCAAAGGTTAGCTAAAGTTTATTTTTCTTGTTACTCCTAGTGTGAGAGTTGGGCCCTCCATCCGGGTCCTACCTAAGAGTCAGATGTGTTTCTTGTTTGAGACGTTTGGTGCCAAAAACCTCCTCATATTCATCTGTAATGTTGAGTTCAAACCTAGCAATTCTCTTTTGTTTGTCTTACTTGAACAAGAGATCCTACAAAATACTGATCCTTTGCTTTTATATGATGAAATCTTCCTTAAGACCACTAATCCTTTTTTCTTGGGCTATGGATTTGATGTGTCATTCCCTCATATTTTGAACAAGGTATTTGGCTACCTTGAGTAGTGTATCAATAACAACCTCTAAATTAGCCATCTTGGTAGCTATGGTGGAGTCTCTAAGAATGTCCTCCAAAATACCATTTCCTTTAGAAGACTCCCCCTTTTTCATGTCCAACATCACCTCCAATGCCATGTCTTTACTGTCATTCATCGTTGGGTCATTCTTTTTCATCCTTCTCATCCCCTTGGCTAACACCTCCTCATCCAAGCTAGTGGGTTGTGGGATAGGGGGAAGACTTCTGGAAAATCAACAAGATCAAGCCATGATGTAGGGGGGATTCCACTTTTCCCTCCTTAAAATGTAAAATAGAAATAGTTAGGGATCATAATAGGAAAAATGGGAATATCATAACATGGTTTTGATGAAAATAGTTTAAGATATAGAGGTGGTGAGTGTAGATTTTATGAAATTTACCTTTAAGGGTTAAATATATAATAACCACCTTACAAACTTCTGCCCACATCTCTAGGAGACAAGTCCTAGATATGCCATCATCGTACATATGCACCATTTCATCTGGTCTGAAAAAGGTGGAGGTTTCTTGGTTCCTATGCTTCTTATCCTTGAACAAGTTAAGCCCCTACATAGACATTCCTGTTACATCGGCTATAAAATGCTCTGTGAAATGCATCTCAACCACCCTAAACTTAACCCTCCAATAATCCCAAGATTTGGAAAAATCAATGGCTAAGTTGGGATCGTTATATTTGATATGCTTGATAAATTCCATGAGACTTCATTTTCATAATAACCTCCATATAGTGGCATCCTATTTAAAAAATTGGAATGAGGTTAGTTCCATCCACACGCATTCACCTCCCATGGTGTGCTCACTATGGATTTTCATATTACTCCACCTCTATTTATAAGATCTGTTCCACTCCAGACAAAAGATAAACACCTTTGCTTCTGAATTGGATAAAAAAATATTCCTAAATATTCCCTGTGGATCCTATCTAGATCCTTTATGGCTTGTGTGAGCTTCCTTGGCTACGATTTTAATTATTAATTATGTTATCGATATGGCTTCATGGTACCTTTCCATCCCATTCTCCCCAATCCTTCAAATCATTACCTTAGTTTGCTAACCCATCCTTGTTGGAATTGCTTTCTCTAAACACATGACAAAAGGCCATATAATCAAAGACCCCATCATACTTTGAGCATCTAGTATCATATTTTTTATGTTCCACCCAACCTTGCATTTTACTTCAATGGATTTAATAATTAACAAAGAGTCTCCTTCTATAATGATTTTATTGAACTTAAGTCTCTTAGCAATCTTCATGCCCTTCACAACCGCATATGACTCAACATAATTATTAGAACTATTACCTAACAAACATGCATAGGAAACTAGGTAGTTCCCCATATGATCCCTTATCAATCCTCCCCCTCAGCCTTTCCTTCCCTTACCTTTGTAGACCCGTCAAAATTAATTTTAACCTAATAGAAAGGGGGCAGTTTCCATTTAGAATTGGTTATGTCCTTCTTTCCCCAAGATTTCCTCCATCTTTTTTTGGGCTAATCCTTAAGGCTTAAAGAATCCTAGTGTCCTCATTTGACAAAGAGTCCTACCACTTATGTTTATGTATCCCAATGTTTTCCTTAAAAATTTAATTAATATTTTTTACCACCTTAGGGATGTTAGCTGAATTGTTTTGAAAAATCCTAATACTCCTCTCGATCCAAATACTCCATAGGATGTGATGTAGCGAGAATTTCCATATTAGGTGGATAATCTTATATTTGACAAGAGCTTTCCATTGTTCCAGCATATTATTTAAGCCTCCATGGAGTGAGATTTGGACGTTGAAGATATTAAATATCTCCACTATAACCTAAAAATTAAAATTACATTCCATAAAAATATGGTAAATTGACTCAACATTATCCTTGCGGAGAGAAAATCTGTTGATTAGGATCATACCTCTTTTCCTTAGATTGTCCACAGTAAAGATTTTGTTTAGTATTGATTCCCACATGAAAAAATTGAATTTGAGAGTAAGATATTTGTTCCACATTCTAGCACAATCCTTGTGTTCCTCATCTCCTTTAAAAGATATTTCATATCCTGATTTAACTTCATACTCACGAGAAGTCGACTTAATCAAAATTATTTCATCCTCCAACATTCTATTGGGAATAAGGATTCTCTTTAGTCTGTTTTTGATCTCCTAAAAAGGTTTGATTGACCATATGTAATTAGAAGGGGGTAGAATATTCACCCACCTTGTCTCTTGAGGATCGAGAGCCAAATAGTTTTGAACTTTCTCCTAAAAATTATGACTATATTGGATTTTGAGATAATGCCATGGCTCACTCACACATAGAGGTTTCTTTTCTAGCAAATAATCCTCCCAGAACCTTATTTCATCCCCATTTCCAATATTCCACCTAATTCCTTTAATAATAAGGTGCTTACTCTGGCTAAGATTATTCCAAAAGATGGACCCCTTTGGTAGTTCAGTTAGATTTAATAGAACTTTTCTTCCACCCATAGTCAGCAAATATTTTACCTGTAGTAAATCCACCCAAAGTCCATGTTCCTTGTAGATTCTCCACCATATCTTAGTAATCAATGCTTCATTCACAATTTTTAAGTTTTTTAACCCTATGCCCCCACATATATTTTGTTTTGTAAAATTATTCCAAGCAACCAAGGGTCTCCTGGTTTTATCTTTAGTTTTGTACCAGATAAACCTTCTTTGCGATTTTTAATAAAATTTCTAACATTGTCCAGGATTTTGAATATGGACATTATATAGGTAGCCACTCCTTGCAAATAGCTCTAGAGGAGCTAAGCTTTACCTTCTTGTGTGAGTAGAGATCCTTTCCAAGATTCAAGTTTCCTTTGAAACCTTTCAATGAGAGGGTTCAATGTTTCCATAGTTATCTTGCTTCCATACAAGGGCATACCCAAGTAAAATTTTATGAACACAAATTTTAATAGAATATATTACTAATACCTTATTGTATCTGTGGTTTCCCATTTCATTGGGATCTTAAGGATTTCAGTATATTTAAGTTTTCATATCGTTTTTTCCTAATTCCCTTTCAGTGTAGCAACAAGCTTAACAATCAATCCACTAATAATATTGATATTTCTCCTCTTACCCTCAAGTGGTGTATCATCATGGATACTTATTCATTTTCCATCCCATGTATTCCATATATTCTTGATCCTCTCACTCATGAGGTACCATTGCATGAAATTGAAACAAATTGTGAGCATTATTTCTATTATGACAATGATGAGGACAACATTTTGGTCCAACTTCATAAAAATCCATGTGCAAATTCATACAAATCCTCATCACATTGAGCCTATTATTAATATTCTTCTCACAACCAAACTTTCTTGTGATAAAAATATAATGAATAATCCATTTTTTGGATGCTTCAACCCTCTTCCAATATATAAATGTTTCCTACATCTATGGTTATTACATCATTGGGGGAACCTAATATTCCTCTAGATAATATCTCTATGTCCACTCCTACTAGTAATGTTCTTTTATGAAAACCTATTGGTTCACATGATTCTTATTCTATCACGTATGATCTTTAAACCCTTATTCACACTTTATAAGCTCAAATATTAAAATTAAAAAAATATGCATCCTCTTCTTCTCATGCTATGGATTCTACTCAAATGCTTCATAACCCACTTGCACTAGAAGTGGATTTTTACCCTTTTCGTCTTGCTTTCATTTATCCTAGGATTTATATTTATGATGGTAAGGGTGACCCTACATAACATATTTAATCATTCCATCTTTCTTTCTATGAATATGAATATAATGATATATTTATTACCAAGTTATTCCCTAGAAGTCTCAAGAACTTTTATTTACAATGTTATATAGTCTATTTCCACACAGTCTATGTGATATTTTTCCATTTGAAAAATAAATTTCTTGCAAAATTTTCTATCAATATTTTGGGAAACAATTCTTATGCTCAAATTTCAAAAATATGACAAGGGTCTAATGAGTACATGAGTGATTTTTTTATGCAACAAGACTATGATTACTAAAACAAACAATATTATGGATGATATTAAACTTCAATATATCTTCACAAAAAGCTTATTTTCTCCTTTACAAGAATCAATTATCTTCATTAAGTTTCACTCATTTGATCATATACGTCATACAATGAATTAAATTAAATCCAAGTTACTTCATATGAATAAGCTTAATCATGTTACTAGCACTTATACTACATCCAATGCCAAATTTCCACAAAAATATACATTTATGGGAAATACTAATGATAATAAGGATAATACTAAATACACATTTAATGTCATAAGAAAACCTACTAAGCTATAATTATAACCTACCCAAAGAAAATTTACTTATTTACCTTGTGCTCCACATATCGTGCTTAAAAAATTACTTGATTGAAATATCGTCTCTCCCTCCATCACTTTAGGTTGATGCGAGTAAGCCTCATAGTAAGATTTTTTGTGTTAATGCTTATTGTGACTATCATAGATGTATTGGTCACTTCACTAATCGATGTATCAAGCTTTGTCATGTTATACGACATTTTATTGATACAAATACAGTTTAATGGGATGAGCCCATTGAATCCTCTAAGTCTACTAATAATAATACAGATATGAAAATATTTAATAATCCTCTTCCTAATATTTTCACTAATAAATATACTTTGGAAGTGCATGATTCCCATTGTGTGGTATCACCTCCTTCTTATGATCACCCATTGGATGTAATGATAGGAACTATCCCTCATGCCTATACCTCATGTGCCATATTCTACACTGGTTATTAATTTTGTTGACTCTTAAAAGGATGATATTTTTATCTTAGATACTCCATACATTCATGCATATATTAATCGAGTCCTTATAAAAAATGTTTTGGTTGATCAAAATAAAAAGAATAATTTATGTACTCTCAAGATACTCCATTCTCTTGGATATACTAAAAGGAAAATCACACATGATTATAATCCCAATTTTGGACATATTATTCTACCTATTAATTTTGACTATGTTACTACACAGGACCCATTTCTAATAGCATATACTATTACTTAGGTGACATGTGTTTAGGTCTTCATTGGTTACAAACTTTGAGGTTTATCTTATAGCATTGTGTCAAGCTTATTCACTATCAACAAGTTTTCATAATTTTGGGTTTTAAGGTTACTCATCCTAGGTTTCCTAGTCACCAATATCTTGTTTTTAATCCCACTCAAAGGTCTACATAATTAATTTCTACATCACATGTTATCCCTAGTGACTCTTAATATCCTAGGTCTCCAGACAAGCCTTCTACTTTGCATGTCACTTTCTGGTAGTTCTCGTCATCCTAGGATTCCTCATAGGTATTATAGTGCACATGTTATCTCTATTGGATCTCTTTCTTCTAGTCCTCCTTATAGGTATTTTACGTCACACACTACTTATCATGGATATAGTCCTATTATTTCTCCTCTCAAGACTTATATGGCATGTAACATCACTTTTTCACCACTTGCACATGAGCATAATTATTTGGAATAGTTGAGGCTTGAGCCGTCTTTTTTATCCTGGATTTTATTTACCTCCTCATGAGGCTTTTATTGGGTATCTCTTGTGTTACCCATCCCCTTATATATATATATATATATATATATATATATATATATATATATATATATATATAGATATTCAAAAATACAACATTGAAATAATTGTTAAAATACAAAACTAGGACATATACACCTAGTTTTGATTGTTAACACTTTACATTACATATGTTTTTTATATCTGTGGTTTGATACGAAGAATATGTTTTTTATATACTATTTACATACATGCATTCATGAGGTATATTGAGATTGATGTAGGAAACACATAAAGCCTTACATGATGATATGTGCACAGATAGCCCTTCCTAGATACCATGATTATCTAGAGGCATCTCCCATACATTTTATGTAGGTGTTATTGTTTCACTATAGTTCCTTTCTACTTCATCATTATGATTTATTATATGTACTTTGTGCATGTTATATTTTGAGAAAACAGGAATAACACATGTATCATGTGCAATGCTTACATATCTTACTTCGTGTGTTTCCTTACTAGTTTTAATGATGTGTTTATCACTATTTTACATCATTATTTTCTATATATGTTTCCTACATTTTTGTTACTACTTGTTAATTTATCTTATATACGGCCTAAGTGGATTTATTTTCTTATGACATTGCGTGTGTCCCATGTTTTTTCTCTAATCCTTTTTCATGACATTGATTTTCTTGTATACAGCCTAAGTGCCTTGAGTGTCTTGTGTCAATGTGGGTGTCCCTTGTTTGCAACACTATTCCTTATTGCAATAACTTTTTTACATAATATTACTTATTTTTTCTCATTTTACTACTATTATATCACTATGCTTGTTTTATTATACACAATTTTTTGTTACTACTACTATTATAACTATTGTTTCTTGTTTATTTTTTCACTATAGTATCCATCATGCATAACCCATTTTTATGTACAAATTTTAAACAAAGGCCACCACTATATACTTTTACGTGTTCATATGTTAGAATATCATACTTTGACAATAGCGATACCCATATTTTATTTTAATATATGTGATCAAATTATTTATCACATGCAACACAAAAAGGGGAAATTCATCAATAAATATTCTACACTTACAAATAAATTTCCAAGTTCATATACAGGTTTCTACGGCACGGGTCCTTAGAAATATCTCTAGATATAGAAATTGGGGAAAAAATACACATGTTTTAAAATGTATACTACAATGAGGACCATAGGGAAATTCTTGACCCTCCCATGCATTTATACCATAGGGCAAGTTATAATAAATTTTTCTACATTTTCAAATTGCTACTTATAGATATAGATTTTAGGCATAATTTTGTACTCAGTTATCATAATTCTAAGAAATTTATAGGTGAATTAATATTTCAGTCCCTCTCTAGTTTATTTCTCAATTTCTATTACATATAAAATATTTTTGGGGCATGGGTATCCTTCTCAATCATCATCTCAGCATATTACACATTCTTACTGAGTTATATGGTACACATGGAGGATATGGGGTCACTCATTATCTTCTATATTTTTTGTATATATATACAAAATTGGGCCTAGATCTATTTGTAGTGGTGTGGTTTGTGGGGTTATGGAAGGTATTAAATAAGTTAAGTTCTTCATAGTTATTCCTTCATATCCTTTTAAAGAGGAATATATCATAGTAAAAAAATTGATACACTATCTTCTTCCTTCAAAGGGTGCATTAGTACATCTCTTTACTTATCTATCTAAATTCTATTCGGTTTTTGGTTACATGCACCCAATACTCTAGTTTCTCCTTTGACATAATTGGGGACTGACCACCCCCTACCCTTTGACAAGTTCAAAAATATAATTTAAATCTCAAATTACAAGAAAAGAATAGGATTTATTATGTGCATAAAACGAACAAGTGTATTCCTTCCATGTTTTGCATCTCTTTATTTAAATTTTTATAAGTTCAAATTCTATATTTAAATTTGAGTTATAATACAATTTCTACTATGGAAATTGAATACACTTTGTGTTGAAAGTTTCACCATGGAGCATTCTAGCGCCAATGCATCTGGACAACATACAACTAAGAAAAGATTAAGTGTTTCTAGACACTTAAGTACCATTTGCTTTAAGCATTTAATTTTCATTTTATACTTAAATGAGGGTAAATGTAAACACTCAAATTTGGAAATTTACCCTTTTGACACTGTTGGTTGTGATAATGCTCCTTTGTTAAGATAAATATAAACATTTTATCCCCGCTTAGTAAATCTTTGCGTCTCTCTCTCTCTCTCTCTCTCTCTCTCTCCCAATTTTCCTATTTATACACACTCACATGTCACCAAATTATGAAAATAAATGTATAAAATTAATATTTCACCTTTGTTTATAATTTCACATTGCATGCACTATCACTCTATCCAACATCATACAATATGGTTCGTATGTAATATCCATTCCTGGACAACCTGTATGGTCTTGGAATGATACATCCTCCAACTTTTCTTTTAATTATATTATCTTTTTCAGATCATTTTATCCTCTTGGGTCAGATTTTTCATAGAAATTTACCTTTGGAACCCTATATAAGAAATTTAATATCACTTCATTTACTTACCTGGAACTCTTATGAGCTCTCATTACAAATACTAACACAAAGGAACTGAAGGCTCCCTAAAATTTCCCAAGGTTTATGAATGTCTATTAAGGAAGTCACTACTGCAGCTATGAAGCACTCAAATGGTTCATCTTCCCTCATTTCTAAACATCGAAAGATCCCAATTAATTTTTTTAGCAAGATAAACATTCACCCAAACAATTTCAAAGTGGATCAAGTTTCTAATATGATTGCATCCATAAAGACAACATTTTATAGGTGGAGAAGTACATGTATTTTGAGGCCTCTTTAGAGTAATGTTGATATAGGTGGTGCACAAATTACACTTTAACCAAAAAAATAACCTTTTTACAGGGTCTTCCACCCATGATTAGGGTTTGAGTTTGGTTCATAATATTAAGATGGTTTTGTAACTACATGACACATAGGTTTTAATAGCGACACTCATTATTAAGAAATTGAAGGGCAAATGAAGTTACAATGCCACACTGTTAAGAAGTCTAAAAAATACAAAAGGTCCAAGATCATACAAATGGTCTTGGACGAGTTATACTTTTATGGACTATGGCATTTTCTAGCTATAATGGAAATTAAAAAACATATTTAGGTTCAATACTCCTAGTTTATCAAGTCTGTGCACCCAAATTTATCCTATTTCACTTTGTATAGTTAAGTGCATATGTCCATTTATTTTTTGATATTTTATCATATTGTTATCACTAGTTGCAAGAATTAATTTCTTGTTTTGATATTACATAAGTAATGTTGGAAGTTAATTAATCAGAATAACCCCTTATAAATAATCATACATCTTCTTTTAGTGCATTCATATCATTATTTATTACACACACACACACACACACACACACACACACACACACACACACACACACACACACAGACACACACACACACACACACACAGACACAGACACAGACACAGACACAGACACAGACACACACACACACACACACACACATAATGGGTGTAAAAAAAGAGATTGTAATGATTTATTAGTTGAGATAGAGTGAAAATTATATAAAATCTTTTAGGATGGTTGTGTTGAGTGTCGTTGACTATCCTAACAATATCGGTGTCTGAATTTGAGAGGAGGAAAAATTCATTTGTCTCGGGAAAAGCATCTCATTCAGGTTTTTATTATCTGGATGGATTTTTCTTTGTATAATTTGGCTGAATTCTACCTATGACACTATGATCTTATTTTTTCATAGCTTCACTTCCCATGTTTTTAATTTCATGACCGTAGTCATGCAAAAAATTAGGGATTATTCTTCTTCAAACCTTAGCTCTCCTATTTTAATATGTAAAAAGGGGTTAGTTTGATTGGGTTAAGTTTCCCCTAAAATTCATACATAGAAATAATATAATGATGCATAAAAAAAACAAAGTTCCCTGCCTAATGAATGTGTGTAAGATATGTATACCAATGTTTTTTGGTAATGAAAACCTCGATATGACCTATGAAACTTATAAATGATCTTTATTGTAGGATATATGTTTTGTAAAATGTTTATGCGAGTTTTTATAATTCAAATAACAATAAAAAATGAATCAATATAACTTACCCATGTGGATGATAATAATAATAGGAATATTTCAAAAAATTCCCCCTTAGTATAAACATGGGAAAAACTATCATCTTAAAATAAACAACATATAGCTCTATATATTAGATATGGTCTTAACACACACATTGACTTTGAGAAGTACATCTACCATTAATAAGGACCCATCAACCTATTCTTGGGAATACATTAATTGGGACCCATCAAGTAATTTCCATCAATTGAACTAGTAAAGATATCAAAAAAATTCTCTACTTTAGTCTTTGTAGTTTGGAACTCTACATCATCATAATAATAGGAGAAATATAGAAACCACATAGAACATATGTACACGGATGCTATATTATGTTCTTATTCTTAATCACACAAAACAAATCAAAATATTTCATTAAAGAAGAACACAACCTCTTAGGTAGTGATAAAATGAAGGACACTATGTTAGTGTAGGTTATTATTTATTCCATTTATTTAATTATGTTCATTATTCCTACACTTTAAAATTTAGCTTTCTTAAGTGTACTAGTCATAGGAGTTGCACTTGGAGTTAGTCACAAGAGTTACACTTGGCCATCTTTATTAGCTAAGGGGAAGTTACTCTCAGTTTGATTATGCTAAGTGTGTCAATTACAATTATATGTCTGGGTTCTTTGTCCACTAATCATGGATGAGTTACACATTCACTCTCATATATGTAAATATTCATTTGTGAGTTAAAGTGTATTAGAGAAATCTTTTCTTTGTTGTATATTGAGTTGTTTTTTGCACTTTCATACTTTCGTTAGTTGTTTTGTTATCTACAACTACATGCAAATTCATTTTTCTACCATAGATCCTCATGAATACTTCGACATGGTATCAAAGAAATATGGAAAAAATGTGTGTCCATTTTTAGTAGAGTCGCATGTTTAAATTCTTCATTTGGGTGACTAATAAATCTGTGTGCAACGATTTTGACTCCAATTTTGTAGAATCCATTTCACAATTCATATTTTACATGTGGAATTTTCATGTAAAAAAGACTATTCTATTAGATCTGGAAGGTGGAAAATTCATAGGATCGACTGTAAACTCATCCATAATCTGAGCCACATTTTTCTAGTCAAAATCTCTTTTTTGGTCAACCTGGTCAAACTATATGGAACCTATTTTCGAAAAATATAGGATATTATTTTTTCTGGGTGTTTGTTAAAAATTAGTAGGTTTTTTCATATTTTTGGTATGAGGAACTATTTTTTTTAGATATGAGTTAATTTTTTATTTTGTAGTGGTTGCACTTGGAGCTCCATTAATGACATTTTTTCTATGTTTTTTTGATTTGGAAGTCTGTAAAACATTAATGAAAACTCTTTAAAGTTAAAAATCAGTCTTGTGGTAGATATTACCATGCAAATTCAAGCATCAGGTAGCTACAAGGGATTTTTTTTTGCAGATCCATTTTTTATTTGCATCAGATTCATAACTTTTACACGGTAAAAGGAAAAATGATTTTCATAGTTTTGTTTGTAGCACCCAAAACATGTATAGGTATCTGTTAAATATTGTAGATCATGAATGGATTTTGTAGAGGGGGTTGTTATAATAGAAGGAGAAATCTCCAATGACAATCTATAGCTTGGTTAATGAGCTAAGTTTACCAAAATTAAACTTTCTCAGAGACAAGGTTGTTTATTTATAGTCATACAAGTATTCTAAGATAAGTTTTTTAGTCATAATTTTATTAAATATATATTTTTTAATAAGAAAGGGAGCATAAAATATCTTGTTTTTAGTTTTTCTATCATGTAAATTATTTCATTTAAGTTTTACATGTGGGAAAGTAGAAGGTTTGGTTGGCTTTACTATGCAATAAGGAGTTTTTAATTATTTTGTATAAAAATAACATCACATTGGTATATTGTAAAGGAGAGGTCTTTTATTGTTTTGTTACTATCCTTGTATCATATCCTGTTAGAGAAAAAAGGTGATGTCTGGTTTGGCAGGAGGCCAATACCCCCTCAAAAGAAAAATAAAACTTTCTCCTCATTCTTTGTTGATTCCAAGGAATAATTACAAGGCCACTATTACACGGATAAATTGACCAAGTATGGGGTGTGTGTGCGAAGGTTTAGGGGGTGTGTGAGGTAGGCATGAATAGGAATGCATAAGTAGTATGGGATAGTGCGTGAAGGTTTGTGCCTAAGAAGGAGGATCTGAGACTTAACAAATTTTTTCGGCCCAAGGCTAAAAATAGACAGACATGGGAAACATGGTGTCCATGCAGGGTTTATATTTAGACAACATCAGGATGGCTTGGGACACACACAAAGGAGTTAAAGCTATAAAAATCACATGCAGAGGTTGCATGAGTCAATATAATAATATGATTAAAGAATGAACTATATTTAGGTTAATCTATTATAAAGACTGTTGTAAAAGCATACAAGTTTCATGGTTATTTTTAGATGTACTGCATGCATCTATTTTGAGAGCACACCTATTTTGGTGAGTGCATGGGTGTTGAAGGGAAAGTCCCCACCCTTATATATATGTCACAGATTCTACTAAAGAGATGTCATCATATGGAAAAAGGGGATGGTCGATACTATGCTGTAGGATTTTTTTGTATGGAATTGCAAACTGATGTAACCCTTGATCATGTATCCAACTTTTGTTATGTAATAATTTTAATATAATGGTTTATTATGGATGGATGATAATCATTGATATGTCTCAATATGGGGATCTCATGGTGAAATTAGTCTTGATCATTGTTTAAGATGTCATTTTTCTGTATTACACGTGTTTCCATAATGATATGAATAAGCTGATTAAGTGTGTAGGAGTGAAAACTTACTTGATTATTATAACAATAATTCATGCTAACGTCTTGATAAGTCAACATAAAAGAGGGACCTAATTTCTGCACGCACTTCAGGTGAGCATTCGGATCTTTCTAAATGAGGTGCTAGCATGTATAACGCTTGTGTGAAAATTAAAGACTAAATTTTGGTTTTGTTGTCACAACCTCTTTTCAATTTATCTACCAGGGTGTTGTTTGTATATGGCATACCAACTATTTATGGAGAGTACTGAAATCTAGGTAGAAGATAGATAAGATAAGTTTGCAAAAAGGCATAGTACTGGACCTAGTTTTAAAACATGCAAGTGGGTAGAAGAAAATGTTTATCATGAGTTATATGATATATTCTTTAGCTTATTTCTAGTATATTTGTACCAGTGGTTGGTAGCATACGTATCAAACAAATTTTGGGTATCCTAGGCTGAGGGTTTGGAAATAAAGAAGATTATCAGACACTGTTTGATGCAGATGAAACATGGACTAGAATTGTAGACCGCTAGTGGGATGGTGTGTTGTGCAATTATACATGGAGTACAAAATTACCACTTATTTTTGTCTAGAGGAAGTTAAGTTTAGGTTCTTGCATAAACCCATAGGATCTTATTTGTACACTATCCCTTTATCTATCAAGATCTTGAGGGTAGAACTGAACTTGGATATATTCCCTATGGATAGCTAAACCCCCACCATGTGTAGGGGTGAGAGTAGGTGTGGAGGAGGATGGCGGTGGAATAGGTATAAGATAAGTAGATGGAGGAAATATGAATCAAGTTTAATGAATTTTGAGAGATGGACATGGCCCGCGTGAGGGACATTGTAACTTCATTAAAGTTGTGGGGAATGATGGCTTGTGAAGGTTTTGAAGCTCTTGTGGAAGACAAGGAGTTGCAACATCAGGTCCTACCAACCTTGGGAAAGTGTAGTAGAGAGAGTAACCTTTAGCTTCAAATGAGATCATGTCAAAGGAAATAATAAGGACCACGAGATCACATCTAATCCCTCCTAGCCACCTAGCCTTTGCGCACAGTGTTTCAGATTTAGATGTAGTGGTTGAAATGGAGTCTAGTGAAGGTAAACAAATAGATACATGTAGATATTATTTTTTGTTGAATCAATAAGTGCATCAGACTACAAATACACTGATGATAGTGTACTATATTCTGATGTTTGGGAGTGCTATCGCAGGATTATTTTCAAGAGTGTCATTAGGACCGAGTATTGGCATGCAGACTATTAGGAGAAATTCTATGGATGTTGTGACTACACATACATTAGGTGTATAGTTTAGTATTACAACTGAGACATAAGGGAGTTCATCAATAGGACCAAAGTCCATAGTAGGGGGCATGGGATGCTTAGGAGGATCAGGTCAACCACCACATAGAGGGAATCTTGGTAGAAATCTAGGATCTAGATCTAGTGGATAGGGACCATAACCACCACCACATCAACCTTAGTAGCCATTACTGAATCAACCTCAATAGACACAACATCATATTTATTTCAAGATGTCACTCCACTTTCTAGAATATAGAGGAACAGAGGATGTAACATAGAATATGCATAAGTGTGAATTACTATGGCGTGCAAAGGGGATTATAGATTCAGATAGGAAGGAAAGTCAATTTTATACTACGCTGTAAGGGTGTGCACATAGTTAGTATAGGACGTATGAACCACATCATATTGTGGTTGAATATAATGCTTTACACACTACGTTTCAGGTAGAGTTTCACATCCCAAATTTTGAACAACAAAGCATCAACATGCTCAAGGATATCAAGAAGGGTTTATCTGAAAGTGTAAGGGAGTATGAAACATGTTTTAAGACTCTATTGTCCAAATTTTACTATGTAATTCATCAAATTCAGCACACACAGTGGGTTGTTCAAGGATTACCAACTCCATTTCAAAGGGAATTATCTCTTAATATGTATATTGATCCACATGAGGCCTTAGAAGCATCTTTCATGCTAAAGTGGTTAGAAGTGTGGACAAGGGAGTTATCCATTTTCTAGAAGCATAGATAGTAACTATGAAAAAGTAGTTGGATAATATTTCTTCCAACTCCTCTCATGAGACTAAAAGTGGTATATGGCATAAAATTTGTGAGGTTGAAGAGCACACCAAGGATAGTTTCCCATGTAGGTCAGTACATGTGTTGTTATAGTCTTGTGAGATTTTCCATTTATACCATGATGTGTGGAATTATCCTTTGTTGAAGCACACAAATATGAAGAGAGAATCTATGTACAGTAAGATTTGTAACATGCATACCATGATATGAAGGATTGTAGACTTATAGTTCACATTCATAAGGTGTGTGATACTGGCTAATAAAGACCACACTGGAAAGTAGCTCTCAATATCATAACCTACAACCTTCTGAAGAACATAATAATGGAGGAGATGGATTCCATGGAGGATATAGAAGAAGAGGTCACAGAAATATATTTTCACATGGGACCTGTTACACTTGTGGTTCCTTAGCTCATTAATAGCACAATTTTCCCCTGAATATAGTATGCTCATGGTGTGGGAAGCAACATAAGTTAGAGGATTGTCCAGACCTGTATAATAACATGAGAAAGAATAAGAATAAGGAAAAATACGTGGGGATGATCAATGTACAATGTGTGAAGGGTGATAAATGGATACCAAAGAAGACAACTGAACCTGAGTTGTAACCCTTGTTGGTCACCACTTATGCTAAATAAATGTGCGAGTGTGAACCTATCAAATCTCGATCATTAATTTAAAAGATAATAAGTCATGAATTTAAGGTATCTAGATGCTGCACATCAGAAGGAAGCCTATCAAGAAACTATGGGAGTCATCATAGAGTTTCAAGGTGAGATACCATGCTTGAAGGAGTAGGTAGGTGAAAGGGAATGCATGAAGCACATTGAGCTACCATAAAAATAAGTGGATGATGTGAAGGAGGTGTGTAAGATGTTGTGCACTGGGATAATATCATTGTTAGGGGAATGTTTGCATAAACATGTTATGTGCCTTTAAGTTCAGTGCAAGTGACAGATACTACATTTGAAATTACCACCTCAGAACCATGAGTATGATAAGGAAATCACTTTGGATGCAGTCATTGATGGGTGGATAGTAAGTAATATTATAATAAATACATGCGTGGAGGTGAATGTTCTCACTTTGGATGCATGGAATCAGATGGGGAGACTTACATTACAACCATCTTCAAATGTGTTGTATATGAAAAATAAGACAAAGGCTATGGCTATTAGGGTGTTGAAGGATGATTTTAGTATAATTTAGGGAACCAAGTTTAATGGAGACTTTGAGGTATTAGAGCTTTCCAAATAAGACAAATTTACAACATTTTTTCATCGAACATGGTGTTATGCAAACAATGGATACTTTTTCTTCAACAAGGGGTACATAAGTTTTGAGAATAGGAATGAGTGCTTCATTATACCAATGAATGAAGAAAAATCTACACCGTATATTGAAACTCTAAGTGAAGAATATTTGAATAGGATTTATGTGCACATGATACATGATCCTGAAACTATTGAACCATCCAAGGAAGGTGTGTTGCAGTGGGGAGATGTACAGTTAATTAGCACCAAAATTATTCCTTGTGATAGCTGATCCCATGTCATATATGAAATGGATAGGTGCAAGATAAAGGGAAAGGTAACTAGAATGATCAATCTGCACATGGTTAGGTGCATGGGAAAAGTTCTGTTAATGAATTTCATTGGTGAAGAAAATCCTGGAGGAACACTGGAAGAATAAAGGTGATCAAAGAAATATGTTGGTTTATACTCTGTGTGGTTCAGCAACGCGCTAGTGGGAAACACACATAAAAAACTTATTGAGATGGTGAGAGGTGAGAATCACCTTCTCAACCAAGTTCACATAGAGTAATGCACCTACACATATATGTGAATATCATGGAAAAAATCCTACTCTGGCACACATCCATAACTGTGAGAGAGTATGGGTGTAATTCTAGAAGGCCTTATCACCATCTCTATGGGTACATAAGTTGTATTCCAATTTATGATTTTGCACAGGTGCATGGTATGTCCATGCAGACCTCAAACATGAGACTACAAGCTGGAAATATTTGACTGAATTTATGGTCCATACATTTGATCAGTTTTCTAATAAACCTCAAGTGCATGAATCATTGTAGATTATAAATCACATCACATTGGGGGATGATGCAAAAGTAGAAGAGCTGATTTTGGAGTTATTAGGAGAACCTGATTCCAAGGCGCACCTGGATGCTGAGGAAATAAAAAATTTGCAATTAGGTCATACCTAGAAGGATAAAGAAAATTGAAAAATGGTTTACCTCATTGATGATGAGGAAGTTGAGAATTTCGAGGTTAGTCATTACAAAGGTGCACACAAAGTGATGGATACAACAAATGAGAAGGCCAATGTGTATCATGCGCCTATGAAGACAAAGAAGGTTAATATTGAAACTAAAGATGCACATAAGGAAGTTATTATTGGTGATTATTTGTCAGAGCAAGAGGTAACAAAGATCATTGGAATTTATGTGTGAATTTTCAGGACTTGTTTCCACAGGGATATCATGAGTTGAAGGGAGTGCACACCTCTTTAGGTGAAATGAAGATCAATTTGAAATAGGGTGAGCATATAGTTAGGAAGAGGCCCTATAGGATGAATCCTAACTTACACGTAAAGGTGAAGGATGATATGATAAACTTCTTAAATATGGAATTATTGAGCCTATTGAAGAGTCTGAGTGGGTTAGCCCCATGTTTATAACCATCAAGAAGGATGGAAGGATCAGGATCTGTGTAAACTATGAAGAGATTAATGATGCATGTGTTATATATCCTTTTCCCACTCTATTCATAGAAGAAATCCTTGAATGCATTGCAGGGCATGAGATATATTCTTTTACAAAAGGATTTTTAGGCTATCATTAGGTGCGCATTGTGCCAGATGACCATGAAAAGACTAATTTCACTAATGAGTGGGGAATATTTTTGTATACTATTATGCCTTTTGGGTTGAAGAATGCACCTATGGTGTTCTCACACATTGTTGTGCAGGTATTTTAGGACTGTATTCACAAGTTCTTGTTGGTGTAACTCAATGATTAGACTGTCTATGGCTTAGTTAAGGATCACTATGATAATTTAAGAATTATGTTTGAAAGGTGCAAGAATTTGAGATCTCTCTAAATATTAAGAAGTGTATCTTTGTTACACCTTTTGGAACTCTACTTGGGAACATCATATGTGTTGTCATGTGTTTTTACAGGGGCAAAATTCACTACAAAAATAGGAAAAATATAACACATTGTCAAAAGTTTTCAAGGTAATACCTTCCTAAGACACCCCAGGTCATTTTATCCCAATCACTAGTCATATCTTGTCAGTCAAATGTTCCTTATGTGAATGTCAAGTGTTCCCTAGGTAATTTAGGAAAGTAAAATCAGTCCCCCTATGTGATTTAGGATCTTTTGGAACATTCAAGTATTCAAGCAGTTTTTGGGTGTAGTAAAAAAATCATGCACTTTAGACATTTATTTATCCCGATCTCATACTATTATTTAGAAGGATCTTGAGTGAAGAAAATATTAACTAACCCCCATCTTTTTGTCCATCTTATTTTATTTTATTTCCTCATTATCGAACCTTTTCATCCACATCCCCAATCTATCTTGGTCATTTCCCATTATTTTAGCCTCGACTGGGGTGCTCAAGCTAGTACTAGGGTACCCATGGGTGCCTTGGTCCCACCAAGGGTTCCCAATCCCTTTTACACTTTCCCACCACTTTGTAGGCTCTTTCTAGCCATTTGGAATCTTTATCTTTCTCGCGGTCAACCTTTTCAGGGTTAATTACAAAATTAGACCAAGAGAATCCTATAAATATAAATTTATGAGACCATAATGAGGGACCTAACGTCACTTACTACTATCACTCCATCTAGAGTTGTATCCATCTATTGCATTAGAGATCACTTACATCCACATAGCTCCATCATAAAGGCATAAGGCCAAGACATCCACATCAAACTTCATAGGGGGGTGGATTCTATTCTATTCCATGGACACATTCTGTTACATTTTCTACACATAGTTATTGGTTGCTACTTCACAAAGTGCAACTAGAACAAGAGTAACCCAGGGCATATTCACACACTTGCACATATTACTACATCGGTTTTGAGATGTAACACAGTGCTCAGTTTGTAAGTCCACCATTGTGGAAGTCGATGTCATTCCAACCCCTTCATATGCATCATTATTTTTTAGGGTTTGATGCTTGTTTTGGGGTCTTGTAAGTCTTTTTTTCATCTTGGAGTATTAGTGACATTTAACATAGGAGAACAAAGTCGGTGCGACACACAATGAGGGTTTTGGGCCATCTTCCTAACTAGTGAAGACTAGTTTTAGAGCTTTTACACAAACTAGAGTGCCTAGTTTGCAAACCAGAGAGCCCGTAGGTGCCCTAATACTCTTCTAGGCACTCCAATCCAGCTATATCCTCCATATCCACCCTTTTTGTGACTTCTACATAGTCATTCCTTCTTCTATATTTTCCATTCATACCTGACAATTCATCAAATCAACTGAGTTATTTCCTCACTTTATTTTACATATTAGGGTTAGCATTTATTTTTGCATAGTTGTTTAGCTTCATTACATTCTTATTTACTACATTTATCTACTTTATTACAATTTTTCATTACCTAGATTAACTATCACTATACTAAATAGTTAGTCCATTTTTAATTAATCATTGGGAAGGGATACCATTGGCCTTCCTAGGACTAATGCACCACCACCGGAGAGGATCAGAAGATAAAATAATCATGGAGGATTATTCAAGTGCTAGGAACATAAGCGATTTTTATTGGAATATTCATAGGTTTTAAAACCAATTCACCAGAAGTGGGTTTTCGAGCCTAAAGGAGTGTGCACTGTGAAAGAGGACTTGAGCTTAAAAGAAAGATGTTGGGAGCCCCATGATAATTTTAAAGCGTAAAAAATTAGCTATGAAAATAATTTTCAATGCTCTACATGGTGGAAAAGATGGGACTTCTTGAAACTTCATACACTGTTCTAGGTAGCTCACACTCGTAGTGCACAACAAGCAATCCCAAGAAAGAAGGAGACATTTGGAGGTGTTTAAGTTTGAAATAGATAATGGTATCATCATAATTGGATTCATAGGATTTTTTTTAGGTGGAATCATATAAAATTTCACCCAAAAATGCATCCGGGAGCCCGAGATATTTTCTTTGAAAGTTGTCTCCCAAGGTATGCTTTCCAACACTTAGTCAAATTTCTGATGGGATGTGTGGCAGCCTATGGTCAAAGCACAATTTCATGTCCCATTTTCACCTTTTCAAAGGTACATGAAGTGATTTTTTTTCCTCACCCATAAGAAGCCTTTTGGTCACCCATATGACCATGCACTTACCTAGTTCAGTACTCATTGACCAGTTTGACCATTCACCTACCGACCATTGCATGTACGCCACATGTCATGCTGATGATGAAGGGGAATTTCATGTACACTTTTTCCTTTTTAAAAAGGGATTAAAGGGACATAAAAATTCACCCTACCCCTATTGTGCCTTCTGGTCCTCCATCAACTGTCAACCGGCCCCCAGGTGCTCTAATTTAGCCCCCTTACTTAAGTTGCTCAACGAATGAAAAAAAATGCCAAATGTCAATCCTAGGATGAAGAGGAATTTTATGTCCCCTTTGCAGCTTTTGAAAAGGAAATAAATGAACTGAAAAATGCTCCCCATCCCTCCCTCTCTTATTTGCATGCTATAAATTGCAACACTAAGCCATTTCTTCACCAATTTCCCCTCCACACCTCCATACACTGTTGGAATGCTGGAGAAATTTTTCTAGTGATTGAATACAAAATTTTTAATCCAAAAAAAATCCCATGAAGGATGAAAAAATCTAAAAAATAGACAAAATGCAAAAAGAACGAAGAAAATAAAATAAAAACGAAGCGTATTTTCTAGAAACCCTCGAAGTTAATGGAACGAAAAATCTTCATATCTCCCAAAATATCAAACCAATCAAGGTGCCATTTTTTACAATAATTTAGTTTTTTAAAGGCCATAAGGATCCAAGTGCATTCCTGAATTGTTTGCAGCAAACAAACCCTAGTTTCCCACGACAAAAAAATTAAAATTTTTAAAAAACTCTCAATCCAGCCACCTAGTTTGAAGCTGAAAATATGAGAAGAGAACTATTGGGCAAAAACCCATATCGAAAATCTTTCATTTCGTCGTGAACCGAGTACTAGAGACCCAGCTTACTAAAATAATAGTAATCCTTCCTATGATGGGTGGCTACTATTTTGAATAATTCATCATTAGAAGAAGTTACGACAGAAGATGGTGTGATACTAAAGAGGAAAGTGAGGCCAGATTGATCAGTCTGGTTCAAAAAAAAGTGAAATTCATCACTTACTAAAAATAGTAAGTCACCCATATGGGTTCCTTCCATTTTTAGTAAGTCACCACAAAAGAGAAATCTATGGAGAAGACAACGTACACAAGAGGAGTAATACAGGTAAAAATCATCGGTGCGGTCATCTCGGCCGAAAATCATCACTTACTAAAAATAGTAAGTTGTCTTGTAGGCACTTGCTATAAATAGTAAGTTTTTTCAGAAAGATAAAATTCATAAAGGGAGTCATATAGAGAGATAAACATTCAAGTTGGCAAGATCAGTTGAGAGTCCAGAAAAGCAAATTTTGACACTTTCTACGAATAGTAAGTGTTTGTTCCGAATATGAAAAATGTTCTCAAATCCATGAAGTTTAATTTTTCAAATGTCAGACCAGTTCATTCAGGTGTGATGGATAAAAATTTCACTCACAGGGACTCTGAAAATTTGGTGGATCAAATGTTTGGTGACCCATAGAGATTATGCACAAGTGGAGGATGAAATTTTCACAAAAAGGTTTACTCCAAAGTGGATTTCAATTGTGTCCTTTGGATGAATGAATTTTCATGACTCTAATGTCTAGTGTGTGAATGTGTTCCAATTTGACAATCCAGGTGTATCGTCAAAATATCACAAGAATGGTGTGCTTCATCAGGATCATGTAACAAATCAATTCTTCACTATCATGTAATAGTGTGCTCATCAATGTTCATGAGCTTGCTTTCTCAGGGTATGCGGGAGGTCTTCAACAGTGTCCTTTGACACTCATCCTAATGTATAGATTGTTTCAAGGTTGTGTGAATAGGAGTGTGTAATCATCGTCACCAAAATTTTCAAGTCATACTCCATTGGAACTTCCAAATCAACATGAAAGTGTTGTTAAAGGTCATTTTAGGGGTCGGTTTCCATTATCCACTTCTTCGAAGTGGACCTCCATGAGTAACACCTACAGCCATTGAAGGTGATCATATGAATTGTGTTCCTAAACACTTGAGCTTAATGTATATGTGGACCATATTGAATGAGTTTTCTAAGGATGTAAGGAGTTCAGGAATTAAGAGTTCATCTTATTAGAGCATCCCATTGGATTAAGTAGCAAGATCAGCTTGTTCTTCATCATCAGCATGGATTCTTTCTCCTTATTGATTTCTCTCTCTTTCTCTTCTCTCACCCCTGACTTTCTCTCTCTTCAATGTTCTAATTTGTCATTTTGGGGATGTAAAATTTTTCATATGTCTCTTAATGTAATTACAAATATAAACCTAAGGTTTCTAACGAAATAAGTCACATTTATGATAATAAAAAGGGACGTCATGTTTTCCTAGGAAGATGAAAAATTATAAGTTATTTCGAGGACATATGAAAGATACATTGCGGGGCATGATGAAAAGCCACCTCTCTTCCTATAAAATGTAAATGCATTCTCATTTTAAAGGACTTCTCTGGCTGGTTTCATATTTTTTAATTCATGAGAGAGTATTTGTCTTACTTGTGGAAGAATAATAGAGTTAGCCATTTTTCATCTATTTTCCCTTCTCGCTATTTTCCCTCCATTCTCATACTATGTACAAATTTAATTGAAATGTATAATTAAGGAAGAAGATTCTATTTTTCCGAGGCATATGAATGTGTGAATATTTTTATGCATGGTTTCCTCTAGCTAGTAACATGGAAGTTATTTTTTGTTTATTCTCATAAATTATTGCATGTTGAAATTTATAACTAGTGTTTGCAAGAATCTGACTTTCTACCCACAACATTAGTTCTCCTATTTTTTATTCTCAGTCTCTCTTTCCCGCTCTCCAAGACAAAGTATCTTCTCTAGAAAGCAATTTCTAGCTTTTCCGCAAGGTCAGTGGAGTTCCCATGTTGTCTCCCCAGTTGACAAGGCCACCAGGAAAAACTCACCTTTCATCATGCACATGTAAACATGGAAGTTACACCGTAGAAGTAGAGGGACTTATGATTCCCAAAGCGTTGGCAAGAAACCCATATATTTTTCCATCCTAAAAAAATTTATCGCCAATATTTTTTAGCACCCACCATGGGGTAGACTTAGAAGCATTTGCACCCAAATATGACAATCACAAGGTCTAAAAAACCATAAAAACATATATCCAGAAAATAAAATAAAAACTAAAACTGAAAATTAAAACAAAAAAAAAGTTCATGGAAATCCATTGCTAAAAGATAGACTATTGATTTCTGCACATGTGACCTTTCACATTCCACAGTGTCCCTTTCATATTCCCATTGCAAATTTTTTCTCAAAGCTGAGTAGAAGGAAGATATACTGAGGTTGAGTAGGTCGAGAGGTGTTGTTGATTCCAATTTCAAGGCTTTCCAAAATCAGACAAGAATGAATCAGAGATAACCCTTACTATTTCTTCTATCATGCATCTTCCTCCATCTGGGTCTTCAAGTGGTTCACCTATTAATCCCATTCAAACTCCCATTGATACTCCCCCTGACAGATTCTCCCATATTTTAACCACCATTGAGTATTGAGTTCCCAAGTGAAGAAGAACGAGAACCATAAGAAGGACTATGAGGAATAATTTGTAGAAAGCAAGATCCGAAGTGGAAATAGAAACAACAATGGAAGACGAAGAAGAAATACCTCAACCCATTGTTCCATGGGGAAGAAATACAAGGCCCACTTGTTCTATTGAACCCCCTCTTCATGATCTATACCAATAGGTTCCCACAAGAACTTCCCAAATTTTAAAGGAGACTGACCCACAAATTCCTGAAGAATACATCACTGACCTACACCACATCATGTGGGATTCTTGGAGTCGAACATGAAGATGTTTCCATTTAAGATTGTTCATGAAATCTCTCCAAGAAAAAGTAGCCATAATGGTTCTACCTCCTACATTCCCACCAGATCCATCACTTGTTAGAATGACATCAAGACCAAGCTTCAAGGAAAGATTCAAATCCAACTAAAGATTGTCAGGATCTCCTCATTGGTGCAATTGGCACAAATGAAGAAAAGGATCAAATAAAACTATCAGATACTTTGTGGCTTGTTTCAACTGGTTGCTCCACAGGATACCGTAGAAGAGGATTCACCATATGAAAATAATGTCAAAATATTCCTCATTAATACTCAATCACCAGAAGGTAGGATTCTTCCTAAAAAGGTTCCAACTAAGGATATCTAACAGAAGTACAACAGAATGGTTGTTGAACTTGATGATGATCTCATCCTAACTGGAAAGATCAAGAATCCCTTCAAAGGGCAAGGCTCCACTGTCCTAGAGATGAGAGAACCATATCCTTTTTGCTGCAAAAAATGGCAAATGATAATGTCTTCACTAAAGAGGGAAATTTTTGAATGAGTGTCTTCTCAAAAAAACAACAAAAATCAGATTACATGAACACCTTGGAGACTTGCCTTGGAGGCCTCACTTGTTAATGCCCATTGCAGAACTCAAGAAGATGAAGGAGATATTGAAAAATAAAATGAAGGTGGTGATTTCCTAAAGGTTGAATAACTTGAGAATGATACATAAATCATATTTTGTGAGTATTATGGAGGTGATGAAGATGACAAATAAGATGCACCTAGTTTCTCATGTGTGGTATTCACTCATTCTCAGTATGAAAAGGGAGCCTCTTCCTCACCTATAGCAAAGAAAAAGAAGACTAAAGACCCTCCTATGGTGACTCTAAAAAAAAAAATTGAGGATCTCCAATCCCACCTTACATGGATTATGTATTGGAGAACCCTGACCCTGTGATGAGTGGGAGGTCACCCACAATTCTAAGTAAGTCTTCCAATGCTTCTTCCAATTCTAAATATAAATCTACTCCTGTAAAATATGATACATCTAAAGTTCCTAGTTTAACTTTCAAAAAACCCTCCATTCCCCAAACATCAACCCCTACTTCCAAGCCCTTTATAACTCCAAAATCATACTATTCACCCCCCTTGTCTGGATATTATCCTTTATACTTTATAGAACATGTGAATAGAACCAAAGTGCATATTTATGAAACCAAATATCTCCAGACTCATCTTGATAAATTTGAGAGGTTTTCCTGATATATCAAGAGTGGTAGTTTAACACTAAATGTTGTAACACTTAACTCTAAATAAAACTACCAAAACAACCTATGCCCCCTTCACAAGGTCGATCCTTTCTACGTATCCCTTCTCATTGGCGAATATGTATTGAAAAATTACATAATAGGTTCATGTGCCTCAGATAATGTGATGCATGTGAAGGTCGCCAAGGATCTCAAACTCACCATGATTCTTCCTTATTTCTCATACTACTCCATGGAGTTAAAATAAGTTCCATTTGTAGGGAAAATCAAAGATGCATAAGTGACCCTCGCCAAATTTCCAAACAAGAAGGTTTTGATGATGATCTTGGTAGCAGACATACCAGTTTCATTTGGAATGTTAATAAGTAGAAACTTTTTCCAATAGTTGGGGGTAAGATTCAGATGAATTGGTCTTCTACAATCATACCGGTCAAAGGAGACATGGAAAAATTACTTCTAGAGAAGAAAATGAGGTATACGGTGTAAAAAGTAGGAAACCTTGGAGCCAAAATTCTATACCAAAGTAGTATGAGGATGAATTATTTTATGACAACCAAAGAGGAGGTAAAAATCCCAATTGTTTTAGGACCAACCATTCCTTCCCAGAGGGGCATGGAGCTTGAAGAATCTTTGAGAAACTTTGAACTGCAAAAAGGTAACTTTATGGGCCACAAAGAAGAGGAGATAGTTCTGGATGAATTCTGAACAGAGGAATCAATGAACAAACCTTTCCATGATGAGGAAATTTTCTCATTCCCATTAAAATATGAGGATTCTTTTGATCATGTCATCCATAAGGATAAAAGGAAAACCTGTGATGAGGTATCAAAATATTTG
The DNA here is from genome assembly GCA_019776745.2 of Taxus chinensis. NCBI lineage: Eukaryota > Viridiplantae > Streptophyta > Pinopsida > Cupressales > Taxaceae > Taxus > Taxus chinensis. Next base: position 252,071,897 of record CM034149.1, read on the forward strand.
AAAGGAGAATCAGTGCAAGATTTTATTAAAGATGTAAAAGAAACAAAATCCCTTGAGCTCAGTCTCAAACTCCTAATGTGAGCTATGGATTTATAAGACAAGAAATAATCCAACTTGTAATACTCAATCAATTTTGAGGTCATTCGTGATGAAGTAAATAAAGGTGAAGAAACTAATGCCCCTCTGGAGACGATAAATGAGATGATGAAAGGGAGGAATTTTATTTCCTGTTTGAAAAAGATGACTCTTTCTCTTATGAAGAATATGGAGTAGAGAACTTTGAAGCCCTCAGAGTTGAGATTCCTTTTAAAAAAAAGTGGCAGAATTCTATGATGGTCAACATAAAAAAGAAAATGCTTCTCAATGATTTCCTTGAATTTTAGAATGGAGATTCTTCAAACGAAGGTAAAGATGAGATTTTGGAAGTTTCAAAGAAAGATTCAGTACAAGATATTTTAGAAGGAAAAAATAATGTGGAAGATACCAAGCTAAGTATCAACCTCTTAGCTCATGTTTTGGCTATACAAGATGGATATGAGGTCAAATTTGATCCTCCATTTGACATTTAAACACCTCATATTAATAGGATTCAAAAAGACAAATGCAATTCCTCTTACGAAAAGGATGTTCAAGAGATTGAATGGGTGGAAAATGAAAACTCAGGGTACTCAAAATGTTTTAATAAGAATCATCCCTGGGGAAATAATGAGACAATAAATGAGAGGTCAACAATGTGGATGAACACATAAGACAATTGGCATTCCAAAACTAATTTCAAAGAGAACAAAAGAAATGAAATTTCTAGACGAAGACCTCAATATCAAGAAGCTCATGTAGGCTTACTCCTAAACAGTGTAAAGGAAAGTATAAAAGCACCTGGATTTCATAAGAAGCTAAGGAGAGGAGGCTACTTTCTAGAACTAGTCAACGAATTTGAAGAACATCATCATTCGGTGTTACTTCTTTGGGGGTAACTCCTAAAAAGGAAAGTACTTCAGTGAAAGTGGGTTGTCCCCCACCTTGTACCCTAGGTGATTTTTAGGTGTGTGTTTCCATTTTCATGTGGTTTGTGTCTTTCCCTTTCCATGTGTTGTGTATTTTTTTTCATCATTTTGTGTGTGTGTGTGTGTGTGTGTGTGTGTGTGTGTGTGTGTGTGTGTGTGTGTGTGTTCTTCCTTTAGTGCTTTCGCTTGGAATTTATATGTGACTCCTGTAAAGCACAATAGATAAGAAACTGGTCAACATATTGTAAATTGAGATTATGGGATATATCACATCATGTCCTCACTGTGCTCGCTCCATAACATGCCCCCAAAATAGAGCCAACTGTTGTCCTGTGTTTTTGTAGGGGTAAAATTCACTATGAAAATAGGATAACTATACAACATTGTCAAAACTTTTCAAAGTCATACCTTTCTAAGACAGCCCCAGGTCACTCTATCCCAATCACTAGTCCTATCCTTTAATTCAAATGATCCCTATGTTAATTTCAAGTTCCCCCCTAGGTTATTTAGGAAAGTAAAATCGCACCCCCTAGGTGATTTAAAATCTTCTAGAACATTCAAGCATTTGAGTAATTTTTGGGAAGGTCTACTATTGGCCTTCTTGGGACTAATTCACCACCCCCAGAGAAGATCAGAAGAGAGAAAATAATCATGGAGGAGTATTCAAGTGCTAGGAACATCATGGAAATGGTTTTGGAATATTCATGGAAAATTCAGAGGTTTTGAAACCAATTCACCAGAAGCAGGTTTTAAGGCATAAAGGAGTGTGCATCGTGAAAGAGGAGCTGAGATCCAAAGAAAGAATTTGGGAGACCCATGATGTTTTGAAATAATAAAAAATTTCCTATGGAAATAATTTTCAATTCTATACACATTGGAAAAAATAGGACTTCTTGAAACTTTATACACTGTTCTAGGCAGCTCACTCTCCTCGTGCACAGCAAGCAATACCAAGAAATAAGGAGCCATTTTGAGTTGTTTCAGTCAAAATTAGATCTTGGAACCATCACCATCAGATTCATAGGGTTTTTTTAGGTAGAATCATATAAAATTTTACCCTACAATTCATCTGGGAGTCTGAGATATAGTCTTCGCAAGTTGGCTACTAAGGTATACTTTCCAACGCTTAGTCAAATTTCTGATGGGACATGTGGAAACCAATGGTGAAGGAAAAATTTAATGTCCTATTTACACCTTTGCAAAGTGACATGAAGTGCAAAAAGTTGTACCTCACCCATAAGATGCCTTTTGGTCACCCGTATGACCATGTACTTACCCAGTTCAGCCCCTGTTGACCAATTTGACCATTCACCCACCTACCACTGCATGTATGCCACATGTCATGCCTAGGATGAAGGGGTATTTAATGTCCCCTTTGTCTCTTTTGAAAAGGGATAAAAATTACATTAAAAATGTGCCTTACCCCTATTGTTCCTTCTGGTCCTCCATACGACTGTCAACCAGCCCCCATGTACTCTAATTCAGCCCCCTCATTTAATTTGCTCAACGAATGAAAAAATGCCAAGTGTCAAGCGTAGGGTGAAGTAGAATTTCATGTCTCCTTTGTAAATTTTGAAAAGGGATGAAAGGGATAGAAAAATGTGCCCCATCCCTCCCTCTCTCATTTATATGCTATAAATTACAGCACTGAGCCATTTATTCACCATTTTCCTCCCACACCTTCATACGCTGTCGAAATGCTAGTAAAATTTCTCTAGTGATTAAATCCAAGATTTTTATCCTCAAACAATCCCACAAATGCTGAAAAAATATAAAAAAAAAATGCAAAAAGAACAAAGAAAAACAAAGAAAAATGAAGCATTTTTTGAGAAATCCTCGAAGTTAGTGGAACGAAAAGTCTTCATATCTCCCAAAATATCAACGAATTGATGTGTTGTTTTTTGCAGTAACTTAGTTTTTAGAAGGCCATGAGGATCCAAGTGAATTTTTTTTCATACATGCCCCATATTGTTTGTATCAAATAAACCATGGTTTCCCGTGGAAAAAAATTTAAAATTTAAAATCTCTCAAACTGGTGATCGGGTGAAGCTAAAATTCCAAAGGATCACTATTGGACAAAAACCCATATCAAAAAAACTTTCATTTCATAGAAAACCGAGCACCAAAGACCCAATTTCCAAAAATAGTAAGCCTTTCTACATGGATGGCTGATAGTTTGGGTAAGTCATCATTAGAAGAAGTTGTGAACAAAACAATGTGCACTTAGGAAAACGAGATCAGATTGATCAGTCAGTCTGAAAAATAGTGGAATTCATCACTTACTAAAAATAGTAAGTCTCCCATATGGCTGGCTGCCATTTTCAGTAAGTCACCTCAGAATACCAATCTAAGAGAAGAAAGTGTACACAAAAGGAGTGATACATGTAAAACTTATTGGTGCGGTCATCTCGACCCAAAATCATCACTTACTAAAAATAGTAAGTTGTCTTGTAGGCACTTGCTATAAATAGTAAGTTGTTCCAGAAAGTAGATTTCACAAAGGGAGTATACAGAGAGATAAAAATTCAAGTTGGTATCATCAGTTAGAGTTTAGAGAAGTAGACTATGACACTTACCAAAAATAATAAGTTTCCCTTTCCGAAAATAGTAAGTGTTAAGGAAAAATGAAGTTCAAATTCACAAGGATGAAGTCGACACATATTTTCCCATCGAAGTATACAGGAGTATGTGACAATGAGGTCACTTACATGGATCTTAACAATTTATTTCGACACTCATTCCATGTTTTTATTTTTCTATGCAGGGTGAAGTTTTCAATCAACATCATCAAACTATTCATGGTGTTTTTCATCAGGATCATGTTCAAATAAGCTTAATAGTGTGGCAGTGTTGTAGAGAGTCATGACAGGGTTGGTTTCAAAGCTTTAGTCTTTTCAAAGGGGATCTTCATGAACAAATCTTAGGGTCACCAAAGGAATCATTTGACAGTGTTTCTAAACACTCAATTTGTAGTGACCATGCATCATTCGAAGGAGGTTTCTTGTGGTATCATGCATTCAAGGATTTAGAGTTCACCGCATTGGGGCATTTCATTACATCATCTGGAAAATATCGGTGAACTTCATCAAAGGTGGCTTCTTCTTCATCAACACTCCCTCTCATTTCTCTCTCCTCTTCCCTCCCCAAATTTCTCTCGTCAAAGTTCTAATTTTTCATTGGGTATGCACTATTTTATATGTCCTTAATGAAATTATGGAAACAAATTTATGTTTCTAATGTAAAATTCGCCTTTATGTTAATAAAAAGGGAATTGATATTTTCCTAAGAAATTGTAAGGTTGTGAGTTTCTCAAGGAGATATGAAAGGTCATTAGGGGTAGATGAAGAGTCTCTCTCTTCTTATAGAATGTAAAGGCTTCTCATTTCAAAGGGGTTGTTGCTTGCAAATTTGTGAATTCATGAGAGAGAATTTCTCTACTTATGGAAGAAAAAAGAGTTAGCCAATTTTATTATATATTTTCCCCCTCACTATTTTTCCTACATTCTCATACTATGTACAACTTTAATTGAAATTCTAATTAAGGAAGAAGTTTCTATCTTTCCAAGGTGTATGAATGTGTGCATCTTTCTATGCATGGTTTCCTCCATCCAGTAGCATGGAATTTTTTGTTGTTTCTTCTCATAAATATGTGTGTTGAATTTTCTAACTAGTGTGTGTAGGAATCTGAGTTTCTACCCGTAATATTAGTTCTCCTATATTTTATTATCACTCTATTTACCGATATCTAGATAAAGTATTCTCTAGCAAGTAATTTCTACCTTTTTCGTAGGGTCAGTAGAGTGCCCCTATTTGATCCTTGACCACAAGGCTACCAAGAAAAACCCAAATTTTCATGTGTATGAAAACATGGATGTTGCACCATTTAAGTAGAGGGACTTTAATTCCCAGAGTGTTTGAAAGAAGCCCAAAAAATTTTCCACCTGAAAAATTTTCTTGCCAACAATATGCAAAGAGGTATTATTGGTAGATCCTACCAAGATAGATTGGATATTGGGGTTAGAAGAACCTACCAATCAAAGTGAAGTCCTTGGATTTTTATGGCATACTGGTTATTATAGAAAATTTATTAAGGGATATACAAAGATTTATGTTCCCCTGGAAGAGTTTCTCAAAGAGAAATGAACATTTTATTGGGGTGATGCACAATAACATGCGTTTGAGATATTAAAGGAGAGGCTTACAGCCACACCAATCTTGCAATTTTATTCTTGGAATAAACCCTTTCATGTACATGTTGATGCTTTTGGGACAACTATTGGCGCCATCTTAGCACAACTTGGAGATGGAAATATGGATCATGCTATATTCTTTGTAAGTAGGAATTTGACATACGTGGAGTATACTTACACTACCATTGAGCATGAGGAATTGTCTATGATCCACGCACTTCGTAAGTTTCATCAATACCTATTGGCTACTCTGTTTATCTTCTATATAGATCATGAAACTGAAATAATTAGTCAAAAAGCCTATTTTTTCTAGGGCACATCTACAGACGGATACTTATCTCTTAGGAGTTTGACTTCATAGTTGTTGTCAAACTAGGAAAAAGTAATTCAGGGCCTGATCATCTATCGAGAATTAATTCTAGCAAGAATGCACAAAGCATTGAGGATACTATGCTTGATTTGCATTTATTTAGGCTGAACTGTGTGCCCATAGATTTGGAGGATATATCCATATTTTTACACACAGGGTTGGCACTTGAAGGAATGAAATAATTAGAGAAAAATTATCTCGCTATATGCACAATGACTTATCAGCTGATTGGAGGATATTTGTATGAAATGGGCCTTAATGAAGTATTACATCATTTTTTTCTAAAACATGGTCACGTCACAATTATGGAGGAGGATCATGGTGGGATAACAGGAGGACATTATGTAGGTGATGCGACTACATGTAAGATTCTTATGGTTGGACTTTGGTGGGAAAATTCATAAAAATATGTTAAGGATTTTGTAAAATCATTTGATCATTGTTAGTGCATTAGGAAGGCTAGGAATCGGGATGAGATTCCCCTAAGACCTATACCGAGCATGAAAACTTTTGAGAAGTGGGCCATCAAATTTTTTAGACCTATTACACCACCCATGCACAGTACTGGAGTGCACTACATTATTACTTTCACAGACAATCTGAGAAGGTGGGTAGAGGCTGCGCCTATAAAGGATTACACTACATCCACATCAATAAGGTTCCTATAAGAAAACATCATTTATAGCTATAATTATTAAGGTTGAAAAGTGATAGAGGAAATCATTTCCTGAATGAGACAACTAGAATTATATTGGCAGAATTTATGGTGGCACACCATAAAATCACCCCTTATCACCCCTAAGCTAATAGTACTGGAGAAGATTTAAACAATATTTTGGGACAAACATTGACAAATATTTGTGATGTTGGAAGAAAGGATTGGGATGATAAAGTTTTACCTGTACTTTGGGCTTACATGAACGCTTATAAAATATTGAATAAGGCCACACCTTTTCAGTTGGTGTTTTTTGCACAGAGGATGGTACTACCAGTTGAATTCATGTTGCAATCCCTATGTATTGTATACATGTGCAGGTGGATTAGATGATGTGCAAGATACATTCAATGAGAAAATTGAGAAATTAATGTAGTTAGATGAGTGGCAGTGCAATTGTACACGTTGGATCCTAGAAGATCTTAGAAGGAAAGACATAAGGCATGGAATTATAGGCACGTTAAGAAAAAAAATTTGAAGTTGGGAAGATGGTCCTTATCTATGACTCCAAGTTTATGTGCCACTTAAGAAAATATAAGGTGCATTGGTTGGGACCTTTTTTAGTAACCAAAATGCTTGACTCAGGCACATGTTAGTTGCAGGATCGATGGAGGGAACCATGTGTCTAGGTTACTTATACGGGAGTAATATGAATCCCTACTATAAATAAAATTCTTGGTGTTTATAATAATGCAGTATTGCCATTTAGATTAGATTTCCCTTTCATGTTTTGTTTTTGATTTTCAGTTATTTATTTTCCTTATTTTGTTGTAATAAGCTCACTTGCACGCATGAAGCTGATTATTATCTATTGATTTCATACACATAGGACCCCACATCATTTTAGTATGGAGTGGATGAAATTTCCAAGAAGAATGTAATTTGGAGAAGGTACGGTGATCCACACAACATAAATAAAAAGGCATGTGCCCAAGGAATAATAATTATGAAGGCACGAATGTAGAGAAAGGTATTATAAGTACCTGACAATAATGGTGCATAATAGGTTTTTTCTAGATGGAAACCCATGCGATAGAATGGATGACACAATATAAAATGAGGTAGGCCATGCTAGGATGTACTACTTGGAATATGACATAGAGGAAGAAGACTTGTGGCATAAGAAGGGTGTGCATAGATGTCTACAACCTCGAAAATTAGTAAGCACACCAGAAGGTTATGATTGTCACGTGTGTCGATTGTAAGGAATGAAGGAAAGAAAAATGTGCCTTAATATGAAAAAGGTGCTTTGAATGGAAAACATACTTTGAAAGTTTTAAAGCATGAAAAAGGGTATTAAAAGTGAAAAATCTAGGCGGTGAAAATTTTCAAAGTAAGATAAAGCTATATAAGGGGGGAAAATCGACTTATTTGTCACCATTCATTATAAGTAAAGAGAAAAAAAACCGAGTGACCTAGTACAATAGAGCGAGCTGAATAAAGAACACACCATAGAAGCATGCATAAGGTGTTTACTTAAGGCTCCTTCATGAAAAAGAGAAAGTTTGAGCTGAGGGTTGAGTGTAAAACTAGGGCATGGATATGGTTCACAACACTCAAATATTTCATGGTAATTAAGGTTATAGAGTAGGATATCTAGGGCACAAGTTTATAGTAAGAATGACACCAAAGAGAGTGACTACTTCATCACCTAGGGAAAGGGGCAAGGCCTGAATGAAGAGGGTTGAGGTTGAGGATCCATTGGATGAAATTTAATCAGAGATAAAGTACCCCCCAAGAGTGATTAAGGCACAAAAATGGAAATACCAACTCTTGAAGTGTAAAATAAGAGAATTTAATCACAGGGATTTGGGAAATGAGGTGGTCTTGAAGGCCAATATGCTAGGAGAGCTACTAGATAAGAATGAAGAAGGGTAGGTACTGATCAATGAATCTATGAGGAGACTTCTTAATAAAGTATGAGTCCTCAGACTGTTTGATTTTCCCTTCTTTTCTAAACCCACACATCTCTTCCAATGGCTCATGTCTAGGGTGTATTAGGAATATTTCTAGTTCATAGACCATAGAATGAGGATTACAACTTGACTCATTAGACATGTAATAAGATTTCATGAGACAGGGGAAGATATGGATTTAGACCAATGGGAAAAAATAAAAATTGATGAACTGGACATTAAGTTGCAATATGAAAAGGGAGGAAGGGCCATGAACATATAAAATATTAAATACCTAGCGACTATGGTTACAACTAGACTTGTGAGTTGTAAATTGGGTGCCTTGGAAATATGGAGCAATGTGAATAACAAGTTTATGTACATTACACACAAGATGTCCCACAAGACTTAATACAACATAGCACAGTAAATGACCAATGAGATAATTGAAGAGGCTAAGGTGTAGAATGAATAAGGGGAAAATATTACCTGGGGTTCGATCCTTCTATTGATTTTCTTATGATAAATTGGTGTCCCAGACGTGCTTGATAAGGACATGTGGGTTCAATCACCATAAAATAAATCCCATGCAGTATAGTTTATAGGTTATACTTACGGTGGCACAAGACCATAGTAGAAAAGTGGTATGAAATGATGCACATGACATTTGAGAATGAATGGCATATTCCACATGAGTTGCTTGATGAATTCGAAGGATGGGAAAAGTTTGCAGTAATGCAAAACTACATCCTTGTTAGGTTCAAGATGCAGGATGGTGAAATGAACCCATGGTGCAAGTTGTCATTTGCATTTACTACAAGATATTTTAAGTGATAAGTAAATCAGATTAAAGACATGCAAAAATTGGTTTTACATTCTGAAAAGGTGGATTTGGATTGGCACACTTTGTGTGCCACTTACAGGTATGAATCTAGGCTTGTGTACTTGGAGACTTTAGAGCTAGATACTTTGGACCTGAGCCCACAACTAAATGTCATGATTAGAGGTATGATATGTAGAGTGTTTATATTTTTGTGATCAAAAGAACATGACGGGGTGGAGGAAGAAGTTACACTTACTTATCTCCCGCAATCCAAGCATACTACTATGTCACCACCAAAAATGATGCATGAGGAATATTTTGAAGAAGACTAGGAAGAAGAGGAAGGAGGACTTGACCATATACATAGGAAGGAGATGTGTTATAAAAGGAGAAAACATGATGGTGGTGTGGGACCTTCACATCCAGTAAAGGAGAGTCCGGAGAAGAGAAATACCAAGTGCAGAGGCACCAAAGTAGTCTTTAGTGATGAGGAAGGGTAAGAAAATATGTTAGAAGAGTTGGATCGTAAGAGGTATGAGAAGCATATGAGGAAATTAGCGCAAACACATGAAGGACCACATAGGATTTCGTGGAAGGAAAAATCATTGGTGTGTGAGGAGGCATGTGGAGAGAATAAGGAGACTGATGATGCCTATGTAATAAAAGAAGATAAAGGCATGACATGAGAAACTAACACATGCCCTTTCACGCTAAAGAAGACCCAGAAAAAATCCAAGACTGTGAGGAAGAGATGGTCTCCTCAATCACCACACATGAACTTTGTGAATGATCCTAAAAAGGTGCCAAGGGAAAGATTCCAGAACATTGTCACCACAGAGAAATTATATGGCTGGGATCTAATGGATAAATAGGGAGGGGTCTCAAGCACCAAGAATATTCTATTTTGGAATATGCATACACATGCAAAGGAAACCAAATTTAAGGTAAGTAATAATTCCCTCATTGTGATAGATCTAAAGAGAGAGTCTGGAAAGAATTACAAATAGGTAGACCCCACATTTCTAATAGATGAGCAGGTGTGCAATGCCTTTAACAATATGGCAACTGATGTAACAAGGAGGAATATAGATCAAGGGGAAACCATGAGGGTTATTATGGAGAATAAGAAGAATAAGGAAAAATAATTGGAAAATGCAAGGAATGACTTGAAGGGAGAGAAGAAGCGCACAAAGGAAGTATATGACAGGGAAAGTTCTTTAGTAAAAAAAATTACACTGACCTTGTTGAGCCAGGAACAAAGTGATTATAATTATGAAATGGAGTATCATGAGGATGTGGTTAGGATTTTGGTGGTAAATATCAAGCGTGGCGTAGGGTCGACAACTGAAGAACTAGAAAAGGAGAAATAAGTAGCCAGAGTAGTTGTTCAGTAAAATATTGTTGAGATTGAAGTAGTATTCGCGCAAGTTAAAGGAGCCATTAGAAAAGATGGATTTACATTTAAAAGATGCCAGAAGAATGACCCAATTATGGATGTGAGAGTCACCAAGGAGAAGGAAAATATTAAGGTGATTTAGGGTAAACATCCTACTAATAAATTTGAGTGCACTAAGGTCATGGAGGAGATATCAACACAAAAAGAACTCATTAAATCCATGAGGGAGACTTTGGAGTTCTAAATCAAATAGTTTTAGTAGTTGGTTATGGAAAATTTGGATATGCTGGAGGGAGTGGGCGCTGAGCTAGGTGTGGTTGTTAAGGAATTGAGGGGGAAAGTAGATGAGATAACACATGAAAAAATACTAGGAATTGTAGAGGCAACACCAATGAAGGCTATAGGGGAGCTCACGGAATGGACAAAACTTGAGGGAGAGTTAAATGCAGAGTTTCCAGAGTTTTCCAACAACCTAAGGCATGATGTAGCCTCTACATAGGTGGGAAGTCACATTTTTCTCATATACATGGATTCTATTATTTATTTATGATGACTCTTTCATTCATATATTATATAGAGAAACAAGTTGGGAAGACAATTACCCAGGACGACAATGCAATTAGTGTGGGGTAATTTTGCATAGATAAAGTGACCAATTATGAGGCACACACAAATATTTAGGGAGCTCATGAGGTAGGAAAAAAGAGGTGCATGCAATCAGTATGAGATAGTGCACAAAGGTTCACATCTGAGCAGGAGGATCTAAGATGTAACACCCTGATTTTTGTAAGTTATCATGGTGATTACTTTCTTAATGTTGTAACTACTGAAATGAAGGCAAACATCTTAAGATATATATTTTGATCTTAAGGGAATGTGTTACTAATATGGATTCTTGCATACTGTAATTTGTTTACATGGGACAACAGTTATTATTGCTTGTATGTTTACTGATGTGACGACAAATTTGTCGTATGCTTGTTGAACTCTAATCGCTGATTGACAACACACCTTGAATCAATTCCATTGATCCAAAGTATGATGTGGCCTTCTTGTGATCGCTTTGATGATTTACCCTTAAACCAGACTGAAGGTTGATATAAATGTGCAACGCCTGATTTCAGGTATGAACAACTGGCACTTAGATGCCAATGACAAAGGTTCAATTCTTGAACCATGCACTGTCGTAACGTGAGACCTCGTAAGGCAGGAAATGCTTGGATACGGGTAGCTCAGGTATGTATAACGTGGGATGAAACGTCTTGCACAACATTGAATTGGATGTCAGTCAGGAAGACTTGACTGGAAGTTGATTGATTAAGTGTTAGGTGCTAAGGGGAAAATAGATTCTAATCTAATCCTAAGTTCTACCTTACATCCTAAATTGCTATCCTAAGTGGATTTTTAAATTCTAAAATGGTAAACATAGACCTAAGTTCTATTAACCTATGACCTAGGTATGAACACTATTATTAATCCTAAACCAATCCTAACCTAGAAGGGGAAGCACAGACCCATGGGGGGATGGAAAGGATAAGGATGGAAGGAAATTTAATAGCAATAAATATGAGTCCTTGCGTGGACAGCGCCAAGTTTGGTGGGAACAGGAAAAGGGTGGAGGTATCTAGTTAGTCATGGAACTAAACTTGGTTTGCATGCAAAATTTGAATTTGGTGGTTCGTCAACCCAAGTCGGTGGTGGCGTGAGGAAACAGAAAAAGGCAGAGCCTTTAATGCATTTAATTTCTTGGTCTTCGCGACCAGTCCACCTTGGAAAGAGTATGGAGGAATTTTTGTTGGTCATTTGTGTTTGTTTGGATTTTTGGAAAGTTGCTCTGCATTTGGTTTTTCTTGGTTCAGTCGAACCAGTTGTGTTTGGTTGATTTCCACTGTTTCCTTGGAAATTGAAGGCTGTTTTCTGAGCCTGTAGAGGAAGGGATTGTTTGGAAAGCTTGTTGTTGTCGCCGTGGAAGGAAATACCTTCTGTAGATGCAGTTTTCTTCGAGCATTCGAGGAAGAATACCAGGCATGTTAAGCCCTTCTCTTTAAAACACTTGCTTTGTTTAAGCATCTCATTAAAACAACCCTGCTCTTCTGATGAAGGGGGTTTTGGGTTTATTTGATTGTTGTCATGTTTGAAATTATTTGGGTAGAATCATTTTCTTGTTGTTGTGATTACACTGCCTTTGCATATATTTGAGTTGGTAATACAGTTATATTGTGTTGGTTTATTCGACAGTATCGGGAAATTCATTCTTTAAACAATGAAATTGTACAGGCAGTATGAGTGGTTTTTCATTATTGAGTTGTTGTTCTTTTGCTATTACGAACTTGAGTGGTGGAACGTATTATCTGTGCAAGTTGTTTGAAGTTGTTTCTTTATTGGAAATTTTTGAGGAAATGAGTTCCTCTTCCTTCTGTTGTTTTGGATTTTGAAGGAAATAGCATTTGAGTTTTATTTGAGCATTATGAGCTCAGCTTGAAGGAAGTGATAATAATATTTTATTGTTGTACTTTTCTTTTGTAAAAGAAATGGATGAATACGACTTGAAGTATTCGTGGGAGTTGGAAAAAGAAATTATTTTTCTTCTGAACTTATAAATGAACTGTGTTTTCTCCTTGTTGTGATGGGAAGATGATTTTGATGTGTTTATTTGATGTGGTTCGATCTTCCAGTTCGGATTGCTTTCATGAATACGAACTTGGCTTGGGATTTTTGTGCAATAAATGGAAAAATATGGGAATTAGCTTGTTGTTTGGGTCTGTCTTGACTGTACCTTGTTGTGCATCTGATATCCTATGTGGGTTTTCATTAATAAGGGTATTGTTATATGAAAATTGCATTTTTGGGTTCTGCACATCATTATGAAATAGAAAAATGGATTTCGGGTAGAAATGTTTGTTGGCAAGGAACTCGAGTTGGGTATTCATTGCATATGGTATGTTGAATTGAAACTGTACAGGCTATGTGAGTTTACTTTTCATTGTTGAACGATTGTTCAGTTGTCAATATGAGTTGAGCTGTCATGATAAGATAAACACGATTTGGGTGTTTTATTTCATTTTGAAGAAGATGATTGTTTCTTTATTGAAGGTAGAGGGAAAGAAGTTCTTCCTTTCTCTGCTGTTTTAGATTTTGAAAGAAACAATAATTGGGTTTATTGAGCTTTATAGGTTCAGTTTGATGGAGGTGACAGCGGTATTTAGATTACTTTCTGAGTGTTGTTTTCTTTCCGTACAAATGGAAGGTTGAAATGTTTCATGTGATATCTGATTTTACACTGTAAAAAAAAAAGGGGAATTCGACTTGACTGATTCTTGTTATATTTGAAGAAAATGGATGTTTTCTTATAGAAATAGTTAAGGGAATGAATTTTTCTCTTTTGCTGATTAAGTTTGGGAAATAAAAATAATAGAGCTTTACTGCGTAATATGAATTGGTCTTACTGTAGGTAACAACAATGTGCAAATTGTTATTATGAATTGTATGCGTTCATGGATATAGAAGGTCATGTGAATAAGTGATTACGTGGCTGTATAACTGTTTATTTGGTTAAAAATATAGTGAAAGAAGTATGGAATCTTCTAGTACAGTAAGTACATAGTATGCATCTTTATATTGCTTGTTCTATGATGAATACGATGTTTTACTAACCTGTTTATGGTATTCGTATGAGCCTGATTTAAATGAAGTATTGATAAGGACGATAAATTCATCCTTGTTTTCATTTAAAGCTGAATATGAATGGAACTATTTCTTGCTGTTGGAAAGTGAATTCCGAATGGATTTTGTAAGTTTCACTCTGAACTGTTATCTTGATTTGTGTCTCGTTTGGATTCAATTTTTAGGACAGTCATGAGGAAAGAAATAGGAATGTGAATGGAAAACTTGGAAAAATGATCTTTTCTTCTCTCATACAGTTGGAAATCTGTAATCGTTTAGGAACGAATTTTTTAATTGCTTGGGTATAAGCAACTATATTTATTGTTGTTTGCTTTCTCGTCTGTACTTGATTGCTTGGAATCAAATGAGATGCATGAACTGAAAGGAAAGTAATTGGATTACATTTTAGTTAGATTTTATCCTTTGCATTTATTACTAATGTAAGGAAATGAGAAGGGATAGCAGTTATGTTATAACAGCAGTATGCTTACTTATATTCCTAGTTCTTACAATGTTGTAATTTAGAACTGTGGAAGGAAATTGCATCTTGTAATGGTTATGTGGGAAATAGGACAGCAATTCTTTGACTGATTGGGATGGTATTTAGATGGTTCAGTTGTTATGTTGTTCATTCTTTTTGATACTTAATTCTTGATTGATGTTCATCATTAATCGTTTCATAAAAGCAGGGTTCTTTTATTGAGACAGTTAATTAGAAGCACCTCATTTTAATGACAAGTGCTTAATATGCTCAGTTCATTGAACTGACCTGTGCAAGTAATTTTGTCAGATGGAACTTTGAGTAAAATGAAGACATGGCTGTTTTCTGATGCTTCTTTTAATTATCTGAAGATGAATTGTATGTGTTAGTTATGATTCCTCTATGAGGAATTGTGAAAATAATAAAGTACATTCTTCTATCTATGAGTTGTAATGTTGTTTTATATAAACAAAGTCCAGTCATTTGGACTGGAAAATGTATGTATTATGAAATGGATTGATGAATACAAATACAAGTGTGATATTTTAATAACTATATCAGTTTGATATTGTTGATTAAATTGGAAATATAATGTTATTTCTTGATTTGGAATTATTCAATTGTCCTTGGATGGATTTAAAAGGAATTGACAACTATTCTTACCTAAATGCAACTTTTAAGTTGAAATGTGCAATTAGTTCATACTTGGGTAAAGATGAATTTTTAATTGACATTAAAAAGGATTAGGAAGAACATGATTCCATAACTAATAGGTATTCAGGATTAGCTTGGAAGCTAAGGAATATCAAATAACTTAGGAGCAACCGAACTTCATTTTCAAACTCCGTTAATAGCCTCGTATGTCAAATTCAGAAAGAAAGGATATGGGATAAATATATCCAGGGCTAATAGACCTTAACTATGTAAGGTTAAGGAGAATAAATGAATACATTTATTGAGAATTAGACCTCGTTTAGATGACGTCTAATAAGTTGGAATTCTGAATTTGGTTACAGTTGTAAAAAAAAACTTGGTTAAGTTTAATAGGTTAAACTTATTACGTCTGTCGGTAATGGGCTGCTTAATCCAATGATTAAGAAAAGAACCAAGTAGGGAAAATGTAACCCTTCGGTATGAAGGAGAAGATGCATAACAAGCTAGAAGACAGATTTAGTCTCTCTTGGCTCCATACAACTATAACAGGAACGAGGATAAAGAATCAGCATGGTTGCTGAAAGATGATTTTAAATATTAAGATCATATCCAAATCACTTGAGTTGGATATGTACTCTTGATGAGAGGATTCCGTAGGACATTGACATACACCAGCTACAGCACGGTGTCTTCATGAAGGTGGGGTCTTCATGACGACACAATGTTATAGCTATTATATTACAATGCCTTCCCGAATTAAATCATCAAGAATACATAGGCTGAATATTAAGTTCTTGGCTGGGGATAGGAGTATGATCACATATACGGAGTGACTCCGAAGGACTAAAGATAACTAGACACATGGAGTCATTGGGAAAAACACTGTATGTCTGCGTATCTTTAGTTACCATGAGTGCCTTCCTATATTCGTTCATATTGCTAGTTGGTAATTGGAAGCTAGAATTTGACCTTAAATTGGAATGATTGATAGGAACCAGGAAAGACCATTCTAGATAACAAGTGAAGTGAGGTGAAGGATGTATTCCATTAGTGTGTATCACATCTAGGAATATGATCATGCAAAGCATGTGAAAATCTTTGGCCAAAGTATCGCAAGTGCTGGTTGTGTTGTCCTAATCACTTAATTTAAGATGTAGGATGTCAGATGAATATCAGTAACAGATATTCAGATAGGCTTCTTAAATGGATCACTTCGATAACCGGAAATGGTTAAGAGAACTTGTATATATATTATACTATGCATGAATGAACATGAAGGATCGGTTGTTGCCGAGTCATGAAATGAGAGATCGTTGAAACTCCGAGCCATGAAAATGGGAGATCGACAATTCTTTGAGTCATTTACAGCAGCATATGGAATTTGTTATATGATTGAATGGCACTGAATGTGTGTTCCATATTGTAAATATGTGAACATGGAACATTAGTTTTAAAAGGAAATTGTGTGTTCCAAACTGCATTGTTTGGACATAGAACAATTATTAAAACTTGAACGTGTGTTTGAATTATATACTTCATAACAGAGAACGTTTTATAAAAAAATAAAAAAAATTCCCTTGTTCTAGTATCTTAAAATGGGGATGTTACATCTTGGTATCAGAGCTGAAGGTTGCAGCTCTTAGACCTAATGAGTCCACGATATTAATAAGGTTTACATTTTCTTATTGAACAGAAAATGGTCAAAACAAGAGGGAATGCTGCGAATAACCCGTTACAGGGTGGAGAAGCAGCTACTGCTCAAAAGCTGGATGAAATCCTTGCTGCCCTACTAGATACGAGAGATCGTTTGATTGTTCTGGAACAGCAGTAAATGGGCAATGAAGAGGAGGAAGATGAAGCTGATATAAATGATCAGCCGCCTTCTGTGGACAACATCAATGGAGGGAATCCGGGTGTTGATAATAATAATGTAATTACTCCTAATCATCCTGAACATAAAAGGGCAAGATTAGCAGCTGAACTTACAAATGATATAAAGAGAATAAGTCCTCCAAAGTTTGATGGAACAACCCTTGGGATGGAGCTGAGAATTGGCTTAGTGAAATGGAGAAATACTTTGCAATAAGAAACTTCTCTGAAGAGACCAAAGCGATATGGGGAGCATATCAGCTTTCTCATGAAGCATCATCATGGTGGGACAACCGTAAGGTTGAGTTGAATATTGTTGAATCAGACATAACTTGGGATCAATTTAAGGGTTATTTTAGGCAACGATGGCTGCCTCAACTCTATTTTGATAGGAAAATAACTGAATTTCAGAACTGGTCGCAAGGAAGGCTGTCAGTGACAGAATACTGGGAAGGGTTTACTAAACTCCTTAAGTATGTGCCGCAGTACTAAGCTGACGAGAAGTTCAGAATACAGAAATTCATAATGGGACTGAATCCCATCATTGGTGGTGAAGTGGATGTCCACGGCCCAACCACCATGGAAGGAGTTGTCGAAAAGGCAATCAGACAGGAACAGAAATTGAGAGCAATATCTGCTCACAAGGAAGAGATAAGGAAGAAGATTCCCAATTCTTCTTCATCTCTCACACCAAAAAGGGGACCTTGGAAAAGGTTTGGTGTGAAAAACAAAATTGTTGTGGATAACAACAAGAAATCTGTGATGAACAGACCTGTAAATAGCATGTGGAACAGTGTCACAAAAGTTAATGGCAATGGACAAAATTCCTATGGGAGCCAGAATGATAACTTCAAAGCTGGTAAAAAATTTGAGCCTAGGAAAGGGCCAGTAGGAGGATGCTTCAACTGTGGAAAGGACCACTATGCGAATCACTTTCCTCTAAAGAAGGATGATCATGGTCAGTAGTATAGGATACACACTGCGGTGGCTAATAGACAAGCTGAAAAAGTAAGTTACGCCTATAGAAGTTCCAGGTAAGTTATTTGGTACCCTTGTAGTCATACTTTTTGATACTGGAGCTACTAAATGCTTTATTTTTGCTAAACTTGCAATGAAATTAAAAAGAAAGGCTGAACGAATGGATAAAACATGGACAGTGCATTATGGGAATAATGTTGTCCATACAGTCGAAATATGTCTTTTTGGGGCAATTCTTGACTTGCCTAGTTTCTCCACCGAAGTTGACTTGTATGTCACTCCTCTGGAATCATATGATATCATTATTGGAGTTAACTGGTTGGCTGAACAAGGCAACTATTAAAAATTGATACCCACTTCCTAGGATTGATGATCTGTTTGATCAGATGCGAGGAGCATCAGTCTATTCAAAAATAGATCTTCGGTCTGGGTATCATCAGCTGAGAATAAAGGAAGAAGATATTCATAAAATAGCTTTTAGAACAAGGTACGGGCATTATGAGTTCACGGTGTTACCTTTTGGGTTAACCGGTGTTACCTTTTGGGTTGACCAATGCACCTGCCGCCTTCATGAATATGATCAACAATATTTTTCAAGAATACTTAGACAAGTTTGTGCTTGTATTCTTAGACGACATTCTTATATACTCTAAAAATGTCAAAGAGCACCAAGAACATCTAAGGATAGTGCTGGAAATTTTAAGAAAGAGGAAGTTGTATGGTAAATTGTCTAAATGGTTCCTTTTATGATGCAGAGGTGCATTATTTGGGACACGTTATAAGCAAGAATGGAATAGCTGTTGACCCTTCAAAGATCACAGCTATAACTGAATGGCCTGCGCCTAAGAACATGCACGAAGTGAGGAGCTTCATGGGATTGGCTGGATATTATCGAAAGTTCGTTAAGGACTTTTCAAAAATTATTGCCCCAATCACTTCGCTGCAAAAGAAGGATAAGAAATTTGTCTGGACGGACAAATTTGAATTTGCCTTTAAAAATTTAAAGGAATAGTTAACTACAACACCTATTTTGACTGTACTTGATCCAAATGGAAATTTTATGGTTGTAACGGATGCCTCAGGAGAAGGCCTTGGAGGTATTCTGTTACAGAACAACCATGTTATAGCTTATGAAAGCAGAAAGCTTAAGTTACATGAACAGAATTATGCTCCTCACAACCTAGAACTTGCTGCCATTGTTCATGAACTTCAAATGTGGAGGCATTACCTTTTAGGCAAGCCTTTTGAGTTAAAAACAGACCATCTGGGGCTGAAGTATATTTTTACTCAGCCAAATTTGAATGCAAGGCAACGAAGATGGTTAGAATTTATGTCTCAGTATGATTTTGATATAAGCTACATCAAGGGCAAGGAAAATAGAGTGGCAGATGCTCTGAGTCGAAGGAAGCATATCTCTGCTCTTATAACGTTAAGAACTCAGTTTAAGGATGAGGTGAAAGATGCCTTGGAATCAGATCCTTATTTCCAACAAGTCAAAACAACACTTGCTGCAGACCCGAAGGATGTCAGGTATAAAGGATTTCATTTTGACAATGAAGGAATTCTGAGGTTTGAAAACAGGGTATATATACCTTTGGCAAATGACTTAAGAGGGAAATTGTTAACTGAATTTCATAATTCACCTTTTTCTGGACACCCTGGCATTACGAAAATGCTTGCTGATCTTAAGCAACAATACTTCTGGAAGGGAATGAAAAAGGATGTGGTGGAATTTGTAACACTTCTTGGAATGTCAGCGTGTTAAGGTGGAACATATGCATCCCGCAGGATTATTGTATCCTCAGAGTATTCCGCAGTACAAATGGCAAGTGATAACGATGAATTTCATTCAAGGATTGCCTATGTCAAGAAATAAGCATGGTATTATCCTGGTTGTAGTTGACAAATTGACCAAAGTGGCACACTTCATTGCTGGTAATTTGAAAGATGATGCACCAGTGTTAGCAAGAAGATTTGTACATGAAATCTTCAGATTGCATGGAATGCCGGAATTAATCATATCAAACAGAGATCCGAGGATGACATCAAGGTTTTGGCAAACGCTTAATGCGGCCTTGGGAACTAAATTAAATTTCAGTTCTACATATCATCCGAAGACGGATGGACAGACTGAGAGAGTTAATCAGGTTTTAGAGGACATGTTAAGGATGTATTGCATGAACCAGCAGTATAAATGGGAGGAATACCTTCCGCTGGTAGAATTTTCTTACAATAATACATATCATGCCTCTTTAAAAATGGCGCCCTTTGAAGCATTGTATGGAAGAAAATGTAGAACCCTTGTCAGCTGAGACAACGTTGAGGACAAAGAGGTAATTGGGCCATAAATCCTTACGGAAATGGAACAGCAAATCAAAATGATTAGGGAACATCTAAAGGAGGCTGCCAATAGGCAAAAGAGTTATGCATACTTAAAGCGGGTTGATAGGAATTATAAACTGGGAGAGAAGGTCTTTCTTCGAGTGAAGCCGAAAAAGAGCTCAATAAATTTTGGCAAGGCTACCAAGTTGTCGCCACGATACGTGGGACCTTTTGAAATTGTTGAAATAATCAACCCTGTAGCTTATCGTCTAGCATTACCTCCTACTTTATCTCAAATGCATGATGTTTTTCATATTTCTTTGCTTAATAAATACGTGATAGATTTATCACATGTGCTGAATTGGAATTCCTTGCAAGTCCAAGACCCAGGAATAATCGTGGTTAAGCCCATTCGAGTGCTGGGAACTCGCCAGTTATACTTAAGAAATCGCGAAGTGAATCAATGTAAGGTCCAGTGGGATCAGTTCAGCGAAGAAAGTGCAACTTGGGAAAATCTCGAAGAAATGAGATTTGCTTTTCCACATTTGTTTGATCGAATTTGAAATTTGAAAAACAGATAATTCTACCAAATTTAGACAATTATTAGTCTATTGTATAGTTGTCTTAAAACACTACTTTAAAGAGTGAATCTATTTTTGGTATGAACTTATGAATGGAAGGATAATAACTGAACTTTTTCCTAGGAACTCCTTGATTTGGTTTATTTGATCATCGGGACAATGATTCTTTAAGGAGGGAGGAATGTAACACCCTGATTTTTGTAAGTTATCATGGTGATTACTTTCTTAATGTTGTAACTGCTGAAATGAAGGCAAACATGTTAAGATATATATTTTGATCTTAAGGGAATGTGTTGCTAATATGGATTCTTGCATACTGTAATTTGTTTACATGGGACAACAGTTATTATTGCTTGTATGTTTGCTGAACTCTAATCACTGATTGACAGCACACCTTGAATCAATTCCATTGATCCAAAGTATGTTGTGGCCTTCTTGTGATCGCTTTGATGATTTTCTCTTAAACCGGACTGAAGTTTGATATAAATGTGCAGCGCCTGATTTCAGGTATGAACAGATGGCACGTAGATGCCAACGACAAAGGTTCAATTCTCAAACCATGCACTGTCGTAACGTGAGACCTCGTAAGGTGGGAAATGCCTGGATACGGGTGGCTCAGGTATGTATAATGTGGGATGAAACGTCTTGCACAACATTGAATTGGATGTCAGTCAGGAAGACTTGACTGGAATTTGATTGATTAAGTGTTAGGTGCTAAGTGGAAAATAGATTCTAATCTAATCCTAAGTTCTACCTTACATCCTAAATTGCTATCCTAAGTGGATTTTTAAATTCTAAAATGGGAAACATAGACCTAAGTTCTATTAACCTATGACCTAGGTATGAACACTATTATTAATCCTAAACCAATCCTAACCTAGAAGGGGACGCACAGACCCATGGGGGGATGGAAAGGATAAGGATGGAAGGAAATTTAATAGCAATAAATATGAGTCCTTGCATGGACAGCGCCAAGTTTGGTGGGAATAGGAAAAAGGTGGAGGTATCTAGTTGGTTATGGAACTAAACTTGGTTTGCATGTAAAATTTGAATTTGGTGGTTCGCAACCCAAGTCGGCGGTGGCGTGAGGAAATAGAAAAAGGCAGAGCCTTTAATGCATTTAATTTCTTGGTCTTCGTGACCAATCTGCCTTGGAAAGAGTATGGAGGAATTTTTTTGGTCATTTGTGTTTGGTTGATTTCCACTGTTTCCTTGGAAATTGAAGGCTGTTTTCTGAGCCTGTAGAGGAAGGGATTGTTTGGAAAGCTTGTTGTTGTCACCGTGGAAGGAAATACCTTCTATAGACACGGTTTTCTTCGAGCATTCGAGGAAGAATACCAGGCATGTTAAGCCCTTCTCTTTAAAACACTTGCTTTGTTTAAGCGTCTCATTAAAACAACCCTACTCTTCTGATTAAGGGGGTTTTGGGTTTATTTGATTGTTATCATGTTTGAAATGATTTGGGTAGAATCGTTTTCTTGCTATTGTGATTACACTGCCTTTGCATATATTTGAGTTGGTAATAAAGTTATATTGTGTTGGTTTATTCGACAGTATCGGGAAATTTGTTCTTTAAACAATGAAATTGTACAGGCAATATGAGTGGTTTTTCATTGTTGAGTTGTTGTTCTTTTGCTATTACGAACTTGAGTGGTGGAACGTATTATCTATGTGAGTTGTTTGAAGTTGTTTCTTTATTGGAAATTTTTGAGGAAATGAGTTCCTCTTCCTTCTGTTGTTTTGGATTTTGAAGGAAATAGCATTTGAGTTTTATTTGAGCATTATGAGCTCGGTTTGAAGGAAGTGATAGTAATATTTTATTGTTGTACTTTTCTTTTGTAAAAGAAATGGATGAATACAACTTGAAGTATTTGTGGGAGTTGGAAAAAGAAATTGTTTTTCTTCTGAACTTATAAATGAACTATGTTTTCTCCTTGTTGTGATGGGAAGATGATTTTGTTGTGTTTATTTGATGCGGTTCGATCTTCCAATTCAAACTGTTTTTGTGAATACGAACTTGGCTTGGGATTTCTATGTAATAAATGGAAAAATATGGGAATTAGCTTGTTGTTTGGGTCTGTCTTGACTGTACCTTGTTGTGCATATGATATCCTATGTGGGTTTTCATTAATAAGGGTATTGTTATATGAAAATTGCATTTTTGGGTTCTGCACATCATTAAGAAATAGAAAAATGGATTTCGAGTAGAAATGTTTGTTGGCAAGGAACTCGAGTTGGGTATTCATTACATATGGTATGTTGAATTGAAATTGTACAGGCTATGTGAGTTTTCTTTTCATTATTGAATGATTGTTCAGTTGTCAATATGAGTTGAGCTGTCATGATAAGATAAACACGATTTGGGTGTTTTATTACATTTTGAAGAAGATGATTGTTTCTTTATTGAAGGTAGAGGGAAACGAGTTCTTCCTTTCTCTGTTGTTTTAGATTTTGAAAGAAATAGTAATTGGGTTTATTGAGCTTTATAGGTTCAGTTTGATGGAGGTGAAAACGGTATTTAGATTACTTTCTGAGTGTTGTTTTCTTTCTGTACAAACGGAAGGTTGAAATGTTTCATGTGATATCTGATTTTACACTGTAAAAAAAAAGGGGAATTCGAATTGACTAATTCTTGTTGTATTTGAAGAAAATGGATGTTTTCTTACAGAAATAGTTAAGGGAATGAATTTTTCTCTTTTGCTGATTGAGTTTTGGAAATAGCAATAATAGAGCTTTACTGCGCAATATGAATTGGTCTTGTTGTAGGTAATAGCAATGTGCAAACTGTTATTATGAACTGTATGCGTTCATGGATATAGAAGGTCATGTGAATAAGTGATTACGTAGCTGTATAACTGTTTATTTGGTTAAAAATACAGTGAAAGAAGTATGGAATCTTCTAGTACAGTAAGTATATAGTATGCATCTTTATATTGCTTGTTCTTTGATGAATACGATGTTTTACTAACCTTTTTATGGTATTCGTATGAGCCTGATTTAAATGAAGTATTGATAAGGACGATAAATTCATCCTTGTTTTCATTTAAAGCTGAATATGAATGGAACTATTTCTTGCTGTTGGAAAGTGAATTCCGAATGGATTTTGTAAGTTTCACTCTGAACTGTTATCTTGATTTGTGTCTCGTTTGGATTCAATTTTTAGGATAGTCATGAGGAAAGAAATAGGAATGTGAATGGGAAACTTGGAAAAATGATCTTTTCTTCTCTCATATAGTTAGAAATCTATAATCGTTTAGGAACAAATTTTGTAATTTCTTGGGTATAAGCAACTATATTTATTTCTGTTTGCTTTCTCGTCTGTACTTGATTGCTTGGAATCAAATGAGATGCATGAACTGAAAGGAAAGTAATTGGTTTACATTTCAGTTAGAATTTATCCTTTGCATTTATTACTAATGTAAGGAAATGGAAAGGATAGCAGTTATGTTATAATAGTAGTATGCTTACTTTTATTCCTAGTTCTTACAATGTTGTAATCTGGAACTGTTGAAGGAAATTACATATTGTAAAGGTTATGTGGGAAATAGGACAGCAATCCTTTGACTGATTGGGATGGTATTTAGATGGTTTAGTTGTTATGCTGTTCATTCTTTTTGATGCTTAATTCTTGATTGATGTTCTCATTAACGTTTCATAAAAGCAGGGTTCTTTTATTGAGACAGTTAATTAGAAGCACCTCATTTTAATGACAAGTGCTTAATATGCTCAGTTCATTGAACTGACCTGTGCAAGTAATTTTGTAGATGGAACTTTATTAGAATGAAGACATGGCTATTTTCTGATACTTCTTTTGATTGTGTGAGGATGAATTGTATTTGTTAGTTATTATTCCTCTGCGAGGAATTGTGAAAAGAGGAAAGTACATTCTTCTATCTATGAGTTGTAATGTTGTTTTATATAAACAAAGTCCAGTGATTTGGACTGGCAAATGTATGGATTATGGAATGGATTGATGAATACAAATACAAGTGTGATATTTTAATGACTATATCAGTTTGATATTGTTGATTAAATTGGAAATATAACGTTATTTCTTGATTTGGAATTATTCAATTGTCCTTGGATGGATTTAAAAGGAATTGACAACTATTCTTACCTAAATGCAACTTTTAAGTTGAAATGTGCAATTAGTTCATACTTGGGTAAAGATGAATTTTTAATTGACATTAAAAAGGATTAGGAAGAACATGATTCCATAACTGATAGGTATTCAGGATTAGCTTGGAAGCTAAGGAATATCAAATAACTTAGGAGCAACCAAACTTCGTTTTCGGACTCTGTTAATAGCCTCGTATGTCAAATTCAGAAAGAAAGGATATGGGATAAATATATCCAGGGCTAATAGACCTTAACTATGTAAGGTTAAGGAGAATAAATGAATACATTTATTGAGAATTAGACCTCGTTTAGATGACGTCTAATAAGTTGGAATTCTGAATTTGGTTACAGTTGTAAAAAAAACTTGGTTAAGTTTAATAGGTTAAACTTATTACATCTGTCGGTAATGGGCTGCTTAATCCAATGATTAAGAAAAGAACCAAGTAGGGAAAATGCAACCCTTCGGTACGAAGGAGAAGATGCATAGAAAGCTAGAAGATGGATTTAGTCTCTCTTGGCTCCATATAACTGTAACAGGAACGAGGATAAAGGATCAACATGGTTGCTGAAAGATGATTTTAAATATTAAGATCATATCCAAATTACTTGAGCTGGATGTGTACTCTCAATGAAAGGATTCCGTAGGACATTGACATACGCTAGCTACAGCACGGTGTCTTCATGAAGGTGGGATCTTCATGACGACACAATGTTATAGCTGACATATTACAATGCCCTCCCGAATTAAATCATCAAGAATACATAGGCTGAATATTAAGTTCTTGGCTGGGGATAGGAGTATGATCACGTATATGGAGTGACTCCGGAGGACTAAAGATAACTAGAAACACGGAGTCGTTGGGAACGACACCGTATGTCTGCGTATCTTTAGTTACCATGAGTGCCTTCCTATATTCGTTCATATTGCTAGTTGGTAATTGGAAGTTAGAATTTGACCTTAAATTGGAAGGACTGGTAGGAACCAGGAAAGACCATTCTAGATAACAGGTGAAGTGAGGTGAAGGACGTATTCCATTGGTGTGTATAACATCTAGGAATATGATCATGCAAAGCATGTGAAAATCTTTGGCCAAAGTATCACAAGTGCTGGTTGTGTTGTCCTAATCACTTAATTTAAGATGTAGGATGTCAGATGAATATCAATAACAAATATTCAGATAGGCTTCTCAAATGGATCACTTCGATAACCGGAAATGGTTAAGAGAACTTGTATATATATTATACTATGCATGAATGAACATGAAGGATCGGTTGTTGCCGAGTCATGAAATGAGAGATCGTTGAAACTCCGAGCCATGAAAATGGGAGATCGACAGTTCTTTGAGTCATTTACAGAAGCATATGGAATCTGTTATATGATTGAATGGCACTGAATGTGTGTTCCATATTGTAAATATGTGAACAGGGAACATTAGTTTTAAAAGGAAATTGTGTGTTCCAAACTGCATTGTTTAGATAGAGAACAATTATTAAAACTTGAACGTGTGTTTGAATTATATAATTCATAACAAAGAACGTTTTATTAAAAAAAAAAAAAATTCCCTTGTTCTAGTATCTTAAAATGGGGATGTTACATGAGACTTAGCCAATTTTGTCGGCCCAAGGCTAAAAATAGGTAGACACGGGAAGAGTGGCATCTAAGTATGGTTTATATTTTGAAAACATCATGATGGCTTGGGATGCACACAAAGGATTTAAAGATGGGAAAATCACATGAAAATATTACATGATGGGCATGTATGAGTCAATATATTAATAGGATTAAAGCAAGAGCTATATTTAGGTTAATCTATTATTAAGATTGTTGTAAAAGCATGCAATATTTATGGCTATTTTGGATGTAATGCATGGTGTCTATTTTGAGATCACAACTATTTTGGTGAGTACATGGGTGATGAAGGGAAATTACCCACCCCTATAAATTCTTGGCTTAGGACAAGTTATTGTATGGATATCATCATCATCGTGTGGACAAAGGGGATGGTTGATACTATGTTCTAGGATTTTGTGCATGGATCTGTGAACCAATGTAACTCTTGATCATGTATTCAGATTTTGTTATGTAATACTTTTGATATAATGGATTATTGTGGATGGATGATGATCATTGACATGTCTGAATATAGATATCTCACGGTGAAATTAGTCTTTATCATTGTTTGAGATGTCATGTTTCATTAATGATCCATTAATGAGTGAAATTTAATTAAATGGTCCATTAATGATGGAAAATGGTTATTATAATAAATTTTGATAGGATACTCTGATTTGAGTGCTATATTTTTCAAAAGTGCATGTTTTTCCCCTTTTAATTGTGCCATTTATATTGTAAAATACATTAAAAATATAAAGTTCCAAAAATTGGGTTTTTTTTTTCAAAGTTGATTTTCGAAGGGGTCTTGTATCGCGATCTTCCTTCTTTTGCATTCATACATGTGTTGTTTCTCCTCATTGTGAAAAAATCACATTGTATCTTATTTTTACATCTTCATGGACACATTCTCAGTTTTACGCAATGTTTGCATTTTTCCATTTTGTGAGATTTTGGTGACTTGAGACAAGGATTTTTTTATTTGTGGGGGTATTCATCTTCTTTAAAATTCTTATTATGACATGGTTTCCTGGTATATTGAACCCATCAACACCTCTAACTATCAAATATGGAAGGAGATAATGAGGTTACTGTACGTACCCAAAATTGTAAGGTACTGTACTGCGGAACGGTGTAATAAATGCCCCAATGATGATACAGGTCTCCTCGCAAGGTGTTCAGGATCCAGAAAGAGCTCTTTGGATATGTGTTAACATCCCGCATACCCCACTTAGCCCCCGTGTCCTTTGTTTTCCCCTTTCTCCCTCTTTTCTTGCCCCTTTTGATCTTCAGTGACAAAATCGCCACCCTACAGGGCGGCGGTCCTGTAACCACCGCCCTAAGCAGGGCGGCGGTCCTGGGTGCGTTTTCCAAAATGCCCTTTTGGCGCGACCCGCGTGAAATATCACGTTTCACCAGCTTTCTTTGCCGACTTGAGCATGCATTAATGTTTTTGGTCCCCTGGAACAATATTTTTCATTTGTTTATTGTTTAGGAGTTCAATTTGGTTTTGATTCTTGGGTGTTTGAATTCCTATAAATGCATGGTTTGTGTACATGCAAATGGTCTGATTTTGGTCTAAATTTTGGCTGAGTTTGTGTGAAGAATTTGAGCTGGAGTTTTGATCACCATTTTTCCTTGTTAGAGTCTTCTGGTTTTTAGTATTTTGGTTAGCTTGCTTAGGATTGATAGCATAATTTACTTCATACTTGGTTTAGCATTGCTCAACTGTTGGTAAGCCACAGACCCATCTTGTGCAGGCAGTGCTGTTGCTCCATCCAATCCGGTTAGAAGCTTGCCTCTGAATTCCTTTCTCCTTAAATTTGTTTTACTGTGACTTAGAGTTCTTAGTTCAATTCATTGTATACCTGGTTAGCTTTATTCAGCTATTGGTTAGCCACATATCCAACTTGTGCAAGCAGTGTCTTTATTTTGGGAACAAAATAGCTTAGGAAGCCATTAAAGTTGCAGGTTTTGCTCTTCGTATAGGATAGTCAAAAGTTCTGGTCGCTTCACGTTGCATGAATCGCAGTAAAATCCCGCTAGGAATCGCATAAGCCAAGCTCTGTACTCTTGCGTTGTCCCTCTCCTACTCGCATTCTCGGTCTGCATTCTGAGCTGTCCTTGTCCCAAAATCTACTCCTATCAGTGCTAGCATTACACGCTTTTCTGGATCCAAGTGAACACGAAAGAACGAGAAGATCATACTGAGGGGACGAGATCACATACACCATCAGATTCGCCACTGTTCTGCGGAGTCCAGGTTTTACATTTCAAAGTTCTAGTCAGATTCATATCAAATAGAGTAGTTAATCGCTTTATTTCATTTCATTCTATTCTCGATATTGCCAGGGAAGTTGTGGGGATTGATAGTTTCTGAGAAACTATGATTCACTCCTCACTTCTGAGGTAGGATCGAGAATCTTGCAGGTAGATTAGACAGGCTATCATATTTATTTAGAATAATTCTACAAATTGCACAGGAAAATAACCACACTCGGTTATCTTGTTTGTTTTAAATTATTGTTTAGTTATTATTTCTAGATAGATTTAAAATAGTTTGTTTTTCTTAGAATTGTTAGAATATTTCTTAGAAAGATAAAGGTTATATATGTTAGATTTATTTCACGTAGTTAGAATTTATTTCATTACAGTTAGATTACATTTTGTTTCGTATGACAATCACGGGACCTCAAGAGCCCAGGGAATATATATTTGAGGCAATCGTGCCTCAACCAAACATCGTCACAACGATAGTTGACATAGACCAAAATCTCAGGATACAAGTATTCCGAAGAACCACAGATTTACAACTGATCAGTTCAAAGTTAAGAGGATTAAACATAGAGGACGACCAAGCACACACGTTTTGGTCAAATCAGCCAAACTACAGATTACTCTAGAAAATATCTGCATGACTATAGAAGGGATCGAAAGAGGACAAATGGTTGTGATCCTTTAGTTCCACAGCCAGACGCTAGAGACACCCTCGTAGACATAGATACCAGCTTAAGAATCCAAGTTGCTAGAAGGGCTTGAAAGAGGAAAAATATTCAGGTGTGATCCTTTAGTTCCACAGCCAGATGCTAGAGACACCCTCGTAGACATAGATACCAGCTTAAGAATCCAAGTTGCTAGAACACCTGTGAGGTATTCTGAGAAAATCACACAACTGCTGATTCTAAACATAGAAGCTGAGAAAGCATACGATTACTGGATACTAGGGATTAGAACTTGATCTTGCGTATGACCATAACAGGACCACAACAACAGAGAGTATATGGTTGTGATCCACAAACCCCACAGCCCAACGAGTCCACAGGTCAATCCGATATAGACGCTAGCCTACGTACTTTGGTATTCAGGTCTACCCTAATTCCACCTATCATCATCCAACAGTTATCCCTACTAGACATAACAGCTAACGAAGCTAGAGAATTCTGGACTAGGCCAGAGAATCATCCATAGAGTTGACTATATTCACCATATGACCCTATCAGGAGAAATACACGAAACCATCCCGGGTCATTTCCCACGTATTCCACAACCCATAGATCGAATCACGCCAGAGCTCGATATTGATTGGAGCCTTCGAGCAGTCATCCTCACTGATCGATCTATCACACTAGTCCAAGTTAGAAGGGCCTTCTTAGCCTTAGATTCGTAAATTCCACTAGTGCGTGTCGAAGACATTAGATTTCCTAACTAGTTTGTTTGCATATTCTACCCCCACCGGCTGTCTCGGCACTACCTCAGGAGGTCGGGTACGCGGAAGAGTCACTTGTTGATTCTCACGCTCGCCTGTCACTTTTCCAACGTACAAAATTGGTGAACCCGACGTGAATCAAACAATTATTTCACCTTCTCTTTGAGAAGTTTCATCTTCTCTCTTTCACCTTCGCTCTTTCCCATTATTCTGCGGGTATTCATATACCCCCCGAATATGTCGGGATTCGACGCATATGGCAGACCCCTCCTAGGTCTTGAGGCATACTACGCCCAACAGAATAGGGAATCATCACCCTCGCTCTCAGTATGGGGTGACAACTATTCAACTAATCAGTTGTCAACTCAAACCCCAAGAACCAGATATAGTTTGTCTCTTCAAACCGAGGAGTTAGATCAACCCCCTCAAACCCAGCAAACAGAACCTTCAGGTTCCAACAATATGACGTTTACAGGAGAATCTGGTTCATCTCCTCAAATGTTACTCAGACCACATATCAGTAGACAATCAGATCCATACCTGGTCTTAGACGATGGACAATCAATACCTTATCCTAGGAGTGAACAACACTCCCGGGGTATGTACCCACCTATAGGAGGTTTACAAGCACAACCCGAGACCCATTTTCAAGAAAATACCTCTATAGGAAATATTCTTGGAGAAACTTGGCAAGATAGCAATCAGTTCATGACAGGCTATCACATGCCTATACAACACCAGGGTACACAACAAACGCCGCTCAGGCAAAGTACCGTGACTTCACCAAATGAAGTCATTTCAATGTTAGTAGAAAGAGTGAGAGGGTTAGAACTTGCTCAAGCAAATCAAAATTCTCTGTTCATGCAAACGGGGAGTTCCAATCCTCCATACCACTCTGGCCAAGTAGATCTCCTCACAAGAGTAGGCACGTTAGGCATGCCTCCTCAATTTCCTCAACAAGTGCCAACTAGACCCACTATCGCTAGCACTGTTCCTCCAGGTCTAGTACAGAGCAATCCATTCCTGGATAATACCCCTTCGTACTTAAACATGTATTCAAAATCACCACAAGGGGATATGTTCTCCTCTCCCGGCATGTTTGCTCCAATGCAGGGACCTCCTTATGCCCCTGCCAACGCGTACGTTATGCCATATCAACAACCCATTCCGCCATTGCTCCCGCAGCAACCACCATCAATGGTCGAAAGCTATGCAATAGGGACATATTCAGAATATCTAAAGGAACCCTTAGATTTCACCATACGAAGCGTCATGCTTCCAAGACCTCTCCCTGATTTTCCCAAGTTCAAGGGCGAGGGAGATCCAAACGCGCACATCAAAGCTTACGCTACAGCCATACGAGAATTACTCCCTTGGGATGGGGTTGTTGCTAAAATATTTCCCAAAACCTTGGAAGGCATCGCTCTTGATTGGTATTATAGAATACCTGAGGCTTCCAAACATTCATTTAAAGAACTCGTGTCAGAGTTCATCAAAGCCTTCAACATGAACAAACTACTGAGAACAGGAATCAGGGAATTCTTGCACAACAAACAAGAACACAATGAATCTGTCGCTCATTTCATCCAGAGGTGGCGTACAGTTCTTTATTCATCAGCAAGTGCCCCAAACATGGATCAGATGGAACTATGTGATTTATTCCTTCATTCTCTCAGCAGAGAAGTGAAGGAAGAAGTCCAGAAGTTCCCACTAATGACTTATGATGAGGTACTTGAGAGCGCTCTGCGAATTGATCAAGCAGCAATAGATAGTGGTCGTAAGACTTACGGAGCAAATGGGAGGTTAATCACCTCCACTCAAAGTACTACAACTACCACAAATGTCAATCAAGGACCCAAAATCCTTAACAAAAATCGTGGGGTAACAACGGATGGGGTAACCGACCAGCCCAAGAGGGTAAATGTTGTTAATACTCCGTCACAAACAAACAATCAACGAAACAACAATTTTACCCCAACGGTCAATACAGTGGATTTTAATCATCCACAACAACAACAACAACAACGGTGAAATCCCAACAATGGCCAAGGAAAAACTCATTTGGTTACCAAAACCAAAGTCAAAACCAAAAACAACAATTCCAAAACTTTGGTCCTAATAGGCAATAGTTTGATCGGAATTTTAGGCCACAATACACACCAAACCAACAAAACGGGAATTATAATCCCAATTCTTATTGTGGTTTCCATAAAATTCATGGTCACGACACTAGAACATGCCGTGACTACAATAAATTTATGCAACGTTTTCCAGAAGAACAAAGACAGTTCTTCACAGACTTGTTTTTGGCAGATCCCGTCTCATCATCACCAAATACTCTCGCAGGGGTAGTTTCCCCTCAGAATGCTCCCCTCAGGATCTTTAACGATCCGCTCCCAAATCATGATAGCAATAGGCTGAATCCAACCGGAACAAACAAAGGTGTAATAACGGGAAACAATGACCATGAAGCTTCGACTTCATTAAATCCGTCAGTTGCGCCACAGTTGGGAGCTCAACCAAGACCTAAGATAGTTAGTTTGGTAGAATTAGACGCTAAACTACCTATCAAAGCTATAACAAGAACACGAGAGTATTTCTCTCAACTGAGCCCAAGTCATCTGCCAGAGATAGATAGGAGTCAACAAATAATTGGAAAACCCATCAGTGCCTATGATTTAATTAGTGACCTAACAAAGACCTTTTCACACATTTCATTCTTGGACTTGCTAAAGAACTCTCCCCCTCACAGAGCTGCTCTTTTAGAAGCATTAGGTCTAGGCCATCTAATTAACATCACTCCACCTCCTGAAACACAAGTAAATCACGTAGATTTTGATATCCATCCTCCGGGGCAGCCGGACAAGGATGTCGAATTCATCTTCGAAATAAGTAAAATGCCCACAGATGCTGAGATTGCACGCCGAGGTGACCCAGCCTTACACTTACAAGTGTGGGTTTATAATAGCTATGTAAAACGGGCAATGGTTGGCGATTGGGCCGCAGTTAACATAGTCCCTTTCTCTTTCCTCCAAAAACTTGGATATGGAGAAACGAATTGTTCTACTACACGAAATACCTTGAGGGGCTATGATAGCCTTAAAGCCACTTCAATAGGAACTATAATACTGCCGGTCACCTTAGGACCCAAAACCATCTTGACTGAATTCTATATTATAGATCGGGAAACTAACTATAATATGATCCTCGGCCGACCTTGGATACATCGAATGAAGGCAATCCCTTCCACGCTATTTCAAGAAGTAAGATTCTTGCATCTGGGAAAGGTATTCGTAGCCAAAGGTGATCCAAAACCTTTCGATTTGCACCTAGCTGATTTAAAGAAAAGACCAGGGGTGCACTCAGAATTTGAACTTCCAACAAACCAACTTAATAAACCCTCTAACCCAAAGCCAGAGGAAAAGTTGATACCTACGATGGATCTCGAAACTACCAACATAGCCAAAACAACTCCAACACCTAAAGGTAAAACTAAAGAAACAGTATCATTAGGGACTACTGCAAAGATCGTTGGTTGATAGAACAAGATTCACCAATGTTCTTACCATTCGATTCAGTAGGCATGGGATTTTCCCTTGGTGTTGGTTCCTTGCCAGCAGAAGATCTCTATATGGTAGAAGTAGAGTGTGCAAACACAGCAGATACCCCTACATCTATACCCCCGGCTAAGTATTGGACTCTCCATTTCGATGGAGCTAAATGCCGTTATGGAGCGGGGGCAGGTATAATTCTTACCTCCCCCGAGGAGAAGGTCCTCCCATTCTCTTTTAAGTTAAACTTTGAATGCACAAATAACGGCGCTGAGTACGAAGCTCTCCTCCTTGGCCTTACCTTAGCCAAAAGAATTGGTATTGATAACATCAAAGTCGTCGGAGACTCGCAATTAGTAACAAACCAAGTTTCTGAAATATATGAAACTAAAGCCGAACATTTACAACTCTACCAAAACGCTGTATTAGATTTAAGCAAGGCGTTTAACTTCATATCCATTGAAGCGATCCCGTGAGAGAAAAATCTTCTCGCCGATTCAATAGCAACCTCAGCATCACGCTTCACTCCAAGCAATGAGCTAGAGGATACTCACTTCACAGTATCCATTCGTGACGAACCATTAATAAAAACAATGACAAATCCTCTTTTTAGTGGAGGGGAATCTACCATCCTAGACCATGTTGGAAATGATGCGGCTACTTTGGATTATTTAAATGCCTATGCAGCATTACATCTCTCCTATCACACGCTAGATTTATCTCTGATTCCGCATTCATCTTCCTACTTCGGAAATCCCATAACGGGTCTTCCCTCACAAAGGGAACCTAGCATATACGCAATAGAAAATGGGGATGATATAGATTTACCTCCAGCACCACCTGATTTCGAAGAGGGTAACGCCTCTTTAATCGAAGAAACAATCAATGTTAACATTAGGACAGAAGATGAACCAAGAATATTGAAACTAGGTTCTTCGTTGACACCAGAAGAAGTGGAAATACATACTCAGGTTCTCAAAGAACATCAGAAGGTGTTTGCATTTAATTACAAGGAGATGACGGGAGTCGCACCCCACATTGCGGTACACAACCTCGTCACTAGATCGGATGCAAAGCCAATTAAACAAAAATCAAGACCCATGAAACCCAAAGTAGCTCTCATGGTAAAAGAGGAGGTAATAAAACTCCTTCAGGTAGGATTCATCAAGCCAGTTGACTACTCCCAATGGGTATCCAACATCGTTCCCGTTCTCAAGAAGAACGGAAAGATACGCATCTGCATAGATTTTCGAGACATCAACAAAGCACGTCCTAAGGATGACTTCCCATTACCATCCATAGATGAAGACACTTACAGAGAAGCACGTCTTTCCCAACTAGAAAGCCTAGATGAAACTAGGTTAGATGTTGAACAGTGGCATAGAGCTTATGCTGACCGAATGTGCCGGCAGTATAACAAGAAGGTCTATGAACGCGACATATATGAAGGCAATCTAGTTGTAAGACTAGATAGCCGGATCGACAAGAAGACCGGCGAAGGAAGGAAATTCCGGCCTAAATGGTTGGGCCCATACCGAGTCATGAAGGACTATGGGAATGGTGCTTATCTCTTATGCACGCTAGAAGGTGAGGAGTTTGGCAAAACAGTCAATTCCCTCCACCTCAAACGTTTCTATGCATAAGCAGCAAGCGCTGCCTATATAACTATCTACATTGCATTTTCATATAAATTAGGATCATTTTGTCCACTTGTTCTTACACAAATTGTGATCAAGGAATCTATTCTCAAAGTAATTCATTACAAACTCATGATGTTGATTGGCACAAAACTTTCTAATCATACCTCTCCATCTTCGTATCATCAAGTCAGCTTGGAATCTTTTATCAAATAAAATCAAACATGACGAAGTCCTAACGGTAACCATACCAAGATCTGAAAGTTTGTTCTCGCTTTGATTTCTTCTCAGGATAAGTGTCTTGCCTATGGTCTATTATAGAAGCTTCATGGTGTCACATCTATCCCATATACACATCTCTTTGGAAACAAGCATATACTGACATTTTACTCAAAAAGACAAGTCAAAAAGTGATTAAATAGAAAATTTTATTTTTACACATTTCCTTGCCCCACCAACCTTCGATGATGAGCTTGCATCTCTTACTAGTGACGTAGGGTTGGGAAAGGATGGAAATGCCCTTACTCACCTATACCTTGCCCACGGTGATAAACCCACACTTCTTACTAGTAGCATGGGCCAAAGTGTACGGGGTCCTCTAGACAATGCAAAACGTTAAAAGGTCATAAACAAACTATTCAAACTTTGAGTCAAAAATGAATGAATCAGATGCTCAAAATTCCAAGAGAGTTAAAAATCCTAAAACCCAGATTTTGTCTACTATGTGGCCATCTACGGGTCTAAGTCTGGATAAACCGCAAAGCAAGTTGCACCCAAAACTATGAAGTCATTCAGGTAGAGTAAGCTTGTAGCTTCCAATTTGGTTCCGTCAAAGCTTTGTCTGTCTTTCATCACTATCATTTCCCCATTTCTCATAAACTTGCGCCCTTCTTGGCTCTTGGTGATGAGCCCTCACATCTTACTGGTTGCGTGGAGTTAGGAGTGGGGCAAGTTAATTTGTTCATCATATTGGTTATTTTCATCACTTTGCCAAAACAAGCATGAGTTATCCAAATTGCTAACAAAAGTTAAGATTCAAGATCACAGTATATCTACAATATCATGTATCAGCATCATGAAACACAAAAAGAAAGCAAACATTTGCATCATCTGTTTTACATTGCATACATTCTAGAAAGCATATAAAACATACATCGTAGTATACACAAAGCAGTTGGAAATAGAAAGGACACACATGAGTGAGAAGCTTATGATCCAAAAATCGACACATATATATAAATAATCAATGTTTGTATACAATGCCATCATGCACTAGGCATGGTCAAAATGCTCAAAGAGCCCGTAATACACAAAAGAATCTATAATACAAAAAGTGCATAGGAGCCAAGTGGCCTCTCAACCCCTACGCGATCCTGCTGAAGGTGCGCGCCCTCGCCTAGGACTCCGGCTACGCCGGCGCTCTGAATGGACGGAGGGCTCAGGGTCCCGAGGAGCAGCCGTGGTCTCGCCACGAGAATGGCTCCTCATAAGACGCTCGGCTGTCCTATAGCCCGCCAACTCTGTACGGAGAGTCGACACCATCTTGGCCACGTGCCAAACAGGAGAGAAGACGTCAGTATGCCTACTAGCTGCTGAAGGCTCCCCGGCATCTACAGATAGCTCCGCATGGGTCTTATCCATAGGGATCATCAGAGAATCAGTGCATACCATACAGATTAGATCCCGCCACTCGTCGACAGTCTCTGCAAAACAAAGAAGAAAGATGAATTAGAAACTAGGCAAGAGGCTAAAATATACAAGATACAAATATAAGGAGAGATAGCAGTTGAAGCAAGTCCTAAATCAAACTAACACTGAAAGGGAGAGAGGATGACTTACTCGGGTCACCGGGCCTCCAAGATGGGTCACTAGGGCCAGCGCCCGCTGCAGATGCCACTGCCGACTGAGGAGCTGCTCCTGTAGTAGGGGCAACATGACGCCCCGCAACGGACTCATCATCTCCACCATGGCCTCGGGAGAGTGGCTCCTCGGAAACCAGAGTCTCTCTCTCTATGCTCTACTCCGCCCTCTCCGCCTGCATGATATCCTGAGTGTCATGCCACTCAGGATCACTCTCATCTGTCTGGTCCTCCGACCCTCCCTCTGTGGACTCCTCAGAATCGGAGTCAATATCTATAGGGTCATCGCTACTATGAGCAGGACCCGCAGTAATCTGAAGTAAAGGTGCCCGAGGCACACCAGCTCTCCCTTTGGCCCGAACTATCCCCCTGGCTGCAATAGGAATACCAGGAGTGACCACTGTCCAACCACGGCCTCTAGACCCCCCTCTAGCCTCCTGAACTGATCTATAGACTGGTGCTACTGGAGGAAGCATGCCCACATATGGGAGGCCGAACTACTGAGGGACCCTGCCGAAAGGATGTATCTCCACCCATCCCACATGGTCAATAAGTTGCCCTGTGGTGGAGCAAGAGATCAATGTGAGAGCCTCCTCTCCCTAAATGCCGGCCATGAGCTGGTACGGTGTGGCCTCCATATCTGTTGTGGTGAGGGAAGCTACTGGCTGGTGAGGTACTCTAAGCACCGACATGTCTGACCATCTGGCTACCCTCACAGCCCCGGGATCTACCACCTCCCTGCCTCTGCCATAGGGAATGAAGCGCTCATACACCCAACTCATAACTAGAGTAGGGTGGCTCAAAGACTGTCCCTGTAAATGGACCACCCTGTATAAGTCATGATAAGTGGTCCCCAAAACATCTGCGCCCCAGACATATATCCGACCATGCCCCTCTATCTGTGCAATGATGGGGGCCCAGTAGTATAACAATGTATCCCCTCCCTTGTCCCCAATTAGTCTCGAGGCAAGGATCCCCATGATGGCCTGTCAAAATATGGGGATGGGCAAAGAAGGAATGAATCTAACTCTTACTCCCTTCTTCGGTCCCGTGGAAATAGCTGCATCCCCCATATAACCTGTCCACTGTGCAATCTGTGCTCTGGACCCAGCTGTCTCCAGTGTGAGCCTCCTCCCGATGATCGGGACCCCCAGGATATGGTAAACATCCTCCAAAGTGATGGTCCACCCACCACGGACCCCTGGCAGTCGAAAAGTGTTCCGATCTGCATCCCAATAAGAAAATAAGTCACGAAGGATGTGACTCGATGGCGTAACATGGGGCACACGCGATATACACAATATGCCGGCCCTCTGCAACGTGTCCTCCTCGTCTGGCGAAAGGGCATCCAATACCCCAGGCAACCAATCACACTCTCTCTCCCGGCTCCATCTATGTACTCCTCCCTCGCCTGCATACACCCAAAAACACACAAAACAGAGCAAGTTAGTATCTAATCAATGCAGGGAAAGTCATAAAAACGTACAGAAATGCAAGAAAATATAAGTATAAGTCTCCAAAACAAGCTCTTTTGCAATCTGTGCAAAACCGCCGCCCTGAGTAGGGAGGCGGTTTTGTAACCGCCGCCTTAAAGGCGGCGGTCTCGTAACCGCCGCCCTGATCAGGGCGGCGGTCATGGTCTGAAAACCCGCGCAGGTTTTTAACCCTAAAAATCCAAAAAAATGCAAAAATAGACCATTTTAGCTAAAAAAAGAGCCTACCCAGTAGGCGCCCCCCCTAGATGAACCTTTTGAACCAAACATGTTCAAAAATAACCCCCCCATTACAAATAATTTGCCATTTCAAATTTGAAGGGGGAAAAATGCAAAATTGAAGAAAACCAACCTGTGATCTCGCAGGGTGGCGTTCCGCACGTGGAGGCATGATCACGATCTCACTGCGGACGTTTTGACTATACTCACGCGAGAAACCGTCACCGTGGGTCCCAGAGCTCAAAATCGATCAAATCAACTATCACAAATGAATAGGAAAATGGGCCCACCTTCATATATATATTGTTCTATTTCATCTTAAAATGACTTTTTTGCAGGTTCAGAGCGCTGACGGAGGTAAGTTCCTATCCCCGCACAAATGGTACGTCCTCTTTCCCTGTTATTTTAGCATTTATTTTTCAAATTATTGTATCTATCTGCACTTGAGTTCTCTTTTCATTTTGCAGGTAGCGGGAATTTCAGATGGCGCCATTTCGACACACGGACGTGTAAGGTATAACTTCTAAACCCCCCATTTCGGGACTGCCATACTCGGACCCACCGTTTTATGCCCTTTCATGGCTAAAACTCTTCTCCGAGGGGGCAATATATACATACCCAAAATTGTAAGGTACTGTACTGCGGAACGGTGTAATAAATGCCCCAATGATGATACAGGTCTCCTCGCAAGGTGTTCAGGATCCAGAAAGAGCTCTTCGGATATGCGTTAACATCCCGCATACCCCACTTAGCCCCCGTGTCCTTTGTTTTCCCCTTTTTCCCTCTTTTCTTGCCCCTTTTGATCTTCAGTGACGAAACCGCCGCCCTACAGGGTGGCGGTCCTGGGCGCGTTTTCCAGAATGCCCTTTTGGCGCGACCCGCGTGAAATATCACGTTTCACTAGCTTTCTTTACCGACTTGAGCATGCATTAATGTTTTTGGTCCCCTGGAACAATGTTTTTCATTTGTTTATTGTTTAGGAGTTCAATTTGGTTTTGATTCTTGGGTGTTTGAATTCCTATAAATGCATGGTTTGTGTACATGCAAATGGTCTAATTTTGGTCTAAATTTTGGCTGAGTTTGTGTGAAGAATTTGAGCTGGAGTTTTGATCACCATTTTTCCTTGTTAGAGTCTTCTGGTTTTTAGTATTTTGGTTAGCTTGCTTAGGATTGATAGCATAGTTTACTTCATACTTGGTTTAGCATTGCTCAGCTGTTGGTAAGCCACATACCCATCTTGTGCAGGCAGTGCTGTTGCTCCATCCAATCTGGTTAGAAGCTTGCCTCTGAATTCCTTTTTCCGTAAATTTTTTTTACTGTGACTTAGAGTTCTTAGTTCAATTCATTGTATACCTGGTTAGCTTTATTCAGCTGTTGGTAAGCCACATATCCAACTTGTGCAAACAGTGTCTTTATTTTGGGAACAAAATAGCTTAGGAAGTCATTAAAGTTACAGGTTTTGCTCTTCGTATAGGATAGTCAAAATTTCTGGTCGCTTCACGTTGCATGACTCGTAGTAAAATCCCGCTAGGAATCGCATAAGCCAAGCTCTGTACTCTTGCGCTATCCCTCTCCTACTCGAATTCTCAGTCTGCATTCTGAGTTGTCCTTGTCCCAAAATCTACTCCTATCGATGCTAGCATTACACGCTTTTCTGGATCCAAGTGAACACGAAAGAATGATAATATCATACTGAGGGGACGAGATCACATACACCATCGGATTCGCCACTGTTCTGCGGAGTCCAGGTTTTACATTTCAAAGTTCTAGTCAGATTCATATCAAATAGAGTAGTTAATCGCTTTATTTCATTTCATTCTATTCTCGATATTGCCAGGGAAGCTGTGGGGATTGATAGTTTCTGAGAAACTATGATTCACTCCTCACTTCTGAGGTAGGATCGAGAATCTTGCAGGTAGATTAGACAGGCTATCATATTTATTTAGAATAATTCTACAAATTGCACAGGCAAATAACCACACTCGGTTATCTTGTTTGTTTTAAATTATTGTTTAGTTATTATTTCTAGATACGTTTAAAATAGTTTGTTTTTCTTAGAATTGTTAGAATATTTCTTAGAAAGATAAAGGTTATATATGTTAGATTTATTTCACGTAGTTAGAATTTATTTCATTACAGTTAGATTATATTTTGTTTCGTATGACAATCACGGGACCTCAAGAGCCCAGGGAATATATATTTGAGGCAATCGTGCCTCAACCAAACATCGTCACAACGATAGTTGACATAGACCAAAATCTCAGGATACAAGTATTCCGAACAACCACAGATTTACAACTGATCAGTTCAAAGTTAAGAGGATTAAACATAGAGGACGACCAAGCACACACGTTTTGGTCAAATCAGCCAAACTACAGATTACCCTAGAAAATATCCACATGACTGTAGAAGGGATCGAAAGAGGACAAATATTCGGGTGTGATCCTTTAGTTCCACAGCCAAACGCTGGAGACACCCTCGTAGACATAGATACCAGCTTAAGAATCCAAGTTGCTAGAACACCTGTGAGGTATTCTGAGAAAATCACACAACTGCTGATTCTAAACATAGAAGCTGAGAAAGCATACGATTACTGGATACTAGGGATTAGAACTTGATCTCGCGTATGACCATAACAGGACCACAACAACAGAGAGTATACGGTTGTGATCCACAA
Source organism: Taxus chinensis (assembly GCA_019776745.2). Classification (NCBI taxonomy): domain Eukaryota; kingdom Viridiplantae; phylum Streptophyta; class Pinopsida; order Cupressales; family Taxaceae; genus Taxus; species Taxus chinensis. Next base: position 252,113,711 of record CM034149.1, read on the forward strand.
ACCCCACAGCCCAACGAGTCCACAGGTCAATCCGATATAGACGCTAGCCTACGTACTTTGGTATTCAGATCTACCCCAATTCCACCTATCATCATCCAACAGTTATCCCTACTGAACATAACAGCTAACGAAGCTAGAGAATTCTGGACTAGGCCAGAGAATCGTCCATAGAGTTGACTATATTCACCATATGACCCTATCAGGAGAAATACACGAAACCATCCCGAGTCATTTCCCACGTATTCCACAACCCATAGATCGAATCATGCCAGAGCTCGATATTGATTGGAGCCTTCGAGCAGTCATCCTCGCTGATCGATCTATAACACCAGTCCAAGTTAGAAGGGCCTTCTTAGCCTTAGATTCACAAATTCCACTAGTGCGTGTCGAAGACATTAGACTGCCTAACTAGTTTGTCTGCATATTCTACCCCCACCGGCTATCTCGGCATGACCTCGGGAGGTCGGGTACGTGGAAGAGACACTTGTTGATTCTCACGCTCGCCTGTCGCTTTTCCGACGTACAGTTACCCTGATGATGAACAATTTCTAGAGAGCCACTATTTGAGATATGCATACTAATATTTTCAATAATGAAAAATACACTGTTTAGATTGAGGAAAATCATGTTGGAGCCCTTTTTTATATTCACCTCAACATATCAAACTACCTCCAGTCTCACATTACACATGATACGACACCAAAGGAATTTTTGGACATACTTGCAACATTGTTTTTGGAACCCATTGTTGTTCTACCTCCTATTGTTCTTGTAGTTCCCCTTCCTTTTCATCCCCCTCATTATGATGATATTTTTGGTGACTTGCATGAGGATTTTTTGGCATCCTCTTCTCTTAATTTTTATCCCATTATAATTAGTTCTCATTATATAAAGGGTACACTTGTAGGTTGTTTTTTAAGGCACCTATTACTCATTCTATAGTTTGTACTCTTCCTATTCATTTCTTTGAGTGAGATGACATGATTATAGAGGATGTGGCACCTCCACCATAACTTATGGATATTATGGATGAGACACCTACACCTAATTCTTCTATACATTTGAGACCCTCCTTTGATCCTTTGTAGTGGGGTCACATATGTCTTTTGGATTCACCTCATTAGGACAATTTATATTAGGCATTGTGTCCTTATTTATAGAGTCCCACATTTTTTATTTAGACGACACCATTAAGGACATTTATCGTCTCTTCGACAGCTCCTATGTATTTTCACCTTTTTCTTTTCATGTAATGTAATTTTGATGGAGGAGTTACACATTCACTCTCATATATGTACATATTCATTTGCTATCTATTCAAGCAAGTATATTGGAGAAATATTGGATTTCTTGCATATTGATTTTTTTTTTCCTTTCATGATTTTGTTAGTTATTTTGTTTTCTGCAAATACATGTGCATTTTTTATACCATGCATCCTCACAGATAATTTGATATGATAATAACCATCCTTCCTCTATTTCCTCCATCTTATGATGAATTTACATATTAAACTTAATCTACATCACTAGGATAACTGGTAGGTTCAATTTAAATTGCATAAGGAGAGTAATCTTCCTAATCATTTTCAGAAGCTAAATCCTTTTGATATAATTTATCATATAATATATCTTGAGCTCTTTTCTTAGAGTTCACAAATTGATGTCCTGATTGCTTGTAATAATGATATATAAGATGTTTACTTGAATTTTTGAATATCTTTTTTACATATCTGGAATGATGACATATTTTTTGCAACTATTAGAGTTTTATCTTCTAGTAAAAATCTATTGTTCCTATTTTATTTTTCAATCATAGAGGAGATTAGGTTTTCTAGACTAGGATTGATTTTACTAAGAGTAAAAACAATGTTTGAGTAACTATTTGGCATGTTATTTAGTATAAAAAATTAACATCTTATTTATTAAAATCATCTTTTATTTTTTCTTATTTGTTTAAGATGGAGCAAAAATTATTGTTATGTTCTATTATGTTGTCATTTTATCCCATATTCATCCCGAACAATTTTTTTAGCTCCATCTTTGCACTACTAACTTGAGATCCAAAAAGTTTTTTCAATGTCACCTAGATATCATTACATGACATAATTAGAAGTATATGATGAAAATATGAATCAGATAATCCTAACTGATAATTATATTACTTTTCAATCCATGTTTTCCCATTTTACTACTTTATCTACATCTTTAAGATTTTTCATTTTCCCATCTATAATTTCCCACAGGTCTTTCTCAATCATCTATATTTGAGTTTAAATTTTTCATGTATGGAATTCTGTACATTCAAATGTTTCCACAAGACTAAATTTACCATTTTTACTCTCTCTCATAGAATTCACTCAATGTATGTGTTGGAGAAAAAAGTGAACCCTAGATTTGATCATGGAAGATAAAAACTATAACACACAATGTTATGCTTCAACAAACTAAGGGAATTTTTTTATAAACCATTAATTATCTTGATGCCTTCAATGATTAAAAACACACAACAAAAATAATCCAACATACTATCTAGTTTACAAAATCCCTTAAATTCTTATAATTTTGTAATGAATATTATCATTCTCATCCACTGCTCAATTATTCCAGCATTAGTTAATATTTAGAATCCATCTAGACAACCTATGATAACCATGTGTAATTGCAAAGGGTTCCAGATCCTTATCCATCTCCCTTAATCACTCTTTGAGAGCTTGCATATATCGTAAAACTATTTGGTTAAACCTTATAATAGGTTAAGAGAACATGTGAATATTCTTAGTGTCAATCATAAAGTCGCTAAAGTAACCTCCATCCCAAACCAAACACTTTTAACAAGAAGACCTGGTGAATAAGCTATGTAATCATTCATTTGCACTACTATGGCCATAGTTATTTGACATTTTATTAGCAAGACGGGTTTGAGACTTCACAAAATCATACGAAACCTATCTTCCCTTCACCGCACAACCATCAAAACAATCATTATCAAGATTCATTTTCATTGATTAAGTATCATATTTTCAGTTAATCATTTTAGTTATTTGTTTATAATAAGTGATGTGATTAAGTTTTGAAGTTAAAGATATCATGGCTTGATAATCGGGTCCCATGAATCCTACTTGTACCACCTTAGGATCCCTATGGGAAAGGTTTCATTCACGTAATGAATTTCATCATTACACATTTTATACCCTCCCCATAGCCATCCTAAGGTGGCACAAGCAAGGTTCCTGTGACATGAATTCCATTCAATGACTCCTACCCTTCACTGTTAATTCATAATGATAAGATAAACATAACTTATGATCATTAATAATCACTTAGTCATTTTAGTTTAATTACTTCAAATGTGTACATCTATATTATTTCTTGGGATTACAATGTACCTTCATACATTTTTCCATATCGTTCCAACTATTTTCACACTGAGGTGTAGTGGAATCGGGTATTGTATTTACAAAAATATTACTTTATCTTAAACATGTATGTTGTTGTCAAAAAACAAAAATATGTTTCTCATTGTTTCATAACTATATTATGTTACACATCATCTTGCTTAACTATGATGAACATATATACTTTAATGAGAAAATTATATTTTTTATGTACTAATTCATATTTTTTGTTTTATCTTTCTATTTTAGTTACAAATTAATTTAATCATAAAAACATCTTACAACGGTTGAGTTAACATTTTATACAACAATTAACAAGGAAATTTTACTGTTAATGAGCAGTACAAAAATGTCTCAAACACAATCACATGATTTGGACAATAGTCATAATATTCATAATTTACAATAATAGTACATATTCTCAAGGTGATTATTGAAGATAAATCATTTAATACATTAGGCACATTTTCCTTAAACAATTGTGAAGTAATTATTTCGCATAACATTAAGTACAAGTAACACTTATACCCTATTTACACCAAATCATTCAAGGACTCGCTTTGAATTTTTTCACCCTCTGATTTTTTGAATTCTAAATACCCTGGTGCTAGATCTGATGTTGAATCCTTCCGGTCTCGATTGGGAGTATTGCCCTACAAAATCTAGGGGCCTGTCTTCCCGGCCTCCTCTCAAGGCTTGGAAGAAAATTATGGAGGGGTCCTCTTTTGCTTCCCACTCGGAGAAGTTGACACCCGTGCTCTTTGATGGGTCCCTCTCTCTTCACATCCATTCTCACATCACAAAGGATGCTACTGCCTCTAGAGATATATTCCTAGTCAGTAAATTGATGGGTCCTAGACCCCCATCGAAGACATCAAAAAATGGGCCCAGCCAAAATGGAACCCTTGTGGTGCACTAGAAATAGCTGTGATACTAAATGGATTTTTCCTCTTCTCCTTTAGCATGAAAGAAGACTTTTCTCAAGCTCTGTTGGGTGGTCTATGGTTCTTTGGTAGAAGAGAGTTCTATATCAAGAAACGGTCTCCTAGATTCAACCCGCTTATAGAAACAATGACACAGGCTCCAATCTAGGTTCGTCTTCCAGGCCTTCCTCTAGAGCTGTGGCACCCTGTGGTTATAGAAGGTATTACTCTATCTATGGGTTCTCTAATTGCAATAGACCAAGCCACTAAGGCCAATACTAGATTCATTCATGCTCATTTCTATGTCAACTCTGATGTCAATTTCCCTCTCTCGAAATCGATTGATCTCTTAGCTGATTTTGGAACCTAGTCTCAATCCATTGAATATGAATATATTCCACAAGCATGTTCTATCTACAAAAGCATCAGCCACAAATCCTCTGGCTGCCCCACTAAGCCTTGGCCTAAACCCAAAACCTTGGTTACCTCTCCCAAAAATAAAGGAAAATGTATCCCTAAGATCATTCCTGAAGAGACCATGGTCATCCCCACATCTAACCCATTTTCCCTCCTAGAAGAAGGAGAGATCACTTCCGACTCCAACTTGGCCCCCCTCTCGACCCCCAGCCTCTCTCTACTTTAGTCTCTATTCCCGCAGAGGTCTCCCTAGCCTCCCCTTCCCCCTCATCCCTAATTATCCCCCCTTTGGTGGTTACTGGCCCCCCCCTCTCCACCTTCCCACTCCTCACCCTCCAACCTCCTCCTCTCCCTTCTCCCTCTCCCCGGTCTTGGCACGGAGCTTCCCCCTGCTAACTCCACTTTCCTTGGTCCTCCTTTCCTTCCCCTCTCTGATTCCCTGATCTCCCCATCCACTCAATCATTTGATGACAATTTGAATCCCTGCATGACCTGAAGTAGTAGTAAGAAACTTGATATTGACTATGAGAAAGTTTGTGAGTGTACCCTGGGAAATGTTAAGCCGTAACAAGAATCAGCCCTGAATGTGGCCCAAGGCACATAGAGCACCATCCCCGTGGTTGTGGGGAGTAAATCCAAATCCAAGAAATGAAGGTGATCTCATGGAATATTAGAGGGCTCAACTCTCTGCAAAAATAGAGAGTCCTCAAGGATATGAAATTTAACCACTCTCCTAACATTATCATGCTTCAGGAAACCAAACTCAAAAAGGATGACAATCTCTTGAAAATTTAGCCGGCTTCTTCCTTTGCTTCACAACTTGCTATAGGTAATTCGAGAGGCTGATGCACTCTCTAGGACCCCAAACAATTCAAAGGTGAATTCCTTCTATAGCACCCCAATTTTCTATGCACTCTCTTCCAAGAGGTAGATTTTGACACTACTTGGATTGTAATAAATGTTTATGCCTCGAACTTGGAATTAAAGCATGAAAGACTCTGGCAAGACATCTGAAATTTCATAAAAATTTATGGAAATCTCCCTATGTTCATTATGGGAGACTTCAATTACACTCTATACCCTTCTGAAAAGCAAGGAGGATCCCCTGCTAATCCCAACAACATGGAAGCTTTGGCTAACTTTATATATGGGGAGACTCTCCTTGATATGGAACTTCATGGTACCTCCTTCACTTGGTCCAATTGTAGAGTGGGCAGAAATCATGTAAAAATTAGATTGGATAGGGCTCTGAGATCCTTAGATTGGATCTCACTTTACCCTAATTTATTTCTCAGTTCCTTATCCTGAGTGACGTCGGACCATGGACCTTAATCCTATGTGCCAACAACAAGATGAACATAAAAAATCCTCCCTTCATATTCAAGCTTGCATGGCTGGAAAATAATCATCTGGACCCTCTTATTAAGAGTTGGTGGGATATAAAAATTTAGGGCTCCGATATGTTTAAGTTCTCTAGCAAACTTAAGGAAATAAAAAAGTAGCTTAAGATCTGGAAGAGCAATATGTTCAGCAACATCACAATTCGTAAGCAAAAGTTGACTAAGGAAATATATAACATTTCTAATCTAATGGAGGTAGAAGGAAGAGTAGAACAACTCCATAAACAAGAAAGACATCTTCTTAATGACTTCCACAATACCCTAAAGGAAGAAGAGACCTATTGAAAGCAGAGATCTTGGGTGCTTTGGATAGAGAAGGGAAACCGTAACACCAAGTTCTTCCACATTACAGCCTCTAAACACAAAATAAGGGACAAAATCAAAGAATTGCTAACTCCAGTAGGTAACACTCTAACCTCTGACATTGATATTTATAATGAATTAGTCTCTTTTTATTCTAATCTCCTTTAGGAGGAGGACCCTCCCAATGAGAAATCTATGTCCAAGATTCTCCAACACATTCCCAAATTAACCTCTGAGGACATGAATGGAAATTTAATGAAAACCTTCTCTATGGAGGAAATTCATAAAGCAGTCTTCATTATGAAAGGTGACAAAGCTCTAGGCTCTGATGGCTTCCGTGGTGCCTTTTTCCAAATCTTTTGGGAAATCTTCAAGCAATATCTTTACAAGGCAGTTAAAGAATTCCAGTCTAGCAACTCCCTCCTAAAAGAGTGGAACACCACCTTCATAGCTCTTACTCCCAAAGCTCTTGGATCTAAGTCATTTGCTAACTTTGGGCCAATTAGCCTCTACAACACCTCCTACAAAATCATCACCAAAATGTTAGTTGCTTGACTTAAACCCCTGATGAATTACCTCATCACAGTGAATAAAAATGGATTCATCAATGGGTGCTTTATTCAAGGTGGTATCATCACTGTTCATAAAGCTATCCACTCGGCCCATCACTCAAAGTCTAAGGAGATGATCCTCAAATTATACATGCAAAAAGTGTTCGACAGAGTTAGGTGGACTTTCCTGATCCGGGTGCTAAAAAGTTACGGGTTTGACAACAGATGGTGTAACTAGATTTTGTCTTGCATTGCAACCCCTTGCTTCTTGATCCTCATAAATGGCATCCCAGTAGGATTCTTAAAAAATAGAAGAGGTATTCGATAGGGGGATCCTCTGTCTCCTTTCCTCTTCCTGTTAATGGTATACTCCCTCAGCAAAGCTCTTGAGGTGGCCAAAAGTCAATCAGTCATTTTTGGCATCAAAATCAATTCCAACTCCCCTACTGCCACTCACAGCCAATTTATGGATGACACTCTGCTCTTGAGTGCAGATTTGGTGATTCAAGCTTGTTCCCACAAAGAAATTTTAGAAAACTATCAACCTACCTCTCAGCAATTAATTAACTTCAACAAAAGTAGTATCTCCTTCCTAAAAACCACTGCTCAAACTTAAAGAAGGATTGTCGACATATTTGGTTACAAAATTGTGGACTTACCCTCCTCCTATCTTGGCATTCCCCTTTTCCAAGGAAAACAAACGAAGAATCTATGGAATCTTGTCATTGAGAGATACCAAAAAAAATTAGCTGCTTGGAAAGGTGTCATTCTTAGTCAAGCTAGAAAACTTCAATTGGTCAAAACTACTCTTCAGAGTTTACCTATCTATTTCATGTCTCTTCTTAAAATGCCTTCCTCAGTGATTTCTGTTATTAAGGGAATCTAAAATAAATTTCTCTGGTCAGGGGTGGAGGCCAAAAAATGGATACACCTAGTCTCTTGGAATGAATTATGTAAGCTGACCAATCTAGGTGGGCTTGGTATCAAACATATTGGTTATATAAATGTTTCTCTACTAGCTAAAATTGGCTGGGAAGTTTCTCAAGGTAATTTACACTGGGCTCAGCTGCTGAGATCTAAATATCTAACACAAGATGAAGACTTTCTTCTCTCCTCCCCACCCCGCAACTCGACTATCTAGAACTCGGTTACTAGCTCTCTTCCTCTTCTATGTACTGGGACAAAGTGGAGGTTGGGTAATGGTTGATCAATAGACTTCTGGTCAAATTGGTGGTTTGGTGATAAACCTCTAAACCTAAACCCTATTTGGGACCCTATCAAAAGGAACCTCATTAATCATCATGACAGGAAATTTTCTAGCTACTGGAGATTTTAGAATTCAATCCCCTCTTAGCATATTCCAGATTGGTTGGGCATCAGTGAACTTCAGAGTCAGCTTTTGATTTAGTTTTGGTTTTCCCTTTCCTCTCTCTATATTCCTTTCTCCTCTCCTTTTGACAATTGTATTTGGCCCCTCTCCACCTCTGGTTTCTTCTCCATTAAAGCTTCCTATAACACCAAGCCCCGGACCATTTCTGGCCCTCCTCTCTTCAAAATTTTTCCCAAAGAGTCTATTCCCAAAATTGGCTTCTTTTCCTGGATCTTCTTTAAGAATGCTTTCCTCTCGGGAGAGAAATTAAAGAGGAGAGGCTTCTCACTTCCCACTCATTGTGTTCTTTATTGTAAAGCTTTGAAATCCTCATCTCATCTCCTTCTTCACTTGCCCCTTTGCCCAGGTTGTCTGAAGTTGGATTTTGTCATTTTTTGGAGTTGTCTGGACTTTCCTAGATTCTATTCATGATACCCTCATTCAATGGTGTTCCCCCTTCTCTCACCCGACCCTTTCCTTGGCTTGGAAACTTATCCTCCCCCACGGCCTCTAGGGCATCTGGAAAGAGAGAAATAGGAGAATCTTCAAAGACCAATGTTGGGATCCTGAAAGGGTGACCAACCATATAGCTATTCTATTCTAAGATAATCTCAATGGTTGTTTATAGAAGAAATATCAGCAAAAAATTCAATTATGTAATCACAAGGACTAGTGTCAGCAAATGATGATCCTTCCCATAGCTAAGCCCTCTTCCTAGGCTCGTTCTGTTGTTAGGTGGCTCCCTCCTCCATTGGAATGGATGAAACTCAATACGGATGGTGATTTTAAGGGTAACCCTAGGAAGTCTGGGGGGGTGATCCTCTGAAATTCCACTGGTTCCCCTCAAGCTGCTATCGTAGCTAAATTTAACTTGGGTACCAATCACTATGCTGAATCCTTAGCTATCCTAAAGGGGTTGGAGCTGAGTCTTGAAATTGGCAACGATCCCTTAATTATGGAAAGTGGCTCTCTCAATATTATAACTCTCCTTAACTCAGATGACCTAGGTCAATGGAATATTAAAAAAATTACTGCTGACATCCATCTCCTCTAAAGGAACTTTTAGCAAATCAAGTTCTAGCACATTCTTCGAGAAGGAAATAAGGCAGTGGATTATTTGGCTGACATTGGTGTCCTCCTTGATACTCAAAAAATATGGTTAGATAATTTCCCGATCAATCTCCTTCAAATTTCCATAATGATTTCTCATTTTATAGCTAACGCGTGGTGGTGGGAGCTTGATCCTTATATTAGCAAGCCCGAAAAAACTACATCTTTGCTTCTGATGGCAGTAGAGATTTCCAAATTAATTTGAAGTGTTTATCTATGGAGCCGAGCACTTGGGATGAAAATTACTGGACTCGTGCAGATCCAGGTCTAAGATACACCATTTCTCATCATAATTATTTCCATTTAAGAAGGAAAAATGACATGGAAGGCTCCCATAAATATGTAAATCTTATTAAATCCGATTCACGGATCCTCAACTTGACGTACATTCATGAATTTATCAAAATGGGAGGGAAACTCAAGAGAATTAAACCTACTTCTTGCACTTATCTATAGGAGGACCAAGAATTTTGGAACATCCTAAGGGACAATGGCATAGCTACGTTCCTTGAAAGAATGTCTGGGTACTCGGCTTTGGTTTCGTATGGTGCCCTGGCCACTTGGTCCCGCAGAAGGGTCTAGATTAACAACACCCACTTCACCATCTCCAAAAATTCCATCACCTTGGTAACTAGCCTTCCTGCCTCGGGGGATGAATACTTCAAGAAGCCTCTGCATGAAGAGCTTCAAGATTTTATTGCCAAAGGGGAGAATCTGAAAAAATATCTCTCTAGTTATATTCAAGAATCCCTCCTTCTTCCCTAGGACAAAGTCCCTGAGGTGATCATGAGATATTTCTCCATTGATGGGTGGTACAAGTTGGTCTTTGTTCCCCACTTCTTCATTCTCTCGCACTTATGCTGGGGGAAGAAAATTAACCTAGATGCATTTCTGTTCAAGTCACTCAAACAATCCATTAATCTGGTTAGGGAGAAAGAAGGACCCATTCTGCATCAAGGCCTTCTCTACCTCCTTTTAAAATTTGCTACTTCCCCTATTGAGTTGAACCTTTTTCCTCCCAAACATGAATGGCCCCTCCATATGCCCACCTCCTCCCCCATTCCATCCCCTACTTCCTATCCCTCCTCCATCCGTTGCCACCACTGAAAAGTATCCTCTCACTCTGACTCTAATATTGCCATCTTGGGTCCCTCCTTCATGGGATTTGTTCCCCTTGTTTCCCCTATTCGGCCTCCACCCTCCCTGAACTAGATATGTATTATTGACACTATGGATTTGGTGGTTCTCACTGCTTCTTCTCCTACTTCTATATCGAAGCTCCACCTCCTAGACACTCTACTTGGTCTTTCTCAGTTGTATCCTGATTCCCCTGATTCTAATCCGATTGGCTTGGATGTGGAGCTTAAGGAGGATGGGCTTAATTTCTAATGGGATTCCAACAATATCATCATGGAGGATCATGATTCCAACCTTGAGGATGTGTGGATGGATGTTGTCCCTAATTGGAAAGACTCTACATCTGGAAACACTGAGAAGGTTAACACTGAATCTACTGCTAACACCAAGAACCAGCCGAAAGACCGCCATGTCGATTTGGTGACTTCAATCCCGGCCAAGCTGCAACATTCCTTCTCAATCCTCAAAGTGTGGGAAACCTTCATCGAGAACACTAGGGTGTCCATCACCAAAGACTACACGGAGGTGTTAACTCTGGCGGACTAGCTTACTAGTGAGCCAGGTTCTATCCAAGCCAAGAATTATGTTATCAAGTTGAAAACCTCCTTTGATGTTTGTTCTTTCTAATCTGGGCTTTATTCGGTTGCCTTTTTTTTTGAATTTTCATGGTTTTTTCTATATGTAATCTTCATAGTCTAATCTAGCCGTTGGGTTTTTTGTATAAGGTTGTGGGACCTTCTAAAACCCTCACTTTACCCTCTTTCCAAAAAAAACATCAAGTACAAGTATGTTTATTACATGGATGTGAAATATTTGCATAATAAGGACCAATGCTATGATGCGTAACATTTTGATCCCATTAAAGATATACAAATTGAAAAAATGAATCATTGGGTGGCAAGTTAGATGGAAGATCATATGTATTCTTATGACCAAACCATTTCACAGTTTGGTCTTATTAGACGATTTGGTCTAAGAGAAGTCTACTATCATGATGTTAAATTTCTGATGCAAATGACACATCACAGAGAAGTAGACTGCTTATGACTGATGTGAGCATTTTTGTCGATGACTGAGAAGTGTGATGAGGTAGAGCAAGTCTTGCAATAACAACCGAGGTAGTCATAAAAATTAAGTTTGGAATAAGTTTGCAACAAGTCACCTGATTTAAGGGAATAAATCAATATTAAGATACTAGATGGCAAGTGATAAAAATCAAGTTTAGTTAAATGGCTAGAGATCATGGAATATATAATTAGGATTGCAATAACCTTCCTCTAACTCATTTTACATCATAAAGTAATACATGGGCTTTATTGATAGTCGTGAAGTGGTGTAGCTAAAATGGGTGTTGTTTATCAATAGTTGATTGGAAATTGACTTATAAATACAACATTGCCACCTCCCATGCCATTGCCCAAAGTTTTATGGATGTTAACATGTTGTTTACGATAAATGGTATAACTAACAAATCATCTTATTTCCAGTCTTATGCCTCTCGATAATTTAATGGAAAATATTGTACATTTAAATCATGTTCAAATCATAGCCTTACAAATTCATAATAAAATTCATGAATGAATAAGGAGAATATAATCTTCTTCACAACTCTTTCAATCCCTAATTATAAAATAGATAAACTGCATGGACAACTATCAATTTCTTACTTTTAAAAAATATAAATCAAGGGAATTAATAAAATCATACGGTTTTACATACTACTGTCCTATGTCCACTAAAATAGAAAAATATGCAATGGGACAAAACTCGTAGGTTATTAATCTTCTCACTTATAATAGTCGTAAGTGGTTTAAGCTAACATGGAATTGCTCATCAAATTGTCACCTCCCAACTGCCATGCCAAAGTTTTATAACATTTGTTGTTTACATCACTAAATGTTTAACTATGGACAGAATATCTTTTTGTGTGGATGCAACTTTTATAATTTAATGGTATTATGTAAATTTTTAGAATAAGACAGAATATTAATCTCTTTCAAACTCTTTGCAAGGTAATATTATAAAATAGGTACAATGCATGGAAAAGCAATTCCCTTTTTACATCCATATAAATCAAAATCAATGAGATTTTACTTGACTTTTGCATTAATTACTATATAATTACAAATCATTTTACATTTGTTTAGGTCCTAAAAAAAATCTATATTATTTTAAAAAAATAACCTAAACTTAGTTAAATCCTTTGAATATTTGTAAATATCCATATAATATTAAGAGGAAATATATCAATGTACAGTAAAAACAACTTTTTTTTTTATTTACTAAAATTAATTAATTTTTTTAGTGATATTATATACATAACATCAATTGTAAATTAATTTACAATCTATATTTATAATTTTATGATTACAAATATCTCATTATATTAGACCTGAAACCCAGATATGGATAAATGCTTTCTAATCTAGTCTTTCGCTTTTACAATCCATATCCACCCATATTAAGAAAAATGATTTACTAAATATTAAATCTATGCTTCGCCTACTATCCCCACTATAGAAAGTGACTCAGAATACATTTGACCACAGAACAAGACCAACACATCTAAATTTGTTTGGAATGTTAATTTTGTATTTACAATAAGAAGGGGTTCAATTTATGGCTTATCCATGCATATGATTTAAAAATATCTCTGTTATTTTTACCTTTGTGTTTCTTGTAAATTATTCTTGAAAATGACTCATCCAAACACAAGAAACGCAAACAACAAAAGCCTTATTCATGCCTCTAGCTTTTACTATCCAGATTGACCGCCACATAACAATAGTTATGTTCCAGTCAATGGAAATTATAACATCACTAAACCCAACTTGCCTCTTGAAATGGGATTTGCATAAAAATCAACCAGAAGATGCTTCAATAACAAGTAATCTGGTAATGACAACGACGACAACCATGCGTGCACTTAACTTCCTCGAAAATGCTTCACATTCCCCAAACCTCCTCTAGTCTCTATATTAGAATTCAAGTTGTTGAATGACATGCTGTGCCCACATCTAAGACTTAACAAAATCATTGACACCTCCATTCTGTTTGTATTTAAGTTTGGCACGAGTCGTGGCGGAGAAGTGCAAGATTGATCGAGCTGAATAATAGCGGACAAAATGACAGACTTAACTCCCAATTTCTGGCTGCCATCTAAATAGTTCTCAGCGAGGACGACGACGAAGTTTAACACTTGACGCTCTTTTGACGTCGTAATAATTCGAGTCCCGCACCCGCCTAACGAACTGTTCCTGTGTATAGCATGTTGTGTGGTTTAACAAATGATTCTAATTACTAAACAATAAAATGAAATTTGAGTATGGTCAAAGACCATATGGTTATAAAACAAGGAAGTTGCAATGGTTGAATGATTCAAAGCCCATAGTAATAGCGTGTCCTCGGCGTCGATGCATGCCAGAGTGAGAAGTTATATACCACTACAGTACACTTCATTATTATTTAAAGGTGAATGAGGTCAACTGGAGCAAGGATTTATCAGGGCGAGTGGTCTTCTGCAAATACATGTTGATATTCATGAAGTGAAAGGAAATACCTTGTACGAACTCGAATTCGACTAATTACACCGAAAATTGCGACTGTTATTGCCAAGGCCCGGTAGATTGCTATACTGTCATTTATATTTCAGAACCAGTTTTACCTGCATGTGGAATTTATTTTATAGATTCCCGCGACTGTAACCGATTACTCAGAATGAAGACCTAATTTTAGAAGATGGAGTGCAGATTACACCAACAAATTAAGAGATGTAAATGCCATTACTATTGTTTATCTAGTTGGATGAAGTAGATCAAAGTGTGATTTTGAATTTTTTGAGACTAAGCTATTCATTTAGGATTTAAATTTTCTGTTAACTTTTTTTTAGGTTTTTAGATAACAAACTTGCATGTGTGGCTCCCGAAGAGCATGATAGCCTATCTCTTGAATTTTGATAAGCGGTGAAGGAATAGCCCCTGTTTTAGATATATTCTGTTTTGTATATGAGTACAATTTTTCTGTTTAAAATCCCTAACAGTCAATTTTGAGCAGAGTGTGTCTAAATTTACTGATGTGATAAAAACATCCATGCAACTGAATTACAGTCTGTGTGGATCCATACGAGCAATGACCCCTAAAGAAGTTGAGAATACTGCTGAAAGAGAAGATTTGGCATTTAGTTAATAGTTTGAAGATTCTAGCTTTTTGCTGAGTGTCATTTTTTCTGCAGGTTGGGTAGTCCGCCTACTACTAATTTCGATCATTACTGTTTAAGCTTTTACTCAATTCATAGACCCTTCAGAGTAACATGCAGATATAGAATGATGGATCTAGTTATAGACGGTCCAAATAGTTAACTTCTTTAATCATTATTAAGTGGATAGGTGTTTTACAATCAACCCTAACAGAAGTACCTGGTACCTTAAGTGGATAGCTTCGTTTTAGCAATGAGTAACAAAGGGTGAGTGATATGCCATGCGTGTAATAGGGTAAGATAATTGGAAAAATATATATTGGACTGCATCATTAGTTCTGTTTCTAGGACCTCTTTTTCTTTTTTTTCAAGATGGTTCGTGATGAAGACGTACCGGTTAACTCTAGCAAGTATTGAGGAATGGATACATGATCTGGAGGAAGAATATGCACAGCAGTTTAGTAGTGGATCCGAGTTTAACACACACACTTGGGTAGAACATAATATGTATGAAAACTTATATGAGAGATTTTTTTCTATCTTTCCAGTAGAACTATACGAGTGGCTTACTGCTTATGCATCTCAGTAGAACTAGAGGTATTGTGCACTTATCTAGACACATGAAGAATTTCAAGCCCTTTATAATGTTGATCTGATCCAGATTCACATTTTGGTTACATGGTTTCATGGTGTTCTAAACAGTTATATTCTGGAATATTCAATTTCGATGTACTCTTACCAGGAGGTAGTTGAATTCTAGTTTTTGCGGTATTCAAGAGGATCATATTTGAGAGGTATTTTGATAGAGATCAAGATCTGGATGGTAACTTTGAACCTAGAGAGTAAATTGATGGCTAACCAAACTTCACCACACGTGAGGGAAGGAACGGGTTTGGTTTAAGATGACAGACATAGCGGCAGAGAGCTAGAGAGAAGAAATGTGGCTTAAGTGTAATGAGGTGCGTGAGAGGGAGATAGAGAAGAAAAATTCCATTAAAGAAAGTATGGCATGGAGGAGAGAGATGGCTCATGAAGGATTTACAGCTCACATAGAAGACATAGAGCCAGAGCATCAGGAACTCCCCCATCTTGGAAAGCATGATAGAGATCCCCCCTTGGCCTTGTTGGTACCCAAATTTTTTCTCCTTCTCAGTATGAGCAACATCAAAAATATGGTATAAATCTTGAAGGTAGATAGATCTTGATGTGTGTCATTTTGTAGCCGGGGATGTGATCTAGCCGGCACTCAGGTTTGTGGAGAGATGGATGGCACTTTGAAAGGATTTTATCTGACCCTCACTATTTTAGGTTGCGCCTTTCAACCAAGGTAAGAAAACCTATATTGTAACCCCCAAATGGTGAAGGAGATGAAGAAACCCCTCAATTTATGCAAATAGTATGAAAAGGCCTTGGGAAAATATGATCAACACTCCAAATATGACTTTCACAAGTTGTCACTCCTAGATTACGGAGATATTTTCAATATAAGGCAAGGGTTACTAAAGACATTGTATAATCCTGATTTGCCTTATGCATTTTTGTAGATGGGTTAGATTCTTCTGTTGACACACAATGCAATGTAAGGGTAGGATTAGTTTGTTTGAATGATTTTTTTTGTGGGGCATTGACAAGACAAACTTGGTTATATCAGATCTTTGACAACCTCTACAATACTTGAACAACTATCAGATAAAATGCTTCAAATAATCAGGATATTCTTTCAACCAGAAGATGCATAAATGGAAGCCCAGGTTACACTCTTCACACAATCTTTGAGAACTCACCACAAAAGCTTGAAGTAAAGAACCTAATTAAACATAACAATCCTTGATCAAATCACGCCTAAGGTACCCCCAAAGGCTTACAAGCAACCTCTATAGTCAAGGAAGGTAAAGTGATTTTAAATTTGTTTATCTCTTTATCAGATGAAGGCTCTTCTGAATATGAGATTGCAAATGCCACTAAACTATCAACAAGAAATGGAGATTCTGTGTGATTTCTAAAGACTTTCAATGCAAGATTGTAACAAGAACTATGAAAACTATTTACAGGTATTTAAAAATGATAATATACATCATATTGCCCAAAAAAACATAGATTGACTCAAAATCTTGTTAGATTCATCAGCAGGGGAGAGTTTCATGAAAAATATCAAATTTGTGTGATGGCTATACACTTGTAACCAACTCACATACATGAAGATCCAACACAGGAGAAATTAACCTGTTTCTTTGGTGGGTTTCTCAGAAAATGAGCTTTCTCTCAAAAATTTCTCATGATTTTCAACTTCCCGACACTTTGCATTTCTCAAAAATGCATTATATATCTCTTGCCACATTGGAGCCTTCTTTTCCAAGCAAAGAATATGCCAATGGATCAAGTTTTTTACAACAATTTCTCATGATTCACTAAAAATGACATTTAACAAATTTGCAACAAGAGTTGCCAGGTGTTTTAAAAAGATTGAATCATTACAAATATTCAGATCATTATCTTTCTTGGAGGCATGTTTTTCATCATCAAAGCGTGTAGGCCCCTCATCCTTTCATCATTTCATCTTATCCTTTTTTAATTTGGTTATGTAACTTTATAATCTGATATTTCATGTTTTACACAAATATGAGTAAAATTTATCTCAAAAACACCTCAAATCTACCAATTGAGTCATGAAACTAGTTCCAATGATCCTAGAAGGCCAAAACGACATGGAATCGCCAAAAATTTGAGGAGATTCGATGCAAAATTCGTAATTCCAAGCTTCCTAGAGCAAAATGGCGGCCAAAAATGAAAATGTACAGTTACCCTTGATCTTCTTTTTCACATTCAATCTGGGCCCTCCACGTGTCAAAATATGATTGGGAATCAATTCAGGCTCATCTTATGACTTTTTGACATTTTTGGAAAAATGGAAAAAAATTGACCCTTTTCTCCGCCCCTCTGCCCTTGAATTTTGGTGATGACACATGGCACATGGTGGGTCCCATTGGGACCGAACTTCAATTCTACATTTTCACCTTTTACCCTGTAGGCCCACGCCTCTGATTTTCTCCTTTGCCACGTGTCGCTTTCTCTATCGTTGAAATTCTGCGGGCTTATTTCATGTTTTGACCCCTTTTTTCGCCAAGCAAAAATTTTCAATTTTCCTTTTGTAGGCCCACACCTCTGATTTCTCCCTTACCACGTGTCACTCGATGATTTGATTGCGGGCCAGTGCTTCAAATTTCCATACTAAGTCTTTTTGCAAAAAGGGAAAAATTTCCCTTTTGCCTCCACCACCTCGTCGACCCGCTCTGCTCGCCGCGTGTCTCCTTGTGGCTCATTCACATGCCTGCAGCTTAAATCTTTTTCTGAACTCTTTTTTCCAAAAAAGGGAAAAAATCCACATTTTCTTTCATGGCCAGCACTTCCCTCTTACCTTTTTATGGACACGCATCCACTTGAGATTGGCCTTGGGGCCGCGCTTCGAAATTTCACCTTAGGCCTTTTTTACCAAAAGGGAAAAAGTTCCCTTTTCTTTCCATGGCCCACACTTCCCCACTTTACCACCACACTGCCACGTGTCCACCTCCTACTCCAACTTGGACCCACGGGCTTTTCCTCATCTTTTTTCCCCTTCGCCAAAAAGGCAAAAAATGCCTAAGTTCCCCGTTGGCTTCCCACTCTGCCTTCACAAAAGAACATGACACGTGTCTCCTTACAGAGTTGCGGGGGGATTTTGAATTTTTTCCCAAAGCTAAAAATGGCTAAGTTTTTCAAAGAAACCCATTGATCCTTGTCTAATCAGAAGTGGCAACGTAGGAGGAGAATTTTGAGCCTAATTTTAATGGTCAAATGACACCCATATGACTGTAAAAAAACGTAATATTTACCAAAGATGCTCGAATTTGATTTTCGCTTTGTGGGTAATGGATTTTTTGCTCAAAAAACAAGGGGAAGTTGATTTTATGCAAGTTTCAACCATGGGGAAGGGTTTTTGAAGGCATATATGCATGAAACAAAAAAATTTGATTTTTCACGATCAGGCAAGAGGGAAAACATGGCATAGCCCGTAGATTTGGAAAAATTAGGGCACAAACCAGGAAAAATTGGGTGTTTCTTCACAAATGAGGCATGGCAAATGATTTTCAAATGGCCTAGGGCATGGAAATGGAAAAAACAATTTCATCCCATCCATTCAAACTGTAGAAGATGTTTTAGGAAAGGCAGAGTGAAAGGATCATTAGGGAAAAAGCATTGCAAGATGAAAATGGACACCAACATCCACTCCTACTCAGGGATGGGCACTCCCAGTGAGTGCCACAAGAACAATAAGTAGACCAAGTACCAAACAATCCACTGGGAAAAGGAGTCATGAGCCAAAAATACTAGAAACCAGCCAAGAAGCAAACAAAAAATGGCTGCCACACAACAAGGAAACCCACAGACCAACAAAACACCAAAAAACAGAGTGAAAAACCAAATACTATACACTGTATAAGCTGGTGCATACCTCAAATTTAAGGATTAATCCAAGAAATGCTTCATATGCCTACCATTAATAGGTAGTTCAAGTAATTCCCCATCTAAATCTTTGAGAAAAAAGGTATTCTCATCAATTCAAATATCAATGGAGTAAGGGCCCATCCACAATGCATAAATTATTACATGTTTGCCCTTATCCTCATTTTTGCTATCCCACAACAAAACCATATCTCCAATATTGAAGGCCTTAGGATTGACCTTCTTGTCAAACAATCTTTTCAGCCTCTCTCTGAATTTGATATGCCGCTGATGGGATGCTCTTCTCTCTTCATCTAGCTCCATAATCTGATTGATCCTTTCTTCATATGGACTGACCTCTTGATCCTCAAGCTATTAAACAAACTAAAATGAAGATAACTATAGATGTAAAGGTAGCAGAGCTTGAGTTCCATACACCAACTCAAACGGGCTCTTACTAGTAGCTCTCTTGGCAGTGATTCTATCAGCCCAAACTACAAATTTTAGTTGTTCACCCCATTTTTTCTTGTTCAAATCCAAGGTCCTTCTAATGATCTTCAACAAATTCTTATTTCCTCACTCGACTTGTCCATTTCCTTGGGGATTATAGTTTAAAGAATAAGTCAGATTGGTTCCATACTCCTTGCACATTGCCATCAAAGGTTTAGCTCTGAAACACATGGCATTATCAACAACAATCTTAATTGGCACACCAAATCTACATATGATATTATTCGACAAGAAGTCCATAACAACTTGGTGTGTTGCTTTCTTGGTGGGGATTGCCTCTACCCACTTTGTAAAATACTCAGTGGCTACAAGAATCCATTTATGGCCAGCACTAGAAGGATCTAAAATCTCACCAATGAAGTCCATTCCCCACTATTTGAAGGGAGCTTTAATTGATACAAGATACAAAGGAAGGGAGCCTAAAACTTTCATTCTTCCAAAGAAACACTGGTAGCTTTCACATTTTCTAATCAACATGGTTGCATCTTTGTAAAGAGTAGGCCACCAATAACCATCTCTCAAAACTTTGTGTGCTGTAACCCTTCCAGCAAAGTTTCCTCCACAAACTCCCCCATGGAAATCAGCAATTACTTTGGGAGCTTCATCTTTAGTTACACATTTCAAGAGAACACCTTCAGGGTTCTTCCAAGCCATCCCAAAGCCAGTGATGATGTATTTTTGAGAAGCCAGCTTGAGGGATCTTTTCTGATTTTTATTTAGATGATCAGGACAACAAATGTGTCTGAGGTAAAAGATTATGTCCTTGTACCACTCATAACTTACCAACTTTTCAAGAACATCTACCATTTCTTCCTCTACCTCATTCACTTCCACAGTCTGCAAGTTTCTCTCAGCCATGAGCTTAGCAAGACCCAAACCTCTTACCAACTTTGTGGTTTGGATGTCCATATCATACTCTTGCAATTTGTTCACCCATCTACATCTTTTACTTGAGATCTCCATCTTGGATAAGATGTCTTTTACCATGGTGTGGGGAACATAAGAAACAACTTTTGAACTTAAAATATAAGGCCTGAAAACCTTTGTTATTTTCACCAAGGCAAATGCTTGTTTTTCCATGATTGTATATTTCAACTCAGTAGATTGTAAAGCCTTGCTAAAGAAGGAAATAGGCCTCTCGGCCCCATCTTCAGCCTTTTGGAGAAAAATAGATGCAATAGTATTTTCAGAAGCAAAGGAGAAGATCTGGAAAGGCTTCTTGTAATTCAGAGCTGCCAAGACAGGTGCATGTTTAAGTGCCTCTTTGATTCCTTCAAAATCCTGAATAGCAACCTCCTCCCACTTGATAACTTGATTTTTCTTTAACATGCGTGTGATAGGAAGTGTCAACTCAACAAAATTGGACACAAACCTTCTAATGAAATTGATTTTCCCAAATAAAGATTGGATTCCCTTCTTCATTCTTGGAATTGGCACCCTGCTGATTGCTTCTATTCTCTTTGGATCAATCATGACACCAGCCTTTGATACAATATGACCCAACAACTTGGAATTTTTTACCCCAAAGTGACACTTCTTTGGATTGAGAGAGATTCCAAATTCTCTACATCTGATCAACATTCTTTCCAAATGCTACAAGTGATCTTTTTTTATCTTTGAAAATATGGTCACATCATCCTGATAAACTGCAATGAAGTCATTTATATAACCAGAAAAAGTAGCATCCATTGCTCTTTGGAAAGTAGACCCAGCATTCATGAGACCAAAAGACATCCTCACATAAACATATGTTCCCCAAGGAGTGGTGAAGGTAGTTTTAAATATTTCTGACTCCTTAACAAAAACCTGATTGTAGCCAGAGAAACCATCCAAGGTGGACAACACTTCAGATCCAGTCACTAACTGCAACATGTTCTCCATGTTTGGCAAAGGATAATTGTCTTTCAATGAAGCTCTATTCAAATTTCTAAAGTCTACACAAAGTCTGATATCTTCATTCTTCTTTCTGACTGGCACAAGGTTTGCAACCCAAGATGAATACCTTGTGGGCTGAATGATCCCTCCCTCCTCTAGTTTCTTCAATTCATCTTGCATTTTCATGGAGAGAAGTGGATTAATTGGCCTTTGCTTCTGTCTGAATGGTTTGTAATTTTTCTCAAGAGGGATCTCATGCTGAAACAAGTCTTCT
This sequence comes from Taxus chinensis, assembly GCA_019776745.2. NCBI lineage: Eukaryota > Viridiplantae > Streptophyta > Pinopsida > Cupressales > Taxaceae > Taxus > Taxus chinensis. Next base: position 252,135,649 of record CM034149.1, read on the forward strand.
CTATATGCTTTCAGCTTTGAATATGACCAGGCAAGGAAGTCTTGATATTTTTTCAACAACTGGATGTAGGACTATTTTTCTTTCTTGTTTAAAATACTACATAACCAAACTCTCCATGGTTTTTCCTATGTTCCCAAGTCATGCTCTTCCACACCCCTTGAGGTAGACATATTTCTATTGACGATGTAATCAGCATTGTTAAAATTAGACTCAAGAGCAACAAGGCCTCTAGGAATGGTGTTAGTTTTCAATTGGATAATATTTTTTCCAAAAAAAGTCTCTCTTCCTTCAGTCACACACACCATTGGTTCCCAATCAATATGTTGATCTACAAACTCACCTTGATTTTTTAAGAACCTTTACACTTGAGCATCATCATTAAACAATTGCCAATGTTTGATGTTGTCAGGGATAGGTGGCCTAGTTAACACTTCAACATTGTACTCACAATAAGGTGAAACGATGCAATATCCAAACCTTGACCCCATCATTGCCAACTTGTCAGCAGCAACATTCAAACTTCTATCATGGTGCACAATATTGAAGGAATCAAACATCTCAATTAGATCTTAAACTGCATGTTTATACTACTTCATCTACTGATTTTTTGTAGCATACATTTTCTTATTTATTTGACAACTAGCTCTACATATCCCTTTGTAATGATGTCCTTGACACCATACTTCCATGCAATTCTTAGACCCAATAACAAGGCTTCATAATTAGCAATGTTTTTAGTACATTCAAAATTAAGCTTGAAGGAAAAAACAAATTCTTCCAAGCTAGGAGAAATCAGAATTACACTGGCACCATTTCCAAATTTGGAGCAAGCTCCATCAAATAGTAAGGTCCAAGGAGAACACACCTTCTCAAGGAACTTTTATTGATCCATTTTGTGTTCTTTCCATCAACAAAACCAATAAAATCATTTTTGTTTTTCTACGAATAGGTATGGCACCAGAAGGAATGAAAGGATTAGAAAATAAGCATCTTGTTATACACACGACACCATTTATGTTAACCAGTGGTGACCTTTACAAGCTAGGTAGATATGAAGTATTACACCTTTATGTATTAAAGAATGAGCGTAAGGATATCATGGAAGAACCTCATGGTGGTATTGCAGGAGGCCATTATGCAGGAGATGTGATTTCTCGGAAGATCCTACTTGCCAGATTATGGTGGGAGACATTTTATAAGGAATGTAAAGAATATTGTAAGGTGTGTGATCATTTTCAGTGCCTAGGAAAACTAGGGGAAAGAGATGAGATGCCTTTGAGACCAATTACTAGTGCTGAACCATTTGAGAAATGGGCCATTGAATTTGTAGGACTGGATCACATTATATCATTACTTAAAATAGATTTTCTCACATGGTGAGTAGAAGCAGCACCTACCAAAGACTGTATAGTAGCTAGAGCAGCTAGGTTTCTATGGGAGAATGTTCTTACAAGATATGGATGCCCCTTAAGCTTGACAAGTGATAGAGGTACACACTTTTTGAATGAGACAATCATGATTCTATTTGATGAGTTTATGGTTTCACACCATTAAACTACACCCTACCATCCTCAGGAAAATGGAACTATTGATGCTTTCAACAAGATTTTGATCCAGACTTTGACAAAAATTATTGATTTTGGAAGAAAGGATTGGGATGACAAAGTGTCAGATGTTCTTTGGGCATATAGAACAACTTACAAGAGATTGAACAAAGCCACACCATTTGAGTTGGTGTTTAGCATGGAATCCGTTATCCCTATAGAATTTATGTTACCTTCTTTGCGCATTGCACATGCTGGAGGTCTAGCTGATGAGTAGGCTTTAGAAGAGCGTATCGAAAAGATGATTCAACTGGATGAGCGCCAAGCCATAACATGATGGAGTCAGAAGTAGGAAAAGGGCAGGCATAAGGCATGGCATAACAGACACATAAGGGATAAGAAGTTTGAGATTAGACAAATGGTACTTCTTTATGACTCAAAATTCTTGCACCATATAGGAAAGCTCAAATTACATTGGTTGGGGCTGTATGTCATCACTTTTATACTTGAATCGGGTGCTTGCTAGTTGGAAGCACTTGATGGAACATGGCTACCTAGTTACTTTAATGGGAGTAGGTTGAAGCCCTACTATAAATAAGTCTTCTTGGTGTTTGTAATAAGGAAATATTGCCATTTAGATTAGGTTTTCAATTCTTTATTTCCTTCATTGTCGATAAGTTTTGTTAATTTAGTTGTTGTTTTTGTGTAATAAGTGTGCTTGCACACATGAAGCTAATTACTATATGAAGAATGTTTATGTGCAGAGGACTGCACATACCTTTTATGTGGGGTGGTTGTAGTTATCCAAGTAAAAGACTGTGGGAATTGAAAGGTGAAAGGAATAAGCTGCTATGGATGTGCTTTAAGTCAAAAGAAGATTGCTTCTCAAAAGTGACCAAGGATGGAGATGAATTAAAGAATAGTATAACGTGAGGTAAGCGGAGGCCGTGATAGCTATTAGGAGAAGGTACAAAGACGAGGTACTCAAGCACAGGAGCGCACGCTGAAGAGAAGTCTGTGACTAGAGGGTAGGAAGGCGCGCCAGAAGGTTATAACTTGGGAGCAAAGATGTACCACATGGAATGAATGAATTTGGTCAATGAATGAGGGGATATTTGGTAGGTGAAGGAGAAATAAATACATAAAAATTTGAAAAAAATTATACAAGGATGGAATTCATATTCATTTTTACCGTTACAATTAAGATTATTTGAGGAAAGAGCCAAGTGCGAAGAACCAAGTGATCGGGTTAAGGTGTGAAGGGTGTGAAACCAAGCGTGACAATTAGATCTGTGTGACAAAAATCTTGCATCCTCGGTGGTGAAGGGTTTGAGTGAAGCAGGGAGACAAAAAAGATTTAGGTTACAAATTTTCCACCTAGGGCATGATTGAATTGAGCTAGGGTTTGATTTACAAAGTTTTAGAGTTAAAGAGGAGAAATTTGCAAGGTAAAAATGACACCTAAGAAGGCATCTACAGTAGTATTAAAGGAAAGAAGAAGGTGGTCATCAAGGAGGAAGAGATGGCTACCGAAAGCCATTTTTTAGAAATGTATATCCAGAAGGAGTCATCATTAGCTAGGAATGGGATTCACCCATCAAAAAGAGAAAAGTAAGTGAATACAATCATAGGACTTTGGAGAACAAGAAGGAGCTCGATTTCTTTCTCACTGCTAGGATGAACAAGCACGTGGTAGATGACATGCCTATTTATGACGATGCATGTAAGAATATTTTGAAGAGAATTGGGGTCTACCAATTATATGAGCTTCCATATTTTGGGAGGTATGAGGCCTTATATCAGTGGCTCATGAGCAGGGTGCACGAGGAATTCTTCTACTTTGTAGGACGCAAAGTTAGAATCTCATCTACTCTTATCTCATCAGTTATATGTTTGAAGGCCACAGGAGATGACATAAAAAGTGATCTCATAAATAAAGCCATGATTTTAAAGATCAGATAGGACTTGGGGTACCTGAAGGGTCCATGCAGAATGGATATAGACATATTAAAGAACTATCTAGTTGTACAAGCTGTAGAACACCTTGTTACCAAGTTGAATGATCAGGAGCGATGGTCATAGGTAAATCATATGTGGTTACACGTGGCACGTAATATGTTAGAAGGGGTAATCTACAACATTTTAGGTTATATTGTAGAGAAAATAGTCAAAGAAGTGCACACATGAGGGAAGATCATCTTTGGGGCTGTTCTACTATCACTGGTATTCATGGAGATTAGAGTACCAGATGGACCAAAGGAAAAAGTATGGGAATACCCCATGGAGATCAAGTCACCAGCTGAAAGATTCAGTAAGTACCTATGCAAAGGGACCATGAAAGATGACATAAAGTAAAGGGCGGAGAAATGGTATGATAGGCTCTGCATGGAATTTGGAGAAGAGTGGCGCATCCCAAATGACCTACCAATAGTGGTAGGGAAACAAGTCCAGTTTGTTGTATATCAGAATTTCTACATCACACACTTCCTAATGAAAGATGGAATCTGGATCCCTTGGTGTAAATCACCTTATGCATTCACTGTAAGGTATTTCCAAGCATCTGTTCACAGATTTACAGACACACATCGATTAGTATTCAATGCAGATAAGGTAGACTATGACTATCATACCTTGAGGAAGAAGTATGTGTACCCTAGAAGAAGTGCTTATACAGAGAGGATCATTTCAAAGGTGCTTAATATTAAGCCAATAAGTTTGGTTGTAACAAATGTTGGAGAAACATTGGTGTATCTATAGATGAAGCCAAAGATGGAGAATAACAAGTATGTGGAAGGTGAGTTCACACTTCTAGCACCATCAAAGGGAAATAATACAATGGAGAACATCCAAGCACCTAAGCCCATAGAGCCAATTGAAGTGGAGGATGAGGACGAGGATTGCAAGGATAGTGGTGGTTTGGAGCATAGAGGTAGGATACATCCTAAAAATAAGGGTGAAGTTGAACGCACCATTACACCACCTCAGCCACAAGAGGGGGATGATGAGGACTTGAATGCAGTCTAAGGGGAGCACAAGTTTAAGAGGGTGTTTAGTAGAACAAGGACCCAAGGTGCTACTCCAACCACGATGCAAAAATCATCCATACTCTCTCTACAAAAGGAGGCGATTGTGAAAATAAGGATGAAACTGAAGTTAAATGAGGAGGAAGAAGAGTAAGAGGAAAGCACACCTAATTCTCCTACACTTCCAAAGAACATAGAAGAACATGGTGAGGAATCAAAGGAAAAAGAAGAGGATGAGAAAAGACCAGAGGAGAGAGCTGCAAAGAATGTTTAAGAAATGGAGACACAAGTCCTAAATTTGGAAGCTAAAGTTCCTAAGCATCAACGGTCTAGAAGAACAAGTGGAGAGCACATTCCACCAGCCATGGGGTATGTAGAGGACATAGAAAAATTTTCTACACCCGCTTCCAAAGCACAGAATGAGTTATTCAATTGAGAGCTAATGGATGAGGATATGTCAACTGTGTGCACTCGAAAGCAACTATCATGGTCAATGGATACCCAAATGGATGAGCCTGGATTTGATGTATGCGAAGAGTCATGCATTTTGAGATGACTGAAGAAGGCACCCCAAGCTAGACACATGACATTAAATCCTACTTTTATGTCAGATGAGCATTGGTGAAGGTTTCTGCTAAGGTGGCTAGAAGAAACACGGACAAAGCTGCAATGATCATAGCATTGCACGAGGAGTTGAAGACAAAGGATGTAGAGATAGTGCACATAGCATAGGAGAGGGACTTCACGTAGAAGAAAAATGAGGTATTCATCAGCATCACAGAGGAGATTTAGGACAATGTCATCAGAGCAAGGCCACACTTGGAGGCCAAGGTACCACAGATGTTTCCTTTAGCAATAAAATATGTAGGAAAGTTGGTGGACTTGGTACTTGAAGATGAACCTCTACACATGCCAGCGCTAAGAAGCTCAGAAAAATATGCTATATGAGAGAAAGCATCAGTGATGTGAAAGATTACATCTTATGAAGGGTTGTTGTAAGTTTTATAGGAAGTATTGAAGAAAGCAAACTAGACTTTAAACATATGCACAGCTCCAAAGGCACTTATAAACATCAAGACCCTAGGAGAAAACAATGAGGTCTAGAAAGCGATGAAGGATGAGACATTGGGCTATAAAAAAAGATTTTCAATGGTTAAACAAAAGCACAAGGCCCTAGCCATAGCACAAGAGCCACACAAGACTCAGCTGGAAGAGCTTAAGAAGCTAATTACACAGAAGATGGATCTTTTAGAAGGGAGAATGACATCAATGTCCAAAGTTGTGTTATTTATGCAGAATGAGAAAGGAGAGATTGCAAGGGATGAGTTGGAATCCATTGCTGTGGAAATCCCAGAAAAAGTAGAGCAAGCACTCACTAAATGACAGGTTTTGGAGGCTGAAATAAAGGAGTACCTAGATTTGATACTTCAAACTGATATAGAGGAGGCTGCCTCATAACCTCATAGAAATTCTTTATTTATCAACATTCTTTCATTCTTATTCTTTCCATTCTTCTATTCTTTACTTCAATTTTTGGAGATACCCATTGTTGGGACAACAATGAGATTAGTGTGGGGTAATGTTGATCAAAGAATAATTTTCAAAGATCACACAAGGAGCCCGTGTGGGATAGAAGGCTTAGAACTAAGGGCCCAGAAGAACAGGAAGGGCCCATGCATGGAAAAAAAGGTCATCTTTCAAGACTTATCTGATTTTGAGCATGAATACCTATTTTAAAAAGATGGAATGTGGAACACACCAACGATGCAGAGACGTGCGTGCCATACATTTTCTATCTTTGTAGAAGTGGATCAAAGTGTTTAGCATGGAGACAAGCTAAGAATAGGATTGACACTTTAGTTAACTATAAGAGGACTATAGATAGAACATTTGCATGTGTGGCTATGCCAGTAAATGGTGTGTGGCTATCAATAGCATGCGGCCTATTTCTGGAATGGATAAGAGGTGAAGGGAAAGTCCCCACCCTATATATATGATGTTAGGTACAGAGTAGAAGTGTATGTAAGTGTAACAGAGAATATACAGAGTGTGTTTAAGTGTAACAGAGAATATACAAAGTGTGTGTATGTATGTGTGATATACGCATATGACTAAATTACTGTATTAGATCCATACGTGCATTGGTATAGATTAACAATACTGTAAGGATCTTTTGTATTTATTAATAGATGGAAGATATTTTCTGAATCTAAGTGTCATTCTGTGTGTAGTTGGGTAGTGCATGTTATTAATTCAATCATGATTATTGCTTAAGATTTTTTCTTTCATAGAACTGAGAGTAACATGCATTATAGAAGGATGGATTAGTTATGACTCTATATGTTTCTTCCTTCATCATGCTAACATCCTGCTAAAGTAACCCTAAAGAGGAACCTAGTACCTTTGCGTGCTTCGGGTGAGTGCTCAGTCAAGGTTGAGTGATGTGCCAACGTGACTAGGGTGTTATCTGGTAAATTATAGGTTGCATCAATCTTACACATTTAAGAGTGAAGTGTCTTGACTAATTTATCCACCCATATTGATTTGGGTGATCCCTCTTGGGATTTTCTATGAGTAATATTTACATTTGTATAGACTGATATCAAGACTAACATCAGACTGGAACATCATTAACATGATTATTATATTGAATGAGTGTGAGCACTAGATTTGTAATCATTTTGTGAGACCAACAAGTGAATTAAAATTGCTAGGAAAAAGTTGTATAAGAAATTCTTAATAATAGACAGTGCTTTATTTAGTGGTATTTTTTACCTTAAGGTTTTCCCCACTTAAATCTGGTGTTACCATCTCTTTATTTGACTATTATTTACTTTCATCTCATGTTATTACATTATGTAATTTGCATGCTATAATCTATAATCTTTGACATTTCTTTTATGGATTTATGATTTGTTAATTATATTTCCCTTCATTTTCCTTACATGGTATCAGAGCAGGTGATTATGCATGTCTGATATTAATCTGAAAGTTGTTAATTAGCTAGAGAGAAGAAGCTTGAAGTTTGTTTACGGATCTGTGAATCCCTAGTTACTCCACAATCATCTTCAAGCCAACCAAGTTTAAAATTTTGATTCCTCTCTAAATATTTTTTGAAAATATTGGTTAAATAGTTATTTAGATTGTGTTTGACAAATTATCGGCTTAGATCTTTGTTTCTACATCTAGTTATAGTCATTTTTTATTTAAATATGTCATCTTCGATCTTGTTTTAAGTTTTCGTGCCACTTATATACGTTATATCTATTTTTTTCTATGGATTCTAAAAGCTTTCCTTAGTTCTAGCTAGTTCACATGGTTAAATCTGCCCTAACTTTATAACTCTTTATTTTTCGCTAGATCCATTTTTGTGAAGCCTAATCCAATTGTTTTATGCCATTTGGCTTCGCTATGTTGTTTTAATTTAGATCCCATTAGTTTTTGCAAAGCTTGGACCAGTAGAATTGCTCCAAATAGCTTTATTATCCTTTTTTCATGTTTTTGAAGCCAAATCCACTAATAGAGTGCCAAGTGGCTTCGGTCTTTTAGTAATTTATTGAATTTTTCAAGTTCTGCTACTGCAAAGCTTGATCCAATCATTTTTTTCCATCTAGCTTCACATTTGTCATTTTTTTGATATTTTTGTCATTTTTGAAGTACAAACCAATAAGGTTGTTCCATGAACTTCACAAATTGGTTTTGTTGTCAATTGTGAAATGTGAGCCAATAATGTCTTTATGCATGTCTTCACATTGTCAAACTTGGGTTAAGATTTCCTCTATCATTTGCAAAATTTGATTCAATACGAAACTCCAAGTCACTTTATATTTCATACTATTAGACTCCTATTAGCATGATACTGTCTTTGTGAAATACAAGACAATATAATTGCTCCATATTTCACATTGTCACTCTTGTGTTTTCATGTTTCTATCATTTGTGAAAGATTAGCCAATAGAATTTCTCCGTATGTCTTTGCATTTTTTAGATTTATGAATTCCAAGCCAATAGAATTGCACCATATTTTGCATTTTTTCAGTATATTCATTTGTGGTAGTGGTTATCCAATAAAAATTAGACACCTTTTTGCATTTGTGAGTGTTTTTTAGTCTTGTGAAAAAGAGCCATTTAAAAGGCTCCACATGTGTCCATTTCTACCTTAAGTCATTTTGGTTGCACTGCCAAAAAGTAAACCAATTGCATTTGGACATGTGTATTAATCTTCTATTATGTCATCCTTCAAAAGTGTCAGGGTGTTAGTCTTTGCTTTGGATTATCCTCTTATATTGTGACACCTATCTTTAGATTTCAGATTTGGATTTTATTTTATTTTTTGGCTTATTTTGGTGAGTTTAAGTCCACCCGAATCCATCTATGTAAAGTTTGGCGGGAATCCTCCAAGTTTCTTTTGTCCACTGCTAGATCATTAACAAGTGGCATTGTTTGAATAAGACTTTTTCAGTCTCTGTCAATTGCAAACCAATTAAACATGTCCATGTTCCTTCACATTTTGTTTGTTCTGTTAGACTGTAAAAAAGTAAACTAATTATTTAACTACACATGTATTTATCTTTTAGTGGTGTTAGATTTTATTTCCTTTGTACCACGGGTTTTCTAATTTTCTTCATTCTGTGGGTTGTAAAAGTTTGTGTTCTACGGGTATTCTATTTTTCTGTCTCTCGGATTCCAAAATTTGAAAATATTAGATTTTTTCTTTGCTGCATGTTTTTATTTTTTGTTAATCTATTTACTAGAATATAACTAAATATAAGATCTGCAGCTTGTTTTTTTGTCTCTGTTTGGATTCTTTGATTCAAATTTATAGATGTATTTTTCTCCATTGTTGTCTGATCATTAAAATGGCTAGTCTTACTAGTTTTTCATTAGATAAGTCTCATCTATTGAATGGAACGAATTATAGCATATGCCGAGTTTGATTGAAAGATTGTATTATGGCTAGAAAGCTATGGGATCATGTGACTAGTGTGGAGACATGACCCACTGGAAGATAAGAAAACCTTAGCTCTTTCTCTCAAAAATATCAAGAATCTCTTTCCATCATTTTGCAAAGTATAAGAGATGAATTTTTAATACATATAAGTCATATGGACTCGCTTTTTGATGCTTGGAAGAAATTAGAGACAATGCATGAAGGCAGTCATTTTTGAAAAATATTTAAGCTTATTATGGAATTGTTTACAACTCCTATGAAAGGGGATGAGAAAATAGTTAATTATCTATCTAAAATTAAGAACATTAAATTTCAATTGGATGGTTGTAACTGTGAATTGTTTCAAGATAAGCTCCTATATTTTATGATTCAGATAAATGTCCATGAAAAATTCAAAAATTATATATTTATTCTTTATTATAAGTATCAAAATGAGAATGATCTACTTGATTTGGATACTCTCTATTCTCTATTAATTCAATAAGAGCGAGTAATGGAGAATTTTAATTTAAAAGAGACTTATTCTCAAGCCCTGTTCTCTCATAATCACAAGTCTGCTCACAATAGGAATAACAATAATCCTAAACAGAACTCTAATATAAAATCTAAATTTAAATCCAATCCCAAATTCAATTATGCTAAGAAAAATCAGAATTTTAAATTCAAATTTAATGACACTTGTAACAAGTGTGACAAATTTGGGCATAAAGAGTTTGATTGTAGAGTAAATACTAACAAATTAGTCAAGAATGCTAAGAACAGAAAACCTCATAATCATAAGAAAAATCAAGCAAATGTGGATGAGCAGTCTATTGCCTTGTATACTACCCTCTTAACCTTAAATGACAATGAATGGATTATTGATAGTGGTGCCTCTAGGAACATGAATTGTACTCCTGGCAACCTCTCAGATATTGTTACATTTGAGAAAAACATATATCTACGAGATAATTCCATTATTAAATTTGAAGGTTGTGGAAATGTTAGGTTATCAAATGGTGTATTTAGGAATGTCTTATATGTTCCTCAACTGAAAAAGAATATTCTATCTTCCTCTCAGCTAACTAAAGAAAATTGTAAAGTGGTTTTGTTGTAAGATAAGTGGTATGTAAAAGATAAGCTCAGTAATATTATTACTTCTGGTATTCAGAAAATGGCTTGTATATCTTTTATGGTTTTGTGAATGAATCTTATTTTTCTTCCTCTTCTAGGAATGATATTCAGCTTTGGTATGAAAGACTTGGCCATGTAAATTTTAAAATATTATATGAAATGTATAGAATTAATCTTGTTGTGGGCCTCCCTAAGATGAAATTTAATCATGAAACATGTAAAAGTTAATTGCCTAGTAAGCAACATGTTGAACCATTTCACAAACATCATGATTCCAATTCTTCTCATTTATTAGAACTAATTCATAGTGATGTAAGAGGACCACTGGAATTTCCTTCTCTCATTGGTGATTTTTATGTTGTTTGTTTTATTGATAAATTTTCTAGAATGAATTAGTATTATTTCATTAAGAAGAAGTTTGATGTCCTGTCTAAATTTTAGGAATTTAAAACTTTGGTTTAAAACGCTTCTAATTTAAAAATAAAAAGAATCAGGACTGATAATGAAGGTGAATATGTCAGCAAATTTTTTGATGATTTATGTGTGTCATGTGGCATTTATAGAGAGTTGACTACTCACTATTCCCCACAATAAAATGGTATTATAGAAAGGAAGAATAGGACTGCCTTAGAAATGGCTAGGAGTATGATTCATGCTTCTAATGTGCCTAAATTTCTATGAGCTGAAGCTATGAATATTTTTTTCTACATTCTTAATAAATTTCCTACAAAATCCCTTCATCAAACCACTCCTCATGAAGTTTGGGCAAATAAAAAAACAGATATTTCCCACTTACTAATATTTAGTAGTGTTGCCTCTATCTTTATTCCTAAAGTGAATAGGAAGAATCTTGATCCAACCTCCTATTCTTGTATTTTTGTTGGCTATGGTTGTAGAACAAAATGTTTAAGAGTCTATGACCCTTTCAATCTTGACATTTTTGAAAAAACAAAATGTTCAAGTCTTGGAAAATACATTATGTGATGTTTTTCATGAACCCTCCTATGCTTCTTCTAAGATAGAGCTTGATAATACTTCTCCTAACTATATGGAAACAAAATTTCAAAAGGCTGATTATCATGATATAGATGTGATGGATATTGAGAGGGAGTCCTCTCAAAATGTCTTTCATCCCAAGATTCTTAAATGGGCTCAAAATATTATTCAAGAATATTATCTTACTAATCTTAGAAAAGTAACTTGTAGTTAGCATTCATATAATGCTTTGATGACCCTCTATGAGGTTAAACCACAATATTTTGAAGAATCGTGTCATGATGATAGATGGATTTAGGATAGGAAGGATGAATGCAATGTTGTGATTAAAAAAACACTTGGGAACTAGTTCCTCATCCTTCCAAGAGAAACATTATAGGATCTAGGTGGTTGTATAAAATCAAATATAACCCTATAGGATATATTGAAAAGTTCAAGGAAAGGATGGTAGCTCATGGTTTCAATCAGAAACATGGTCTTGATTATGTTGATACTTTTATTCCTATAGGAAGAAATGAGCATTGTTAGAATTTTTATTGCTTTGGCTGCCCAATATGGTTGGGAGATTCACAAAATGGATGTCAAGAATGCATTTATTAATGGTGATTTAAAAGAAGAAATATAAATGAAGAAACCTAAAGGTTTTGAAGAACCTTGCAAGGAACTTTATGTCTATAAGCTTAACAAGTCTTTGTATAGTCTTAAACAAGCTGCTAGAGCCTGGTTTTCTAAAATTAATAGTTTCTTTCAAGATCTTGGATTTTATAACTGCTAGTCTAATAATGATTTATTTGTTAAGTTTGAAAACAATCATATTATCATTATTTTTTTGTATGTATATGATCTTTTAATTACTAAAAATGATAAAAATTTAATTGTTAAGATCAAAGAAAAGTTAAAGCAATGTTTTAAAATGACTAATTTAGGTTTATTAAATCACTTTCTTGGCATGGTTATATTTTAAGATGACAAGTTTATTGTTGCATCTCAATCTCAGTATGTTGTGAATTTTCTTAGAATATTTAACATGATTTATTGTAATCCTATTGTCATTCCTATTGAATTTGGTGTTAAATTAGATCCTAAACCAGCTTGTGCTAAATTTGATCCTACTCTGTATAGACAGCTAGTTGGTAGTCTAATTTATTTGACTATTACTAGACTTGATAGTTCTTATGCAGTAGGAGCAGTTTCAAGATTTATGCAAGAAAATTATGAGGATCATTGGAAAATGGATAAAAGAATTTTGAAATATATTAAAGGACCAGCCAATTATGGTCTATTTTATTCTTCTTCTAATGATGCACAATTATTTGGTCATTGTGATTTTGATCATGTTGGTGATGATGCTAATAGATAGTGTACTTTTGGATATGATTTCAAGTTGGGTGCAAGTGCCATCACTTGGAGTAGCAGAAAGTAACTAACAATATCTACATCTTCTACTGAGGCTGAGTATATAAGTGTTATAGAAGCTGCAAAGGAAGTTATGTGGCTGAAAAGACTATTTGTTGAACTACACATAGGCATCAAAGGGAGAACTATTCTTCTATGTGATAGAAAAATTTGCATTTCTCTTACAAATAATCCAAATTAGAATAAAAGGACTAAGTATATCAAAGTTCATATGAAATTTATTCGAGAGAAAGTCCTGAATGGTGATATTGATCTCAAGTTCTATTTAACTAAATATCAAGTTGCAGATATCTTCACAAAGTTGTTGTGTTTTGTAAATTTCTTCAATTTTTTTCCTTGTTGGGCCTATCAAAGTTTCCCTTGAGGGGGAGTGTGCATGAAAATACCACCTATCAATGGTGTTGGAAACAAGGACACTGAGAGGGGGGTACATCTGTGTCTTATAAAATTTACCTTTTTAAATTTGATATGATGAACACATAAAACCACACACAATAAATTTACAAGAGAGTACAGAATGACACAAGTTTTAATGTGGGAAACCTGAATTGGGAAGAAATCCCATTGAAACTATGAACTATAATTAGGACTAACTTGTCCTATTTCTGTTACACTAGTTTCATGGTTGAGCTTCAACCCAACCTAGATTTGCAACTCCTAAATTTGACCAAGATGCTACCTAGTCTGGAGGCTTCAACCCCATGTAATTTAATCAGCCACAACTAATCTTTAGTGAGCTTCAACTCATAGGGAAGCCTCAACTCCCCAACTTCTAAGCTTCCATATAGACTTGTTTGATTAATTTGGTCACTCTTGGTCTACTATATTGCATAGCTAATAATGACCTCTATATTATCTCTTCTCTTCTTCTTAATTCTCCTCCTATTTTATCTCCAATCTATCTGACTATTTGTTCAATATCCTGTCTGTGTCATACTTGGCTCACCTTGCAGCTTAACTTTACTGCTTAATTGACCTCTGATATTACTTTGTCCTATTCATCAATTCAACACATCTATTATGTCATATAAGATTCATGAAGTCATTCAATTATGTTGCATTCAACTCATAAATTATTTGCATCATGCAATTATAGCACTCTCTCTCTCTCCAATATGCCTTACTATGCCAAATTCATAGTATAATTCTTTCAATGTTTTAGGATCGTTCATATGCCTCTCAACTCACACTTCTGCACTACTTTCACACATCCCCTACATATGATGCAACACAGTCATGTGTCTATCCAATAACATATCAACAATGCATTCATTCATTGTTTTAAGCATTCACTTCCACTATTCCACTCACACTTGTATGTTATAAATGTACTTCCACCTACTTACCTATACCATGCATCTCATCCTAAAATCTTACTATATTCTCTTTCATTTGCTTCATTTTACTATGTTAATTTCTCACCCATTTCACAGTTTACTGCCCTTGTATTTCATATAAGTATCATACTATGCTTTTCAGGTTACTCTCTGTCTACGGATTGTTCAATTTCAAACTACATCCATAACCTTTCATGCATTTTTCTTCTTTCTGACTTTATCTCAAGTCCTCCAAGATATTGTTCATTATGAGTTTATTTTTTTGATATATGTATATGACCTTCCCCGATTCAACCTAATTCTTAGAATTGTCTCATTTCATATGCATATATCTTACTATTGTATCTCACAGTTCTTTGCTTCTTCAATATGTCTCAATCCATTGGTATTTCAATTTTCACATCCATATATATCGCTATCCCTTGCACTTAATTACCTCTTCAAAATTCAAAACCTTTCATCTTCACTTTAAAACTTTGAGCTCCATTTGGTGGTGGTATTCTAACCTTTCATGTCCCATCTTGAAGTTCAAAATCCAATTGTTCATGTTTTGTTTGAACAATACAAATGAGTGGTTGTTACACTTCTCATTCGAGTTGAGAGCAAGCTAAGAATGAGTAGCTTTTTTTAGTATTTTCAAGTTCCTCTTCCTATCAAGAGGATGTTGAAAATGTTTGAAGATGAAGTTATCTGATTACACTCTTCACCAGATACACTACTTTTAACTCAAGGAATCGAAACAACTTTTACCTTCATACAATATGGAGAGAAATTGTACCTTAGACATTTCACATATTTTCATATTGAGAAGTCTCCCATTTTTCATTCAAGATATTATTTTCATTCAAGTGAGGTCCTAAAAACTCTACTAAGAGATCAAGAGCATTTCCAACAAAATGTTTTCAGCATATCCACTTTAAACCTAAACACTTCACAGTTGAAAATGAATATACAGTTGACTATGTTTGAGTATTCCCTAGTTTTCACATAATCTAAGCACTTTAACTTGATATAAACATGTTCAAATTATGTAGAAGATATATGAACCTTTATTTAAACATTTATAATTTTATTCAATCGAAGACCAATCTCTATTTGCAAGAAAATATGTAAGAGCTAATACGACACTTGCTTTACTATCAAAGAAACGACTGTGTAAGAAAGAATAGAACTCTGTCATTGAATTCTCTCACGACATTTTCTCAAATTTGATACTTCTTTTTGTAAATGATTCATATGAGACAAATATAAATTTCTCCCAAATCTTAAAATTTTGAATGGTTCAATCTTGAGATTAGAAGTAAAACACTTGAGAAACCATATCATCAGGGTTTGAGAGTACATAGATACCATAGACCAACTAAACAACATTTTTGAGAAATTTTGAGTGAATTTGAAAGAGTTAAACTCGTGTTTTTGTAAGATCAAATTGCATCCATTTTAAATATATTTCACCTTTGAACACACTCCATTTTCTCCCAAAGATTAAAAGTGCATTAAAAAATTGCTTCACAGTGAGCTAATATAGAGGTTTTCAAATCTTATACAATTTAGATGACGCTGAGATTTTATGTGAAGGAAAGGGATGTTTAATGTTTTAATCCAAATCAAATATGAATCCAAATCAACTATGTTTAATGCAAAAATTGGATTCATTAAGAAATTTAACCATATCATGCACACTTTAAAGACTTGGTCCAGTCCACTACCACTACTGATGCTTCTTTCTTATTGACAACAGGTGTAAACCATCAAGTTGGTTAACATACAATGAGACTAGAAGAATGATGTCAGCCTTGTCTTCCAATTCATTAAGTGTAAACACCAAAATTGGGTAACACTCCCCTTAGTCCCCTTTCAAAGAACCAACTTAAACACATTCACCTAATCATGACCCTTATACCCTACATTAACATTAATTTAATTATTTACAATTAAATTAATATCCATCCTCACCCCGTTATTAATTTAATTACTTTAAGTAAATGAATGGACACCTCACCTAGGCACCTCACCGTAGACCTATTCATAGCATGTTTCCATAAATGAATAAGATTTGGTTCAACCCTAAAAATAAAGGCCTATTATTTCTCTAACCACCTTCCCACTCATAATAACATAATGTCCATTCTGATCCACGAATAAATGGACAGACCTAGCCCAAATGATGGAAAGATCTGTTATTTTTAGAAAACCTAGGGAATCCCACCTTAATCAATGTTGTTCATCATGAAACTGACACTGGTCAACGAAGAATCATCGTTGATTAACATTTATTCACTTTGGAAACCTTGTTTTTGGGTTGGTAAATTATGAGATTGACGAGAAGAGAAGAGAGTTGCATGTAAGCAGAACTATAGTATTTTTGTACCTATAGACATCTATAGCTAGCACCAGGACAAATCTAGAGGTATTACACTCACGGTGACATTCCAGGAAGCACCACTGTGGCACCAAGCTCCATCCCACCAATCCATCATCTCCACCACATAGCCATTAGACCTGCAACACTAGTAAGTACATTTACCACCTATGTTATTTTAACCTTTTCCCATTTTAAAGGTTTTTTTCATATTTGTTGTCATTTCCTACTTACATCCCCTTTTCCCCCACAATTACTCTTTCTGTAAACCCTACCATTCCTCCAACCACACCATTAAACCACCCATACTCGACCTCTACATATTTCTCAATGTTCCTAAGATCCCCATATACCTTGTTACACCCTTTGTCATCTTTGTCTAACCTCAACTCAAACCCTATTAAAAAATCTTATTGAGTCTTATCAGCCCACCTCTACCAACGTCAATTACCCATAACCGTCATCGGTTCTACCTAACCATGATTGGTCATACCTCGAACGACATCGGTCTTTGCGTATACTGACACTGTGTAAACCAACAACCACAGACAAATCAAGACTACCCAAACACCTTACCCAACCCTGGGAAGACTTTGTATGTGGCCTCCAGACCATCTGAACAACCTGCAACCTGACCTGAAGACCTTGACTCGCATATTTTTTAGTATTTAATTGGATCGATGCTGATAGTGATCTAAAGTACCCAAGTCATAATACTAGCACTAGATTTATTTATGTACACAATCTAGTTACTTCATAATTTGTTTTACAAAATAGTGGGTTGAAATCCTTTTAGGAAGTATCACACTTCCTAGATCTAGCATACGCTAGGCATTCCACTTTTATATATTATTTAACTCTTCGTTGGTGGTCTTGTTTTCTATTTCAGGTAGTTCCTCCCATCCAAAAGGAAGCTCTCACAGTCAGCATCGGAATCGAGAAGTCAGAACACACGCATCAACCTCCAAACCAACATGATAGGTATTCCTCCTTAGCCCATAATGATATCTGTTTCATCACATTCCAAAACTTAAAGAAAATGGTGAAACATTTTGGCACGCCCAGTGGGACCCATCCGAGGTTCCTTGCATTTTCTTCATTCCTAGGTAGAATTGTGTGTTTCTTTCCCTTCAAAAAGCTTACACATTAATTTTTCTTCTCTGGAATCATTCTTCCTCTCTTTACTGTCTAAAAACAATCATGTTTTTGGTGCTTTAAAAGGAACACATTATTCTTTCTTTTTGCATTGCATTAGTGAAAGAGCAAGTTCCTACCTATTCACCATTTACTTCATCAAACGTAATTTGTCGATTTGGTCTTAAAATCAGTTGCATTTCATCCTTGTATGCTGCATTTAGCTCACATTAAAATGAGGGTAACATATATGATAAAATACATGCCTAGATGATGGTTGACACAAAGAACCGTAGAAAGCACTCTCTTTCTTCTTCTACTAAACTGCAAAAAATTAGAATATACACATTTTCTTAAATGAAATCTTACCTGGGAATGCATGTCAATGATCAAACAATCAAAGGATTAGTAGGTACTCCCCAGATGGTTATCTCTGTCCAATACCCCATCAAAGAGCACCCCCTTGCCATAACATGACCCGAAACCTCACCTTTTAGATATCCTTCTTTGTAGGACACCTTCCCAACAAAAAAATCTATTCTAAATTCACATGGTCAATTCTAAATAGCATAAGCTAAAAAAACATAAGAAAATCACTCTTAGGATCATTCTTTTCTTATTTTTTCTTCTTGACTTGTGTTTGAGGTGTGAGAATATGAATCTACATTATTCTTCTATCTTTGCACACTCCACCATCATAGTTGGAGCATTCTAACTTTTTCTAATTGTGTCACGACCCCATATTCCATTCTTATATTCCTGAGTTTAACTCTTCACTTGATTTAAATTCACAAAATCTAATTTCTTCATTGTTATTTCATTTCATAGTAAACAGTGTTAGTCCAGTGAGCATCATCAGTTCACATATGACCATCGTTAGTTACACCTAACCGGTGTTGGCTTCTAGATATTCTAGTTATTTTTCTTGGAATAGCCTTCATCACTTTTTTTGTTCTATTTTTTGCCCACAAGGCACCATCCTCTTCCCCCTCTTGATATTTATGTCATACACAGTTTCCCCATTTACATATTCATCAGTCCTGTTTCATTTCTTCAAACTGGTGTTCTTCCTATAGTAACCAACATCAGTTTCTATAACTGACATCAATTCCCCACTAACCATCACCAGTTAGCCTGACCGACATTAGTGTCTATTTTGGTTTTCAAAATTCAAACCTTGACTGAATTCACCCTCCCAGCCTCATTTTTCCTCTATTCCTGTTGTTTTCTATGTCATTTACATAATACAGTCTTTCCAGGTCAACACTTACTCACATGGTGTTGAATCGTATCCAAATTAACCCTCTTATATTCCATGTCATTCATCAACCACTCCCACCTAGTAACTTCACCACCTTTTGTCCTGTCACCCATGGATCCATCCCTACCTGAACACCATTTCTACAAGTGACGAGGAGTTTGCATGACCACTCGATTAGAATCATGTAACCTTACAATTCTACCTTTCCCACTCTTCCACTCAAGATTCCTTAGGTCAATTGATATATGGAATACCCGTATCCATCTCTCTTTCCTTTATCCCTACTTCTACATCAGCCCCTACTAATTTGGCATTACCTTCATCTGATTTACCCCCAGTGGTTTTGCATCTAGGACCTTATAGCCGACCATGAGCACTGACATCTGCGAACATCAGTTGCACATGTAGTATCTTTTATTCCTTCATTAACCACCTCGGACCATAACCCCATCTGTGCCCATTATCTCATAGATACTAATTGTAACACAAACTTCCCATCGTGTCAGTGACCCCTACCCCATTCCAGAGTCTTTTCCTTTCCATCCTGCAGTCTTTGCCCCAAATCTCTACTAGAGTACACTACAAATACCCCACCTACATATACATATTATCAACAACCCCCTATCTCATTCTGTCATTCATTCCAGATATATGCTCTCCATGTTGGTCCCCCTATTCTCAACCTTCCTATTCAGCATCACCATATACATTGGAATGCCACCCATGCATCACATGTTCAGCACCAGCCCTCTTATTCCACCATAGGAGGTGCCCTTCCATCAGAACCTACCAATGACCTCATGAAATTAATGATGGAAAGGATCCAGACACTAGAAGCATCGGTTTCTAGCTTACGTAATTCTCTCACATACGATGAAATATATAATGATCCCATTCATCCATCCATTCCTATTCATCCATACCTTATACATTGGGAAATGCCAAAATTCAACCGCTTCAATAGTAAAGAAGGTCCGCAACAAAATTTGTGGTCTTTCAAACATGGGTCTTACTTGATCGCTCATGATGACGCTTTACTCCTACGGACCTTCCTAATGTCCTTGATAGGACCTACATTAGACTAGTACAGTGGGCTACCCAGACATTCCATCTACTCATTTAATCAAGTAACCGAAGCCTTCTTAGACCACTTCTCAATAAACATTGTTAAGAAAGTCACCATGAATGATCTTTACTCCACACAATAGTATGAGGATGAGTCTATCACTGACTTTGTCACTTGTTAGTGCAGCCTAATTAACTAGATCACATTTCAGTTACCTCAAACTGAGATCATAAAGTTGTTTACTCGGGCTTGCGCTAGACACATCTCACTAACCTTGTAGGTGAAGACCTTCCGCACCTTTCATGAGGCATTCACCATGGCATGAAAATTAAAGATTCATGTTATCGAAGAAAATAAAATTCATCTACATAACAAGAACACTGTGTTCAAATCAAATTATGCTTCTTCGAAACCCCAGAATAACTATTTGAAACCCAAAGAATCTACCAATGATATGGTTCTCAAATCTGGATCTTTGCACCCATCAAACCAAGCCAAACCTTCTTCTAATCTCTCTCCCATCCAAGCTTTCCAATTTAGATGAGAACAACGAAAGTATACCCCAATAGGAGAACCTTATTCTTCTATTTTAGAAAAGCTTATTAAGGTTGGTGCCATTACCCTTCCAACTATAAAACCACACACTAGTTTTGACCCTGATTTCCCCACACCCACATGGTATAAACAACATGAATTTTACAAATATCATCATGTCAAATGTCATAGCAATGGTAATTGCATCACCTTCAAGAATATTGTCCAAAAAAATGTTAAACAATGGATATCTAGATCTTTGCACCCATCAAACCAAGCCAAACCTTCTTCTAATCTCTCTCCCATCCAAGCTTTCCAGTTTAGATGAGAACAACGAAAGTATACCCCAATAGGAGAACCTTATTCTTCTATTTTAGAAAAGTTTATTAAGGCTGGTGCCATTACCCTTCCAGCTATAAAACCACACACTAGTTTTGACCCTGATTTCCCCACACCCACATGGTATAAACAACATGAATTTTACAACTATCATCATGTCAAATGTCATAGCAATGGTAATTGCATCACCTTCAAGAATATTGTCCAAAAAAATTTTAAACAATGGAGATCTAGTCTTGGATAACCCAAATGCACCTACTGACCAAAATCTACATATCTTCAAAAAACCATTCCCTAATTATGCCCCATCTTCCAACCAAACTGGTGATACTTCAACAAATGATGGCAATGTCCGTGAGGTCCACGATATTTTTGATGACATACCAATCACTTCCTAATTTTTCCCTGTTACTTCCATAGAAGAAATCGTAGCCCAAGATCCCTTACCTACACAAGAACCTATTTCATCTACTCCTCCACCTACAAAGGAAACCTCTCTATTTTCTCCTTCATCCATGGAAGAGCCCATAATTAGTGCTCTGCCTCCGGCCCCTCACATTACCGAGCAGTCGTCAGTAGCACCTCTCACTACTCATAGGGGACACATGTCCACTCCCTACACCATCACAAGGAGATTCCACCTCATCTAGACCATCATCTCCTCTATCCATAGGGGATCCTGTAGAAACACCATTTCCTTTAGATGACCATTCTCCATCAGACCTTCCAAGATCCTGCTAATCTGTTATTTCAGCTCTCTTACCCACAGAGTCTAAAGCTAGCCATTTCCATGTTTCTCAAACATATTTTATAGGGATTGACACTCGATCCACATCGGCCCCGCCTACAGTAGTACCATTTTCACGCTTGTCTGATCACCTAGACTATGTTGATAGATCCTTACTTTGGGGATGTCTTCTACTTCCTTATTTAACCCAAATGTAGATGTCACTCACTGACACTTCCACAATCTATCTAAAAGCATTTCAAGTGACCAAACCAAGAACAATGATGGCTATTGGAACACCTTCCATGTTATCACCCATATCCCAATACAAACCTCTTCCAACAACCCAACACACGTCTATACCCAAACAACTACCCATGCCTTTATCATCTCCTTTACCTAAACCCATCACTACCTTAGGGGTCATGTCACATCGAACCTTACTCACCCACCCATCAAATTAGATTTAGCCATATCTTCCCATACCAACACTAAACATCTTCTAGCTCCTAAAAGGAAGACCGAACCTCCTAGGCCTTGCCTACCACACCGTTATCACCTTCGCCCCTTCCGTCCATCCTAGGGCCTCACCCATCAACCCTGGCCAAGTAACCTTCTTCCACTGGCAAACCAAGAATGTAGCAGCCCACCTCCTCATCACATACCTCTAATATAGCCAAGTGATCCACACAACCCCTGTAATCACCCATGACCTCCTTGCAACCCATACCACCACTATCTTCCATAACTTCTTCACTAACCATGATACTCTCTTCTCTTCCACTCACACCTTCTACCTAACCTCTACCAACCACCTCCACCACAACTTATTTACCCTCGTGGGTAACCCGTACTCTTCCATAATCTAATTTTCCTTCTACATCCCATAATCTCATGTCACCTTTACCCAAGAAAGTGCAACCTAAAGATAAGAATCCGCTACCTTCCAATAAAGTAGTCAAACCAATTAAACCTTCCATCACCATCTCTTCCGCTCCACCTTTACCCAAACAAATTCCCACAAGATCTAAGACCACTCCACCTACTAAACTAGTGGACCAACCCATTCCCTCTCCTGTAAAACCTCTTCCTTTACAATTGGTCACACCTATATCCAAACCCACACTCACCTTCCATTGTGATCCGTTAGCAGGGTCCTAAGCCACGATCTTAACCAATATCCTTGAAACTTTTGTCATCACATTACCACCTCTCAAACTTTAGGACCTTCTTAAACCCAAACCAAAAGGGTTTGATGAAACTAAAATTTACGCCTACCATTGTGTTCTAGGACATGATGTAGAGAACTGCAAGGATTTAAAAACCACTCTTGTCCAATTATTTCCTCCTGACAAAAATTTTGATGATGACACTCTTCTTGATGAGGACCCCCATTTCACCTTCACCAATCTCCCCTGATCTTCTTCCATTACCTACTCAGTGACCAGTATCTCCACCCCCCTAACTCTTTTATCCACCCCCCAAATTCAAAATTAAGATGGTCCACATTACTACCCACACTTAGAAAGACAAGGGAAAAGAAAAGGTAGCTAGCCCATCAACCAACCATGTACCCAACATACCATCTGCACCCACACCCAAAGTCACCATTCGAGGTCCCTCATATCCTATTTCCGATGGGGTCACACATTGCACAATGCTAAAACAATTACACCAATCCTCCCTCACAATGTCTTTATATGACCTCATCCAAACCTCTGAGTCACATCATCAAGCCCTCATGGAGGTCCTTCAATCTATTGAGATTTTATTAAATGACCCCATGACCATAGCCTCCATAAATACCCCTCATCACGTAGCCTCTCTCACTAAGATGTCACCTTCCTCTACACCTCCATCTACTTGCCAAGTAGCTACCCTCAACTTCTCAGATGAAGAGATCACTCCCTTTCAGTCCGATGACCCTGATGCCACTCTTTTCATCTCTGTCTTTATTGATAATATACGCATATGATGTGTTATGATCGATGGTGGTGCTAGTATTAACACCATATCCTCCCATGCATACAACTAAATGTGCAAACCTACCAATTACATGAATGGTAACCCAGTTACGTTACACTTCTTCAATGACGTCATGACCTCTACCCTGGGTATCATCGTTCTCCATGTCTGTGTGGGTCCCTACACTGTCCCAAAACTTATCTATGTCCTAGAAGGGGAATTCCAATATAATTTGTTGTTTATCCAACATTGGATCCATGCCATGGGTTTTGTCCCTTCAAATTTACACTGTTGCCTCAAATTTGAACATGAAGGTCATAATTACACCATCCTGGCTGACCCATCACATTTTAAGATCTATAACATGTTGTACCAACCCAACGATGTACTTTTCCTAGTCAAGGCTCATTACCCACACTTCACCTTCATCCACAAGCTCATCCACCAAGACTTCCACCACCTCTCCCACATCTAATCCATCTATCCCTATTGCCACCACAGCCTCTACCGCTAACTCACCTACTTCCCCATCATCAAGTGATTCGTCTATCCCCGCTACCCACATATAAAATAATGACCCATTAAAGGTTTTTTTTCAATGCCTCACTCTAGGGGAGTACCACCTATATAATATCGACATGTTCCTCACTCCACAAGAGTATGAGAACCTATGTTAGCACCCCAGTTATGACTACCATGTAGGTGAGGTTTTCCTTATGGTCCTCCCCACCTTCACACTAATCTAACGTATGGGGGACTTGATATTGCCACCTATAAACCTAAACCTCCATCCCAAACACAACCATTTTCATCTGACTTACATTCCCTTATTAACCGCCACTTCACTCACACTTTCCTCCAGCGGTACACGTGGAAAGGATTTGGATTCAATTTTTACGAACAAGGATACCATGCTATTATCTCCCGTACCACTTGTAAACATAATGACCATATTGGCATTGTATTTGATGCACAACCTCCCAAGAGGCCTCACTTCGACCTTATTAAGGAAGACAAAACCTCTCCACCTCATTCATCCATATCACCATCTTCCCCCATGGAGTCCATAGATCCCGAACCTATTCCTCCTAAATTTTTTTTTTGTAAACACAATTTCTCTGGGACCTCTAACCTATCAGTGTGATGGCGAGGCTCCCTCTTCTCTCCCATTCCTGTATCCTGACATGATTGATGATGATACACCTGTTATTAATGGCATTCAATGTCAGGACGATGAGTCCATCCTCACCTACCTGAGTGCAGAAGATTCTTATATCCATCGGTCATTAACTTCTGAGATGCAAACCATGTTGAATGAATCGACCATTGAAATCAAAATTAACACTCATAATGACCCACACATTCTAAAGATAGGCCAATATTTAGATGCTACTGAGCAAGAATATTTTACCTCTTTCCTTCGGGACCATAGCAACAATTTTTCTTGGTCCTATGCCGATATTCCTAGTATTGACCCAAAAATCGTGGTCCAAAATATCTTAACCATTCCTGATGCCAAGCCCATCAAACAAAAGCTACAGAAAATGAATCCTCACATTTCCCTTTTGGTCAAAGAAGAGCTTCAGTGCCTTCTCTCAGTTTCCTTCATCTACCCATTGACTATCCCCAATGGATTTCCAACATCATTCCTATCACAAAGGCAATAAGGGGACTCCGCATCTACACAGACTTCTTTGACCTCAACCTAGCTTGTCCTAAAGATTATTTTCCCCTACAAAGTATTGACCAACTAGTTGATCTCACCACCGGACATGAAATGATATCACTCATGGACAGTTTCTCATGCTACAATCAAATATTACTGGCTATAGAAGATCAACACAAGACTGCCTTCATCACCATTTGGGGTAATTTATACTATAAAGTTATGCCTTTTGGCCTTAAAAATGTAGGTGCTACTTACCAAAAAACCATGACTTACGTCTTCTATGACATCATGCATCACATATTGGAAGATTACGTAAATGATCTTCTTACCAAATACAAACATAGAACCGAGCACCTGACCATCCTTAAGGTCATCTTTGACCACCTCATAAAGTATTTTTTTTTTCTTTAACCAAAGAATTGCATCTTTGTGGTACTTTCTAGAAAACTCCTTGGTTTCATCGTTTCTTTGCATGGCATAAAAGTTGATCTTGCTAAGGTAAAGGCTATTCTAGAAATGCCTCCACCCACTAATCTCTGTCAATTTCAAAGCCTACAAGGTAAGTTGTAATCCATTCATCATTTTATCTCACATCTTTCTAACCAATGTCAACCATTTCATCATCTTCTCAAGAAAGATGTTTCATTTAAATGGGATGATGAATGTGATAAAGCCTTTGAAGCCTTAAAACAATACCTCCTTCAACCACTAGTGCTCATTCCACCTCAAGATGACCAACCCTTTTACCTATATATTTCTTCCACTGACCATTCTTTAGGTTCCATGCTCACTCATTGTGATGAGAAACACCGAGAGCAAGTGGTTTATTACATAAGTCATACCCTTCTGGACTACAAAACTAGATATACCCACGCCGAAAAACTCTTCCTAGCCTTAGTTTTCATCGCTACCAAACTCCACCATTACCTACTCAACCACAAAACCTTCATTATTACTAATATTGACCCCTTACAATATATGTACACCAAACCCTATCAACATCAACGTGTCGTACGTTGGCTTATGCTTCTTGCAGACCTCGACCTTGAATTCATTCATCAAAATTCCATCAAGGGCCAAGCTATCACTGAACAAATAGTCGACATGCCTCTTTCTGGGAATCAACTCTCTAACTTTGATTTCCCAGATGAATCCATAGCTACCCTCTCCTTACATGAACCTGCCTACCAAATGACACTCTTCTTCGATGGCTCCAAGTGTCAGTGTGGAGGTGGGGCTGGTGTCATCCTCATTCCTCTTGATGGTGAACCTTTTCCTTTGTCTTTCAAACTCGATTTTGATTGTATAAACAAAATTTTTGAATACAAAGCACTTGTATTGGGCCTCTAGGTTGCTTATGCCTTAGATGTTAAGTTCATCAATATCTTTGGTGATTTCTAGATGGTTGTAAACCAATTCAATGGTATATACCAGTGTCGTAATGAGATACTTCAAAAGTATAAACATCACGTAGATATACTTTTGACCACCTTTGACCGTTATGAACTTCAAACCACCCCACGTTCTACCAATAAGTTTGTAGATACAATGGCCTACTTGGCTTCACAGATACCCACTTTGCATGTCAGCTCTAAAATATTTGGGTAAGTGCAGGAAGTTGATGGACAAATATAGGGTCATCCGTGGACATCATATTGCAAATAACAACATAATATCAACTTGTAGGGATTATTAGCAATACATACAGTCAAAATTAGACAAAATTGTATTAATATGAATCGTAGCATCCAGAATCTAGTTTCTAAAATACTAATTTTTGTAAAAAATGAATAAGATTAGCTATATTAAACACTCAAAATTCAATGACTTGGTATTTTTTTTTAAAAACGCCGATAAGATTATAGTCCGTTTGCCCACAATTTGGATGACCAAAAATTGATATATATATTTTTCATTTGGTGAGAAGTTATATGCCAATATCTATCTTCGGATGGATTTTATTTTGTATCTTTTTGAGTAATATTTTATTTTTTATGATTTTTTCCGTGAAAGTGGTATGAAAACATAAACAAAACAAAGCACTTTCCGTTTTCCCGCCATAACTTCATCAAAAAATATTGAAATCAAATAATTTTTTTTTTAACATGTATATAATTTCACCACGGTTGGGATGGTATAAGTTTTATCACATTCTGATAAGTGAAACAAATTTTGCAGTCTTAAACGTAGACATAAACATTCATAGGAAAAAGTGTCTTAAATACCTACTATTAGTAAAAAATGATAAAATGGTATTTATCCTCTTCTATTCACTTTAAAATCAGTATTTCTACAAAGCTAATAGTCTCCCCTACGCAATGGTACCATTTTTATGACATATTTTTTACTTTTCGGCATGGTTCAAGTCCACGGAAGACTAAATTTGATGTTTTGTTGTTTTTAATGTAAAATTCAGGATTTGATGTCCACTTAATTGTCCCCCAACTTGGTGCACTTACCCATTTGTCACAATAAAAAGGTTGCAATCACCCTCTTATTTACCTCGTGAGGTCTACTCCATTGGAACCATTGCACTTGACCCTCATGACCTTTGGTATAAGAAATTTTCAAACTATCTTTCCCTTTCCATTATACCCGCTGATCTTACTCGTAATGGACAATGGGGATTTGTTAAAAGTCTCTCGTTATGTCATCATGGGTAGTATTCTTTATAATCATGGCTTCAATGATATTCTCTTACGATGCCTTACAGGTTTAGAAATTCCCTACACCATTAAGGAAGTTCACGATGGAATTTACAGAGGAGGCCACTTTAGTGGTTTAGATGTCACAAAACACAATCTTCACCTTGGCTATTATTGGCCAACCCTAAACCGTGATTATTGTGACTATGTCAAGCGTTGTGTGAAATTACAACAACATGCTAATCTCTATCACATACCTAGTCATGACTTGTAGGTCGCATGAGACCTTTGGCCTTTCTCTCAATGGGGTTTGGATCTTGTCGGTGAGATCAATCCCCATTCTTAACAATGCCACCAATGGGTTATAACCGCTACTAAATATTATACTAAATGGGTAGAAGCCATGCCCCTCATTTATACAAAAGTTAATAAAATATATGAATTCATCAACTATCACATCATTTGTCGCTTTGGTGTTCCTCACCACCTCATCACTGATAATGGAAAGCAATTCAAAAACAAAATCCTACGCAAGCTATGTGATGTTTTTGGCATCCAACTTAGTTTCTCATCACCTTATTACCCACAAACCAATGGCCAAGAAGAATCGACCACTAAAACCTTGAACAAAATTCTTATGAAAGTAGTCAATGATACTGGGAAGGATTGGCATACGCACATTCCTTTCACCTTGTGGGCTTATTGCACTAGTATTCGCACTTCGACTGCTGCCACACCTTTTTCTCTGGTCTATGGTACCGAGGTCATCTTACCTCTCAAACTCCATATTCCATCTCTCTACATCTCACTACAAGACATGCTCAATGACGATGACTTTCACTTGGATCGTTTGATGCAACTTGAGTTATTAGATGAATGTCATCTCAATTCTCTTGACCATATCCAAATCTACCAAAAATGTATCAAATGTGCCTATGAAAAATGGTTTCATGAATGAACCTTTCAAGTTGACATCCTAAAGGAAAATCAACATGTAACCAAAGAAGAAAAAAGTAAACGGGGAAAATTTTCTCCTAATTGGCTTGGGCCCTACATTATTACCCTTGCCTATGGATCATGCGTTTATTGTTTGTCTTCACTCGAAGGTAAACCCAAACCTGAGCCCCTCAATTCCTTACATCTTCAACCATTTTATTGTTGACATCAAGTTCTATATAACTTTCTATCAGTTGATCGCTCATCCCTTGAGCGTTATTCACCTTCCATATTACCTGTTTTTGAGGATCCATGACTACACAAGAATCATGTGATTACCTGTCACCTTTTAGCATTATCTTCAATATGAGTACCATGTCTCTACTCATAACATGACTCTCATGGATAATTTTCATCTTCTTCAAGGTGGAATCCCATGGTCATTCATCACTCGCAACCACCTCTTTCAGAACTAACCTTTGTGTGTTATGGTCTTGTATGCTAAAACAAGAACCTAATCTTCATATATAGTCTTTTCCATGACTTAAAACATCTAAAAACAAAAAAGTATACAAATCCTTGAGCTAAACTTCCGGAAAAATATGACTCCCCCAAAAGGGACATCTCTTCACTCTATTTCTACCGCTATAAATAGAATTCTCCCTTGAAGGACAACTATATAAATTCATTTCAAAAATACAATAAAATTATCCATAAGCTTCCCACATCAACCAGATTTGTGAAGACCTCAAGGAGATACTATACTCATCCCATATAGAGGTCTTGCATTGATCAGTTTATTAAAAATACAAAAAAATGAAGAAAATGATAAGTTTTCATCATGGACTTTCCTATTTTGGTCATGGTTTTATTTCCAGGTAAACATGATGTCGTACACTACGTTATGCTTAACCATCCACTTTCACCTCATTGCCTTTTGTGCCCTCGGTTTCTCTCTACTTTCTACCAATGTGACATTTCTTGATCATGTGACTTTCTTCACCTTTATAATAGTCCATTATGTAATGCCTTTAGGGTCTTACGTTCATAAGCCCATTTGGGGTATGGTCGAATCATTAGGGTTCTTATCAATTAAACGACTCTGTTGCCACTTCTTACCATTCTCCTTCCTCATTACTTATTGATTATCTTACATAGGACCATATCATCAACACCTATATTTAACACAACTCAACCAAGCCTATAACCTACACCTAATCATGCCTATGACCTTCATTCAACCATGCCTAACACCTACCAACCCATTTCTCTACTTCATCATATTCTTCCCTAGCTTATGGGAGAACTACATCGGCCTAAGGCCCCTTTTCACTAGGGCTATATAGGTAGCACTTCTAGGGCATGGGGCCCTTGGAGATTAGCTCACCCACTCTTTACCCTAACCAATTCCCCCTTTAACTTTCCTATTCACATTCTACCTTAGTTTCCATATTATACCAATAACTAGAAACTAAACCAAACAAGCATTAATTAATACACATTTTACCACATCATTAAATCATGCATTTATCATTTTCACATTTCCACTATAGCACATATTTGGAAATTTAAACCATAACTTGCATATACTTCACCATTTTTCCCCCATGTTACCAATAAGTTGGACATTGAATCGACCTAACTCAATCATGCCTATAAATTGACTCCACCATGCCTAAATCAACCTAACCCAATCATCCCTAAACCAACCTGACTCCACCATGCCTAAATCAACCTAACTCAATCATGCCTAAACCAACCTGATTCCATCATGCCTAAACGGACCTAACTCCATCATGCCTAAACAGACCTGACTCCATCATGCCTAAACCGACATGACTCCATCATGCCTAAACCAACCTCACTCCACCATGCCTAAATTGACCTGACTCTGCCATTCCTAATTCACCTAGTTTCCATCATGTACACACATAATAACAAAAATTAAAAACAAGTACACCAGTCATACCATAAATATCATATATATATATATATATATATATATATATATATCATCAAAATCTATGTGTCCATATAATGCATACTCTAATGTTGAATCCATACAAATATCTCAAAACTCTCATATACATCCTCACTATCTTTGGCACACAGGCCATCATATATATAAAAAAATCAATATAATGACCATCTCCAGTGACTAATCGTCACCCTACCTGATATCCTCTAGGCTAGTCTAACTTGCCCCCTCCTCTACTCCTGTGTAGCGTCTTGCTAGCATCTCCCAACCCACCATGGGCCTCAGTCTAACCTCTGATGGACCCTCACCTATAGCTAGCCTCCGTACACTAGTGGCCTCATCCTACTCCTGTCTTTGGGCCCATCGGTCCCCTGTACTCTCTACTCTGTGAGTGCAGGACTTGGTACTCTCACTCGAAGCCTGTTGTACTCTATACTCAGCATAAGAGGGGAGGTCTACCCCTACAACCATCAAGTGGTCCTGATAATATCGTGCCTCACCCATGGCATCCTTGAGCCTAGTCATCAGTACGGTCTACGGAGGCGCCATCGGTCTTGGCCCCTGTACTGGTCTTCCAGGACCCTGTCTCGCTACTACCTATAATAAGGGACCTTGTCCCTATACCTATACCAAGGGACCCTATCCCACCCCTGTTTGTAACTTTGTAGGTGCCTGTGTCTGTACCTAGGCCTGTAGGGCCATAATTTGTGCCTATGGAGTGTCCAAATGGCCTTGCAACCCTATAACCTGTACCTATAACATGGCCACCTCTACCTGTGACCACATCAGATGCCCCTATAAACCAGTAATCTAGGCCTGTAATGCGGCCACATGTCCCTGTAATGTGTCTCTCTGGACTATGAGGGTAGCCACATCTAGATGCCCCGATCTAGGTGGTGCTGCTCGTATCTGGGCTACCCACCACCATCTGTATGCATCTGTGTAGCTGAAATCATCTTGCCTTGTCGGTACTGTCCACCAGCTGCTCCTCTTGCCTTGTCAACACTGTCGGCTATGGTAGAGGCATAGGCCTTTCCATGTCATCTCTCCTATACTGAGGGAATGGTGGTGGCACATCCAGGGGCACGCCAAACTGCCTCCAGACTCTATCTACTGGTATCATCTCATGCTCCTTGGCATGACGCCCCTCTATCTACCTAAGCAGTTGTAGCTCATCCAACTTTGATGTCATGTGACTGTATGATGGATATCCCACATACAACCTCCAGATAATGTTTACTCTAGACAACCCCTCCAGTATCCATTTGTAGTGAGCAACATCATGTGTAGCCCTAGCCCTCAGTGAACTCCACCAACTGGCACCCAATGCCTATAACCAACCTAGACCCTACCTGGCTCAAATGCATCTAGCTGGGGAAAACCAATTGTTCATACACATACAATGTGTTGGTAGGCCCAATAGTGAAGAAGGAACATGAAGCACGTGATAAACCTTATTAGCCTCTCGTAGGCCCATAACTCCCTGTATATCTGCACCAGGTATGTTAGTGCCCATGCAAACTGGGTCATGTCCTCCATCATATCACAAATAACTCTCATCAATTCCCATGGGAATCTCCTACCCTCTACATCTGGTAGTGCAAAATAGCACATTACCTCCATAATCAAAACAAATAATGGAATCTCCTTAGGATGGGCCATGTACATCTCTCCATAGCTCAGGCTCGCGCTATAGAACCTCATCTCGGCCAGCTCCTCTGAGGCCTCTGATGAAATGGACTACACTTTCACTCCCACTATCAGTGATCTCAAGATCTTGTACACATCCTCTAAGGTGATTGTGATCTCACCTATCAGAAGATGGAATGTGTTGGTCATGGAATCCCATCTATCAATAAGAGTGACCATCAAACTAGGATCACACACTATACGCCCATAGCGTTGGATACCAATTAGACCCACGTCGGGCATCTGTCTCCACTCCTCATCAATCACATCTCCCTACATCACTAGTAATAGGGGATGTACCCTATCTCGCATCCACAACTGGTCCCTCACCTGCATCCAATAAACCATAACATTATTAAACCTTGACCATACCCACATTCACCCTTGACTGCCCACATATAACTATTACCCTGCCTATTTTCATTCAAAAAATACCTTCCTATCTAACCCACCAACCTTTACTCATCTCTTGGCCCATTTTTCTTTCAATATCGACTGGTATCGATTCTTCTCAACTAGCACCGGTATCCCAAAACTGGTATCGGTCACCCCATCTGTGATCGATGTCGGCTACCTCCCACCAATGTCGACCAAACCTCGACCGACGTCGGTCATTGTCATGGTGATAATCCGTAAAACCCTACCCTATTTCTTTAAAAATTTACCATTTCTACCTAACTACTCCACCCATTCCTACCCCAATCTCACCTAAATTCATCCCCACCACTCTTTAACCTACGTCCCACTTCCTACCCTTCCTATTTCACCCATTTTCTTCCAAATTGAAATATAATTTTCCCCCCAAACCCATTTTTTACCAACAAATTCACCTTAACCAACAAAGAATGTGATCGACTCTTACCTCGTCTTGACATCATCTACGTGGTGGCATGATTAACCACTACACTGATGGCCCACCTAACCCCTCTCTTACCTCTGCCATCACTAACTACTCTCCTCACCTCCACCCAATCAAATTCTCCACACCGATCTCATGGACCCAACTCTCTAGCTCCTCTCACCAACCAAATCTCTCCACCTCAGCCAGGTACAGTCCCTCGTACCTTCCTCTTGAAAAGCACCAAAATTCAAATGGTTCTTTCATTTTCTCTAATGGTACAACACAACAATGATTCTGTAAAATATGGAATTTTTGTTTTATAAACCCACCCCGACCTGACTGACGCCGGTCCTATTTTTACCCTAGCCAATCGATGTTGATCACCCTCTAACCGACATTAGTCCACCTCACTAACTATTTGGTCTTTTTAAGCTTCCTTTTTCCCACAACCATTCGTGCCAATGCACCATTTTATCATCCTGGACACCCATTGAACCACACCTACAAACACAACTTGCCCTTACATTATCTTTGCTATGTATTACGAGTTGTTATTTTACCTATACCTTGGCCTTACCCATGTCGTTACCTATATACCTTGACCTAAACCAGTTTTTGTGACCTTTGACCCTCCGTGTTCATTGTCCCTTGTGATGTGGTTACCCATGTTGTTCAGCCTACCGACCTTACCTTTCCTATTTCCATGGTGTTTATCCTGAGCTGACCTTTAGTGTACTAGAACCTACCTAAACATTCCTGCACCTGACCTATTTTGTGTTTTTACACTATATCCTATATCTTAGATACCGAAATCACAACCCTATTTGGATAGATCTATCGACCTTAGCCAATGTAGAGTTTGAAAGCTTCTCAACCTAGTACCATGTCGTAGATTCCAATGTGTGCGTATGTTCAACTGCCACTACCTTTGATCCTGGCCCATTTACTTGTATACCTGATTTGACCTTTAAATTTACCCAATGCACCCACTAATCTTCATCTTCCCACCTCCTCATTCTATCAAACCACTCACTGCTTCTGTATCTCACCTCATTGGTTCCTAGTTTGAAGGGGGTCACCTTCACCCATGCTTGGGGCAACACAACCCTCACTTACACTCGACATAAGTATCTCCTATTTTTGTTAGTGTCACTTACCAGTATAAGCTACATAATAAAAAGGGGAAACTGTAGATACCAAAATTGGGTCACACTCCCCTTGGTCCCCTGTTGAAGAACCAACTCAAACACATTCACCTAACCATGACCCTTATACCCTACATTAACTTTAATTTAATTATTTATAATTAAATTAATACCCATCCTCACCCCATTATTAATTTAATTAAATGAATGGACACCTCACCTAGACACCTCACCATAGACTTATTCATAGCATGTTTCCATAAATGAATAAGATTTGGTTCAACCCTAAAAATCAAGGCCTATTATTCCTCTAACCACCTTCCCACTCATAATAACATAACGTCCATTCCGATCTGTGAATAAATGGATAGAACTAGCCCAAATGATGGAAATATCTATTATTTTTAGCAAACCTAGGGAATCCCACCTTAATTGATGTCGGTCATCCTGAAACCGACACCGGTCGACCAGGAACCATCGTTGGTTACCATTTATTCACTTTGGTAACCTTTTTTGTGGGTTGGAAAATTCTGAGATCGAGGAGAAGAGAAGAGAGCTGCATGTAAGTAGAACCAGATTCTTTTCATACCTACAAACATCCATAGCCAGCACCAGGACAGATCCAGAGGTATTGCACTCACACTAACATTCTAGGAAGCACCACTATGGCACCAATCTCCATCCCATCAATCAAACATCTACACCACATAGCCATTGGACCTACAACACCAGTAAGTACATTTACCACCTGTGTTATTTTAAATTTGTCCTATTTTAAAGGTTTTGTCACATCTGTTGTCATTTCCTACTCGTATCCCCTTTTCCCCCACTATTCCTCTTTCTGTAAACCCTACCATTCCTCCACCCACACCATAAAACCATCTATACCTGACCTCTACATATTTCTAACTATCCTAAGATCCCCATATACCTCATTGCACCCTCTGTCATCTTTTTCTAACCTCAGCTCAAACCCTATTAACAGATCTTATTGAGTCTTATCAGCCCGCCTCTACCGAAGCCAATTACCCATAACCATTGTCAGTTTTACCTAACCGTAATTGGTCATACCTCAACCAACACCAGCCTCTATGTCTACCAACACTATGTAAAATAGCAACCACATATGAACCAAGACTACCTAAACACCCTACCCAACCCTGCTAAGACCCGTTCTATGACCTACAGACCACCTGAACAACCTGCAACCTGACCTAAAGACCTTAACCCACATAGTTTTTAGTATTTAATTAGATTGATGCAGATAGTGATCCAAGGTACCCAAATCAGAATACTAGTACTAGATTTAATTATGTACGCATTCCAGTTACTTCATAATTTGTTTTATAAAACATTGGGTTGACAACCTTCTATGAAGTATCACACTTCCCAGATCTAGCATACGCTATGTAGTCCACTATCATACATTATTTAATTCTTATTTGGTGGTCTTGTTTTCTATTTCAAGTAGTTCCTCCCAGCCAAAAAGAAGCTCTCATAGTCAACATCAGATCAAGAAGTTAGAATGCGTGCATCAACCTCCAAACCAACACAACAGTTATTCCTCCTCATCCCATAACACTATCTTTTTTTTTACATTCCAAAACGTAAAGAAAATGATGAAACATTGAGATAAAAAGGAAAGAACATATCTCCATCTCATTCATAGTTAAACCTTGGACTCCTTGAGCATGCATATTGATCTTTAACTATTGTTACCTTTGATTTAACAATTAGAACACCTTTTAGGAGATATTATTAATGTAACCACATCCCATAAAATATGTAATTTCAATCTTGGAACAGTCTTGTCTAGCTCAATGTAAAAAATATGACTGGGTTTAACATGTCTTAATACTTACTTACCCTTTATCCATCTGTAGGAGGAATACATCTTGAAGAAACTCTATGGAACCATCAATGTTATAGAGAGTTATTCTAAAAAATTTGATCTGGAGATTATTTTTCACCTCATAGGAGTTTACAAATGTTGCAGAAGTGGTTCAGAGGTAAAAAACTCATATTGAGCCTATCAAACTAAGAAAAGGCCATGTAGAGAGAGAAAACCTCCTAGAATAATGCTCATAACTTTCTTAAAACAAGTCCAATTGATCTGAAATTTTTTGCATTATCTTAGGCTTGGATTATACTAAAAAAAATTCTTCTATTATTTATTTGAAGAAGGCCTCATTTTTTTAAGTGCTAAGAAGCCAGGAGCCTCAAAATGCATTTTCCAAGAAGGTAGTTTTAGAAAAACTTGAATAACTCAAAATCCTCATTTCATAATCTAATGAAATTTGACATGGAGAACTAAAATAAATCCCTTTACAAATTCCATATTTATGTTAGCCATAAGTTTTCCTGTGAATCTCTAACCAATCTCATTTTGCTTAGCGAACATTGTTTGTTCTCAAAGACACTTTTGGTGTAACTTTGAAATTTAACTCATGGGGCTAAACTAAGCCTTATTATTCCTCACACATGATGTAGAAACTATTAAAAGGCTTCTCCCATGATCCTATGACCATTCCCTGACATGTAATTTTACTTCAGGGACCAACCACTTACCAGAGTGAGATTGTAGCACCTGAAACCAACCTGGAACCTCCCTGAAGCTACTTGAAATCACCTTGAACCTCTGAGCATCATTGAGTACAACCTGATTTATATGCTCTTGTAATATCTATTTTCTATCAATTCCATGTGACATCAAAGACAACAACCACCAATGCAACATGGTGTAACAAACAACCTATTGAAAACTTCCAATACTTCGTCAATTTTATAATAAGTAAATGTGTCGAACTATGTGAAGTTACTTGTAAATACCAATAGAGAATTATTGTTGGGAATGCATTTTTTATAAAAGGATCCATAATATGATATAATTCTTCATATATAAAGCACTTGTCCTTAGAATTTATTTTGTATATGTTCCTTTATATTGCGGCTTTTATAGGATCCTTGGAGCACAAATTTGAACCATGAAAAAACATGTGTATCATGGTCTTTATAAAATTTTCAATATGTTTTAGTTATTTGTGGCTTTTATAAGTCTGCGGGACATTGTGGTATTGTACCATAGAATTGAAAAATTTGCGGGACTCTACTGTAGCACACTATGAAACTACAACCCCACAGAACAATTGTGTGTGGCTTGTATAAGTCCACCGAACACTGTGGTAGTATACTGCAGAGTTGAAAACCTGTAAAACTCTACTTTAGTGTACCAAAAAACTACAAACCCATTGGTAGTGTACCACGGAGTTCAAAATTCCATAATACATGTGTGTTTTTGGATGTCAGCCATCTTGGCATAAGGAACATATGTCAACATGTTTTTTTCATGTTCTTTCCCACTTAACATTAAGGGGGAGTGTTGGGGTGATAATTTTAAGTGGGTTATCTACCACTACGGTATGCCCAAATATTATTTTAAAAGTTTGTCTATCAAATTTACTATGAAGATCTTAAAAATTTAAGAATGAAGTGGCTTGACTAATTTACCCACCCATATTGATTTAGGTGATCCCTCTCGAGATTAGCTATGAGAAACGTTTACATTTGTACAGACTGATATCAATACTGACATCATATTGGAAGATCATTTCCATAATTATTGTATTGAACGAGTGTGAGAACTAGCTCTGTAATCATTCTGTGAGACCAATGAGTGAAGTGGAAGTGTTGAGTAAAATTTGTATTAGAAATTCTTAATAATAGACAGTGCTTTGTTTAGTGGGGTTTTTTACCTTCAGTTTTTCCCCACTTAAATCTAGTTTTATCATCTCTTTACTTGACTGTTATTTTCTTTCAGCTCATGTTATTACATTTTGTAATCTACATGCTATAATATATAATCTTCTCCATTTATTTTTTGGATCTATAATTTGTTAATTGTCTTTCCCTTCATTTCCCTGACACAAATTCGCAAAGCATCTTTAACCCTCAACATTTTAATAACCTAATGCTAATGGAGTATGATCAAAGACCCTATCATTTTTAACAATAACATGCCAATTACCACAGTCTAAGATCAACATGATCAAACAAAAAAATGACCACTTAGTATCGAGTCACAATCGGTTGAAGATGATATAAAACCAACTAATTTTTAATACAATGCATGATGATAAATATGATCAGTAGTTAAACCTTAAAAAAGTTACCTTGATGATTCCAAAATTTACATGTCCCTTGCAGAAGACCTTCCTAATGATTTACGGTTTATGACCATTGTAATGTCAAAAGAAGGTTAGTATCATTAAGCCATCATAATCACTTCTTAATGGGGAATAATACCATTGCATCCAAGTATAAATTTACTAATCATTAACAAATCATTAAGTTTAGCAATAAGATAAACAAATCTCATAAACAGGTATAACAACCAAACAGTACATTGATGTTATGAAATCATTACACGCAACAAAGTAAAGTAATCTCATACAACATAACATAACAAGAGTAAGTTATAAATTTCAAGTACTCCACGAATGTTTGATGATAAGCGTTGTTACTTGTTGGAGTTTACAACTACGCATAAGTATATATCTTCTTTTCAGGGTATATGTACATACGTTTAGCTACAACCTCGATTGTATAACAGTTCCTATCCCCTTTCCTTCGTAAACCAATCTCCATTTTACAACTTACCCATTTGACGAAACAAAATGAATTTGTGGGATGTGACATACTGCCCCCCTTAATGAATCATCATCCAAATGATTTTACTCATTAACCACAATCAGAATAATCAAACACAGATTTATATCATATAACTAAGGAGAACAATCAACATTTTCATCCAAAAACTTGTAATTTTCTAGATTTTGGTGCTTCTAAATTAAAATTTATTGGTTGTAACAACCTTTAAATCATCCAAGTTTTTCAAAAAACCCAAAATATGACACAAGTTTGTCATTTAAGCATTTTGAATATAAAATAATATTAAGTATGTAATAATAAATTGATAGCTATCAGTACTAGATATTTAAAAACGTAAGTTTTTATCATTCAAACTCATAAGGAAACTAATGTTTTTATTTCTTCTTGATATTCACAACAATTTAACTGGTTTCTTCATGACAATTTCTGGATCGAGAACCTTTCTCTTCATTAAGTGTTTCTTATTTTTCAACATGATAGTTTTCCTCTACATGTTAGATTCTCTATTGCAGGTTATTTTCCTTATTCCTCAAGGTAGAATCCCTGGCATTGTGGTCACCACCACACTTGAAACACCCACCAAAAGGTATTTTCCTTTCAAACTTTTCATTCTTACCAACAATTTTATCATATCCATTTATTTTTAAATTAGTAGATGTGTCATTTTCACCATTCTGAGCCTTATTGCCAACCTTCTTCCACTATGTCTTTCTAGGTGACAATTGTGAAGGTGAATTGTAGATCATATTCCACTTCTTATCCCTGTGAGAAGTTATGGCTTGGATTTCTAATCCTACCTAATGGCCTTTTCAAAAATAGATTCCATGGTAGGAGGACCATGTACATCAAATTCGCCCCCAGTTACTAGGTTAAGTCCCATGATGAATTTTTGTATCCGGAATTTTTCATCCATCTAATACTTTGGAACATATTTAAGTATTTTAGTAAAACTTTCCCAGTATATGTTAGGGTCATTTTACTTTGCACCAAGGTTTGAAACTCAAACATTTTCTAGTCATAATACAATTGTGGTAACCAGTATTGTTTGAAATAAAATTGGAACTGAACCCAAGTTATGTCTATTGCAATAACTCCCAGTTCCACCTTCCGAATATCCCATCATGAGGAAATCTCATTTGAGATTTGATAATCACCCCAAAAATCCTTAGTTTCTTCAAAAAAATATCTTATCTTGAAGTATTTTTCCATCTCACTGAGTTAATTATCAGCTCCTTCACCTAGAGTTGTCCCATCAAACCTAGACGAACTAATACGTTTAATGTTGCTCACCAAATCAGCTACCAAGTGGGCTCTTATGTTCAAAGGTTGGTTTGTATTTACAATGTTATGATCAACTGCGTTAACATTTTCAAAATTTACATTATGATTTGCAACATTTGGGTTAGGTTGTTCATGATGTTATACCTCAACTTCACTTTCAGTATCCTCAGTATTTACCTGTTATTCTAGAACAACTATGTAGTTACAAGTGTCTTGCATGACAACAAGTATCTCGTCATGTTTCGAGGCTATCACTAATTCAATAACCACATTGTGATTTTTCACAGCATTCCCTCTTGTTCTAACTATTTTTATTATTTTCTTAGACAAGAATAAGTTTTTTGTTAGCTTAAGGACCCATTATGTCCAAGATCTACAAAATTCAGCTCTGATACTAAAATGTGACACATAATGTTATGTTTTAAAAAACTAAGGGAATTTTTTTAATAAACCATTAATTATCTTAATGCCTTCAATGATTATCAACACGCAACAGATATAATCTAACATACCACTTAGTTTTAAAAATCCCTTAAATTCTTATAATGTTGTAATGAATACTATCATTCTCAGTCACTGTGGAATTATTCCAGCATTACTTAATATTCAAAATCCATCTAGACAACCTATAATAGCCATGTGCAACTGCAAAGAGTTAGAGATCCTTATCCATCTCCCTTCAACACTCTTTACGAGCCAATATACATTGTATACTATTTGGTTAAATGTTATTATAGGTTAAGAGAACCTTTAAATTTTCATAGTGTCAATCTAAAAGTCACTGAAGTAACCTCCATCTGACTCTAGACACTCCTATCAAGAAGACTTGGTGAAAATACAATGCAATAATTCATTTTCACTACTATGACCACAGTTATTTTGCATTACATTAGCAAGCTAGATTCAAGACTGTACACAAGGCTACAAAACCTATATTCCCTTCACCACACAACCATCTCAACATATTTATCAAGATTTTTTTCCATTGATTAAGTATCATATTTTCAGTTAATCATTTTAGTCATTCATTTACAATAAGTGGTGGGATTAAGTTATGAATTTGAAGGTATCATGGCTTGATAATTGGGTCCCATGAATCCTTCTAGTACCACCTTAGGATCCCTATGGGAATGGTTTCATTCACATAATGACTTGTGTCATTACGAATATGATACCATCCATGTAGCCATCCTAAATAGGCATGGGAAAGGTTCCTATGACACGAATGTCATTCCATGACTTCTACCCTTCACTGTTAATTCATAATGATAATATAAACATCACTTATGATCATTAATAATCACTTACTAATTTTAGTTTACTTCAGTCAAATGTGTACATTTTCACTCTTTCTTGGGATTACAATTTACCTTCACACTTTGTTCCATATCATTGTAACTATTTTCACACTGAGGTACAATAGAATCAGGTATTCTATTTATAACAATATTACTTTATCTTAAACGTGTATGTTTTTGTTGTCAACATTATGTTTCTCATTTTTTTGCAACTATATTTTGATTATACGTCATCTTTTTTAACTATGATGAACAAATTTATTTTAATGACATACTTACCTTTTTGATGAAATAAGTCATATTTCTTGTTTTAACTTTATATTTTCATTACAGATTCATTTAATCATAACATCATCTTACAATAGTTAAGTTAACATTTTATACAACAATTAACAAGTAAATTTTATTGTTAATCAACAGTACAAAAATGTCTCAAACAGAATCACATGATCTAAACAGTAGTCATTATATTCATAATTTATAACAAGAGTACATATTCTAAATGTGATTATCGGAGATAATCATTTAATACATTAGGCACATTTTCCTTAAACAATTGCAAAGTAATTCTTTATCATAAAATCAAGTGCAAGAATATTTATTACATTCATTTTAATCATTATAATAATAATTAATGCATGATGATTCACGTGTGATCCCTTTCTTTAATCAACTCGTAATATTATTCATTCTTACAAGCTGAATGAAAATAATATGTATACATTGTTAGTTCATTGAATTGGCATGGATTAACAACTTGCTATCATGGTGTTAAATAATGATTCAAATGAACATCATAAGTTTAACTTTAAGATACAAATTAAAAAATAATTATATCTTATTAGGTATATAGATCAATAAAAAATAAGGTGATCTAATATTTGTTTACTAAGTTTCCAACTACCCCTTTTTAAAACATCTATTAACATCCTTGTGGCTATGTTAACAATAAATTTGTTAAAAATAATATCTTAACATAAATCAGAATTGAATTCCTTCCCTAACTCATTTTACCTTCCAACCAATCATGACTTTATCAAAAGAGTTAAGTAATGGATAAACTCAATTTATTTTCAACCAGAAAATTTCTTATAAATAACATTTTGTCATGCCATAATATTTCCAAAAATGGAGTCATTATGTATTTAATTCATGGTTTAACAATCAATTAATTCCTCTTGTATAATAATCATAATGAATGCTAATATTTACATTTATTTCATGTTCAACTCATATCCTTATAAATTCATAATAAAAGTCAAATGAATTGCAAATAAGAGTTTCTTCAAACTCCATCAATCTTGAAGGTACGCTACTCAACTCAAAAACTATCAACTCATACTGATAAAACATCTACAATAAGGGTAATCACTACTCACACCATTTCACATATTATTGAAAGTAATAAAAAAATATACATGAGACAAAACTCGTAGGTTATTATTCTTCTTAATAACAATCTCAACATATTTGTATAAAAAATAACTGTACCCACTTACCCTAGTTGAGAGGAAAGGTCAATAGGATTCTAATATACATCACTGGACCCTTAATTATGGATGAAACATTTCAGGAAATCAACCCATTTTTAGTTTTAAGAAAACTATTACAAGACAATTATTAATACCCCAAGATTTTTGCAAGGTAACATTATATCAGAGTTACAATCACTGAAATCCCTAACATCCATTTCCTAATTCATGAAAAAATGTTCTTTTTCAGAAGAGATAATATATTAGAAATATTTTACATGGGTTACGTCCTTAACCAAATATATTTTATTTTATCCTCCTAACCTAGACATGCAACCAAGAATGGTATTTCCTTGTCATAAAGAGAAAATGCACAAAATATCACAACCCATTTCTTGTATTGCCCCTACTTGTTGCAAGTGATATCATTAGAAATCAATGAAATTAACACACAAAGTACAATGTCTTTTGTTTGAATGTAAATATCTCTTATA
Source organism: Taxus chinensis (assembly GCA_019776745.2). Lineage (NCBI taxonomy): Eukaryota > Viridiplantae > Streptophyta > Pinopsida > Cupressales > Taxaceae > Taxus > Taxus chinensis. Next base: position 252,179,533 of record CM034149.1, read on the forward strand.
TTTGATGATTCCCATATATGGAAAAATGATTTCTACTCCACATTCCACAACATCCATATGAGAAAAAATAATTTCTAGATAGTATTCTATGTGTTTCTTTCAATTTGAAAATGAAAAAGAGCACACAGGGCAAGAACAAGCTAACTCATCCATATTCATATGATTCAAAAAATAACAACAAGAAGGGGGGTTGATATCCATGCTTAAAAAAATCTATGTTATTTTTCCCTCTGCGTTTCTTGCAAAATTTTCTAGAAAATAACTCATCCAAACATAAGAAAATAGAACAACATAAGCCTTATTCACACCTCTAGATTTTATATGCAATTGAACCAAAATAACAACAATTGTTTTTTAGCTAAATGAATTGCAAGATCACTCTATAGACTACCTCATACATACGATGCACAACTCGCCAAAAATGAGATTCAACAAAAATAATGAAAAAATAACCCAACCATTCATGCGCTTAGCTTCCTCAAGAAGCTTCACGTTTCCCCAAAAATTTGGGCCCATATTAAATGCATTAACTCCAAGACGTGCCACATTTGTGACTTATTAAAATCACTACCACCCACCAATTTCCCCTCCAAATTTGGTGAAATTAAGAGTGGACTAAGTTTTAACAATTTGTTGGTAAGAAAATTTCTCTGTTGGGAAAATTAGATGTCTCCACCAATGTTCACAGGGCTATGCCCCTTTGCATTGAATGGTGCAGCTCCCATTATTAAATGTAACTAATCTAATCTTAGAATAAATTTTTTGGGCTGGAAAAATAGTTTGGGGATCACACAAGGATACTTCACTAAACGTGTGGCAAAGTGTTTGTACTGGGTAAAAGGGAGGAAATCATAGTGATGAAAGGGAAGGAGAGAAAATAGGGAAGGAAGGTTACTACCGTGAGTAGGCCAATTACATAGTTCACACCCAGTAACTAGAGTAGTTAAACAATCAATATAGAAGAAAGCAAAAATGAAGCTATTTAGTGAGACACAAAGTTCTTAGATTCAATCTATCAAAGACATAAATCTCTTTTGGGATCATTATGCTTACAAAGTGCATAAGAGAAAGAAGTAGAGGAATATAAGAAAAGGAAAATGGAAGAAATGTATCTTTTATTTCATGTTCATTGGTGATACAAAGCTCAATAACATATTACAATCTACTATTGCTACAAAGAATCCATCCCCATTTATAGTAATGTGAAATGACTCTTCACCTACCCCCATATGAATCTTCATGGTCTCATTCAACTCATGACTTTTTTACCTTCTTAGGAAGTGATAAATAAATTACCTTTTTTATAAATTAAAGGGACTTTTACGATGTAACTTTATGAAGTCACTTAAGTGAATGAGACAAAATACAATGATTATTCCCAATGAAGAATTAGAAATGGGAGAGAAAGAAGAAGGAGAAAGAGAGAATAAGGGAGATTTTTTTACATCCGATGAATAATATCCCTACGATGAATAAATTTCTAATGACAATCAAAATCTCCTCCTTTTACATGATGCATGAACACCTCAGGTTGACAAATGAGTGTTTAGGAATACTGTTGAGATATCCCTTGATGTGAGCTTAAGATGACAATAGAAATTTCTCATGATGATCCCCTTGATGCTTGATTGATAAAATTCCTTAGCTCACTAGGCTCATCAAGCTCATTAAGATCACTCCAACCAACTCATTGAGCTTGTAAAAACTCATTTGGTTTACCAACTAATATTTATTGTAATTTAATTAGGTGACCCAACTTGCTTAACCTGGCTCAATAGCATAGGCATCTTCATGAGAAAGGATGAGTTCTTGACATATCTCACTAACGCAACTAGCCCAACTTACCCAATTAGCCAACCATCTCACTTTAACCAACTCACCCAGCTCACTGGGCTCATCTCATTCAGCTCAACCTTTTCACTTCAAACAGCTCATCTTGATGAGGTGATGATGTTTTAAAGCCCATATGATAATCATAATGACTTAGTCTGATGGATTAATGGATTCATTGACACTTATTGAATATTTTCCATCTACTCAATGGTATGGACATTCCTTTGTTATGGTTTACCATGTTCTTGGGAACAACTGAGACCAAGAGGATGCTTCCAAGACCCATATGGAGGTCTCATTTATCTTTTTTAGCTATGAGATCATCTCATAACCTTATAAAGAGTCTAAAAAGTGGGAAAATGAGTGAAGATGGAACCATATGTAACTTTCTGCATCCAAAATAGAGACTTTCTATATTTAGTAGGTAGGGTCAGGACCTGCTATTTTGGGCTATTTTTCTCCAATTTCACCTTCTAAACCTTATAGCACAATTCATATTCTTCTTCTGTTGGTGCATTTATATTTTTAGTAACTTTCTATTTTTAGCAAGTTGATTTTCCAGACCTATTATTTTGGGAAAATTGCCACTTTTTCCCTATCTTTCATTTTGTATATTTTCTAATTGTTTTGGGTGATCCATACTTGCAATTCAGGGAACTTACTATTTTAGCATGTGGAGGAGAATAAGATATCCTATTTTTAGTAAGTGACAAAAATTTCCTCAGTTTGTGATGGGAATCGTATTTTTAGAATCAGACCTTTGTTGTGATCTCGTGCTCCAAATTTGACTGTGTTTCACCCACCAAAATGTTTGGAAATAAAAAATGAAAAATTTCCTGGTGAGAGTTTCGTGCATGAAGCTATCATGGCAGCCATTACTGGAGTCACTGAGATTTTTGAAATTTCTCTTTCCCACCTCATATTTTTATGAAACCAACTTCACTAGGGTAGGTTTTCCTCCAAGAATTTGTGATCATAGTTTTAGCTTGATCTATCCATCAGAGTGATGGGAAATCGAAGGAAAGAGAGACATGTAACAAATGGGGGTTTTCTTTCCATTAAAAATATGGTGTGTCACTTGAAATTATGAAAAAATCTTTTTGAAGGCCTCTGAAAATGGAGAAGTTTGCAAAAAATATCTCCTCGATCTGTGCACTGAATTGTGACATATGAGTTTTTTACATTTTTTTCCATGAAGTCAATCTGGAAAAGAACGAATGTGGTGTTTGGAGAATTTTTTGGGTTAATAGATATTATGCAGCCATAAACATGGAGGAATGGGAGAAAAATGGAGGAATGGGGAAGGGCAATGTGTTTTTATAACTTTTCCTCTGGCAATGTTTTTATCGAATGCACATGGAGAAGCAACATGACAGTTAAATTTTTTACATTTTTTGTCTTTTGAAATCCCTTTGGGCTTGGGTGCATTTTTTTGTCCCAAATCTCCCAAGGGGATGGGACATATGGTGCATAAAAATGTGCCTCAACCTGAGGTTGACAAGTGGCAAAAAGAGATTGGCTAGTGGAGGAAGGGAAAATTTTAGTTGCGAATATTCGTTAATTCATGAATATTCTAGTTTTTAAAATTCGAAATTGGAAATTTTTTTGGGAAGGGAGTAGGCCTAGGTCGCCACAATTTTCTGGGTACAAGTTAATTTTATCGGTTATTTTTCATCCCCATGAAAGATAAATTCACAATATTCACTTTAATATTGTCGCCCAGTAGCATATTTTAGGGTACCTTCTAATAGCATAAATATATGATGTCGGTCGATAGCATAAAATATGCTACTAGCCAATAGCATATATTTTTGCTGTCGGATGGTAGCATAAAATTTTCTACCATCCTGTAGCATAAAATATTTTATCAGCTGACAACATATATTATGTTGTCAGTCGGTAGCATATAAAAAGTTACTGTCCAGTAGCAATAGACAACACACAAAAAAGAGTATGGGATTTTTTTTGCTTACGCCATATTTTGGGAGGACATATTTCTCATTAATGTGATCATTTTAACTACTAACATCAAAAAAATTCAAAAAATAAAATTCCCATACAAAATTAGTGAAATTTGTATTTTTTTCACAAAAAATCACTTTTTTTATTTTTTTGTTTACGCCATATTTTGTGAGGACATATTTCTCGTTGAGCTGGTCATTTTAACTACTATTGTTGAAAAATGATTTTTAAAAAAATTACATATATTTTTGGTCGACATCATATATTATCAGTCGATAACATATTAGTGTGAAATTCAATTTTCTCATAATCACCATTGCCGTGAAATTCAATTTTCCCAGATTTTCCAGTGAATTTTTTTGGGGGGTCTTAAAATTTTCCCTGTGCAGAGGAGAGAGAGAATGAACAATAAGCATCCTGAGGCTGACACTAGGTCACATGGGGGACTAGAAAAAGGGCCAGGCATGGGAAAATTTTTGTGTTCCATCTATCCCATGGGGATGAGACACAAGGTGCAAGAAATTGTGCCTCATCCTGGTGTTGACAAGTGTCACTCGCTAGTTTGAAAAGGCGAAGAGGAGAGGGGGTTGAAAAATGTCCTGCGAAACACCTTCTGGGGTCACATGAGGAATCAAGGGACAAGTTGGGAATGCGGCCCATTTTTATGTCCCAATGTTCCCAAGGGGATGGGATACTTAGTGTGAGAAAAATTTCCCTCATCTAGTGATGACAAGTGGCACACTGAGATTCAATGATGAGAAAAGTTGAGGATGGGAGCAAAGGAGCTTAACTTGCTTGTTTGAGCTTTTCTGGGGTCATATGATGGTCCATGGGGCTCAAATGGAGTTAAGAAAAAAAAAAATCCCAGCGGTCCCAAGGAGATGGGACAGTTGGTGCAATAAAAGGTGTTTTGAGCTTAGGAATGACATGTGCCCACCCAGAAAAATGATTAAGTCCCAAAACATACCCTGGAGAGAAGTTTGATGATGGTGTAACTTGAGCATTTGAAGGTCTTTTCAGGAACTTATTTATAATATTTTTACTAGAAAGATCATTTTTAGAATAATGGGATGGGTATCATGTTATGGTTCTACCCGCAACCCTCTAAAAATAGGCTTTTTTCAAGACCACAGGTTGTGCATGCAGAAAACAGATTGATGGGAAGAAATTCTAATGTATTGAGAAAGATATAAAACCACCATCACTTAGATTATTGCAATACCTTTCCAATTATATTTTTTTGACCTCGAAATCATTACGAACCTCGCAGAATCACTTTCCGAAGCTCAGGTGTTGTTTTGAACTACGAGCTCCTTCACCTTCAAAAACTCACTTTTGCAGAACTTGTCCCAAAACCTCTAAAAATTTCCAAAATATTCAAAAATTAAGTGCACAATGTTTCTAGCTCTTTAATATCACTCTCTAATGAATTTGGGCCTTCAATTCTACTATTAATGATGTGTTCCTTCCTCAGAAAGGCTAAAAATGGCCATTTCTAAGTATGTTGAAAAGCTTGCCTTAAAAGATATTGTCTCGGAAGCACTTGAATGCATTTTTTTACCTAAATCACCTATTAAAATGTTGATACAACACATAAGACCATTTAAAAGGATAGGATAGGCCCAAAACAAGGGATGGGTTGACCTAGGAGAGTGTCCGAGAAGGTTTACATTCAAAATTTTGACACTGGGGTTTGTTGTCATGCTTGAAAATTGGAAATTGTCATGTTTCACATTTGTATGAAAAAAAATGGATCTAGTTTGGGGAAATTTTATGGATCAATTGTAGCGAGGACATAACATGCATGAATCCTAGAATCTCAATTCATTTCGTGGACCAGTGCCTTATCCATTGGGCTTAAGGAGTTAGTAGAAATATATACTGCACTCCTTTATTAAACACACACGACAAGAAGGAAATGAAAAACACAAGGGAAAACATCCTAGATCACCTATTTACATGTAGGGGATAACCTGCTTTCATTGAAGCATGAACTTGAATTGAGTGTTTACCCATAAATAGGTATCACCAGATATTTTTTTCACAAATCCATTAATAGGTTTACTGAAGTATGGACCACTTCTCATCTTCTTGAGAAATATATCCTGATTTATAGTGCAATTGGATATCAAATCTTTCATTCCATCACCTTTATTGCTTTGACACAATATTTTTGGCCTCTCTTTAGTTCTCATGTTTATTCCACTTGCTGAATTTCCACTATTTCTATGAAGATGGTTCTTGATTATGCTTGACGTATCATTTTCATACTCAGACATTTGTTCTTTGCCATATATTGGCTTCATGATCATCGATTCCATGGGTTGATTTTCATCAGATATCTCAGAAATTTTAGTATCATCCTCTACTCCTTGATTTTATCTATTTTTCAATTTTTCTAAGAATTCATTTTTATCATGCTGTAGTTCTTTTGCCATACACTACCCTATAAATTATGTCACATGCATTGCATCATCTTCTTGGAAAGAGAATGAACTTAAGATTGGGTATGAAACATAGAAATTGTAATCTCCTTTTCCTTATCTATTTTGGGTCTCATTCTCCATTTTTATGTTGAGAGCATCTATCTCTTGTGTGGAGTGAGCACTAAAAGGTTGAAGTATGTTGAGAATGTTTCTATTTTGAAAAAAATAAACCTTAGGACCAAGAAATAATCCATTTCTCCATTTTTCGTTGAGAATGTTTCCATCCTCATGAAAAGGAAATGAGCACAACATTGGGGCTGAAATTTCTTCATCATCATCTTCCCATTCTTGATCACCAAGAACCAAGAAGTTCATTTCCACAATGAAATCATCATCTCCTTGAGTATATTAAAGTTTAAGAGGTGAAAGCATGCCATCATTATTTCCTTCCTTGTCACCTTCTTCGAGTGTGAAAGAAAATATTTTGAGTTCACAGATGTACTCATTGAAAGGAGACTCATATTGATCCTCAGGAACATGATAAACAAATTGAATTTGGGTAAGTGCACCAAGATGGTGGACAATTAAGTGGACATAAAAACCCAAAATTTAGGTACCGTGAGCATGGCTTATAAACCATGCTTGCGTAACTATTTTTATAGGCTCGGTGATTTCCGGACCTAAAACCGCAATCATAGTTTGAAAACTGCAAATGCAGTTTAAAATAGTGCTCGTGGTTTCAAACCATGATCGCGGTCCTCTGAGACAAAAAAATAGACCTGCACCTCCTCATTTTCCTTGATTTTTCCTTTCCAACCACAATTTCTCCTAGACCTTTGGCACTCGCGCTTTGAATACCCCCTAAAAATTACTCTTTGGGCTTGTGGATCGTGATAGTTTCAACCATGCCACCAAGACAAAGAGGTAAGCCCTCGATTTTGATCAATTTGTTTGCATTTTAGGTTATTTTTTGTGATTTTCATGGGTTTTTCAATTTTTTGTTTATGTATACAATTTTTTTGTTTTGTCAATTACCCGATAAGCTCGTAATCCTACAAACCATAAAAATATTCCTCAAAACCCTCCAAACAATCCTCAAAACCCTCCAAACATTCCACAAAACCCTCCTCTAAACATAGATCCACTTCCTGTGGCTCCTTCTGTCCCCACGGAACCTACAAGAACACAAGCTGATATCATTGTAAAAATATGACAAAATAAAATTTCCATTGAGAACCTTATTTAAAATATAAGACAAAATCATGCCACAAATACATCCCACATGACTTTAGCCAACACATTGCAAACATTGATTGGTGAAGTTGACTCCGCAACGAACCAAATAGATAGATGGAATACCTTTAGAGGTGATTTTAGGTAGTGGCATGCAAATAAATTATCCCATGCATCTGTAAAAGACAAAAAAAATAGGAAAAGACCACATTTTTGCATTATTTACCGACCCAAGAACCAATGCCCCTCACAGTTACTTGCAAATGGTTCCCAATCCATTGGTGCCACGATGACCGAATCAATAACAATTTTTTGGACCGATGGTGGATGGTTTTTTATTATCCACCATGAAACAACAATGAGGTTCCCCTCTATTTTTTGAAAAAATTATATTATGAGTTCGTGCTTAATGAGGTCCCAAATTATTTTGACTTTTTTAATTTTTATGGGTGAGGTGGTGGCTCTGCATAGGTAGACCTGGTGCATGTGTAGGTCAACCAAGGATTCCTTATGCCCCAAAACTCCCACTGCCTTCAGTTATCCCTCCTACAGTGAAGGAGGTTGTGGAGATTGACACACTATATGCATTGAGGGAGCTCACTGACACTCTGACCCAGCATAGTGAGCAGATTACATCTGGTGATGTTGGTGGAGGCACTAGTTCTAGTGCACCACACCACTGTGGATCATGTGGTGCCATATGCACTATGATTAAGACATCATTTGCTGGATCAAATGATTTCTTTACTCTAAATGAGATGATGGCAGATGTTTTTGGAACTGTTGCAAAGGATCTTGGTCTTTCACAGGTAAATGTCAAATAAATATTATATATATATACAATAGTTTAATTCATGTTTGAGATTTTAATATATATGTATTTCATTATACGTTATGTACATACATGTAAAAACTAATTTTTTATTTTATTTTAAATAGCAAGAGCTGGTGAAGGAAACATCTAGCGTCAACATGCTAACTACTGTAGCTAGGCATGTTAAAAACGTAAGTTTCAAATTGTACTTAAATTTCAAATTTCATTTAATTTTACACTTTTATTATTATAATGTTTCACCTGTACATGTACGTATTAATATATGTTTTTATTTTATACATAGGAGCCTGGCGAGTCATCATCTGCTCTGGGAACTGAGGCTACTGGCATGCCTCACGTGACTTTTAGGTAGGTTAGTTTCTCTTTACACTTTGTTTCTAATTATGGAAGTTCACTTGGATTATGCTTTGGCTCTGTTATGTGGAAGTCATGTAGATTAATATTGATTTGTACATGTTTTTTGTATATCTTATGACTTCCAGAGAGACTCCTCCATATATGCAAACTGTGGAGGTTGTTGTAGATACTACCATAGCATCTGCAGATCCACTAACTGAGGTACAATTTTTCAAATTTGTTAAATTTATTTAGGAATTATTTCTTATTACTTAAATCTACAATAACAAATTGTGTACATGAAATATTTAATTTGAAATTTAATTATTTGTATGTAGCTTACCTCTCATGAGTCTACTATTGTCCCTGCCACGCATCGACGAAAAATTGATATGGATCATGACATTACGGTAAGATTTTACATGCATTTTAACTAAATTCTAAGTTTCTAAATTTTGAATGAATTTAAAAAATTAGGGTGTTAAAAACTTGTTGTTTATGAATGTGCAAGTTAGGTTGCAGGCCTTCTTAGAGATGCCTAGGACCACATGGATGAAATCCATAGTGGCATCTCCCTTCACTACATCCCTAGGTCATGGACATGCTACTTCTAGTAGGGAAAAGAGAGGGAAGATGTTTCATGATTAGATTCATAGGACGTGGATGTACATAGATATATATATATATATATGGGCCAGCTGGTCCTAGTTCATGATTCTTCATAAGACATTGTATATATAGCCTTATGTGACCACATGTGGTCCTATATGTATGACACACTTGGTTCGAGATGTACACATGTTATGAACTTATATTTTTAGAGATGTGCATTCAGAAGACTTAGTTTGATACATTATATATCCATGTGTTGGTTTTCATAACGATATTACTTCTATGTTTGATTTGAATTCATTGCACATGATATCCTTCTATGTATGTATATTCTATGTATATTAATTTTATATGTATGTTTGATTTAAAATTTCAAAACTATGGTGCAACATATATGAATATAACGTTACTATGGTGCAACATTGCATGGTACAATTGTTAAGAAATTAAGGGAAGCATGTGTATTCCTCCATCAACATGGGAAACTTATCATTTTCCTCTTAAGTCATGAAAAAATATTTCATACCTTAAATCTTAAAATAAGATGTCTTCCCTTAGGTCATTTGGTTTTTGAACTATGTATTTAATTTTATTTATCAGAAGGATATTATTCATTTTACCATTGATGAGTGTATGGTGGTATATGACCAATCCATATTTATATCCCCACCATTATCGTGATAGAAACTTTGGCTCAACAATATACCATATGTAGCTAGCATGTCTTCCACAAGTATTTCCATCTTGATTTTATTATCAAGGAAATCTACAAATTCTAGCTTGAGAATCTTTCACCTGGCTGAAAAGATGTAATTATTTTGTTTTCATGTAGTAACAATGGCCAATAGCAAGGCTGAGATTAATACCAATAGAGTTAACAAATTTTATAAGCATGACATTGTGAGAGGCAACGGAGTCAATAATGCAATTATTGAATTTATAGGTCCTTTGACCAACAAGGAAAGATAGAAAGGTTCTTATTTCCTAGAAGAGTATGATTTTAAGGAAAGAAGGTTCTAGGAATGAGTGGTTCTAGGAGTGTGAAGTGATTCTTTAGTGTTGGTAGGATTCTTGGAACATGTATTTTTACTACTTCCTTTGATGTCTCATTCAATCCTAGACACATCCAGGTGGCCAGGTGAATGTTAGAGGAGGCATCATTTCAGTGCGTGACAACGTCATTGCTTCCGGGCTACCTCGTTTGTGCGTAGTCCCTTAAGATCCTTGAGAACAAAAAAGTGTTCAACTTTGATGGGTGACTACACATACTTTGTGGCACCTAAGGATGTCTCGTGTGATCCTACACCTTGGTGTAGGGACCCTCTATAATATTCTATCTCAGTTTTTGCCTTCTCCAATCGGTGCTCTCGTTGCCTTATTGTTTGCAAACGCATCAAATAGTGTAGTTTGAGTCGGTGTAAGGCTGTCAAATAGTATATTTTGAAAACGATGGGTCATGGCACCAAACCAACTACATTGACATGTCTGAGTGGCCAGGTGAATGCTAGAGGAGGCATCATTTTGCTGTGCGAGACTGTTGTTACTCCTGGGCTACCTCGTTCGGGCGTAGTCCCTTAAGAGCCCCGAGACCAAAAAATCATTCTACTTTGACGGGTGAATACGTACACTCCGTGGCACCTAAGGATGTATCATTCAATCCTACACCTCAGTGTAGGGACCCTCTACAATATCATGTCTCGGTTTTTTCCTTCTCTGATCAGTGCTCTCACTGCCCTAATGTTTGCAAATGCACCGAATAGTGTAGTTTGAGCCATTGTAAAGCTCTCAAACAGTATCTTTTGTAAACGGTGGGTCGTGGCACAAAACTGACTATCTGAAAACATCTGGGTGGCTAGGTGAATACTAGGGGAGGCATCATTTTGGTGCATGACAACGTTGTTGCTTCCGGGCTACCTCATTCGAGCGTAGTCCCTCAAGAGCCCTGAGACCAAAAAATCGTTCAACTTCAACATGTGGCTATGCAAACTCTGTGGCACCTAAGGATGTCTCATTTGATCCTAAACCTTGGTGTAGGGACCCTCTACAATAACATGTCTCAATTTTTTCCTTCTCTAATCGGTGCTCTCGCTGCCCTGTTGTTTGCAAACTACACCAAATAGTGTAGTTTGAGCCAGTGTAAGGCTGTCAAATGGTATATTTTGCAAATGGTGGGCCATGGCACCAAACTGACTATGTGGACACATCTAGGTGGCCAATTGAATGCTAGAGGAGGTTTCATTTTGGTGCGCGATAACATCATTGCTTCTAGGATACCTCGTTTGAGTGTAGTCCCTTAAGAGCCCTGAGACAAAAAATTGTTCAACTTCGACAAGTGACTACGCGCACTCTGTGGCACCTAAGGACATCTTGTTTGATCCTACAAATTGGCGTAGGGACCCTCTACAATATTATATCTTTGTTTTTTCCTTCTCCAATCGGTGCTCTCGATGCCTTAATGTTTGCAAACAAGCCGAATAGTGTAGTTTGAGCCAGTGTAAGGATATCAAACGATATATTTTACAAACAGTGGGTTGTGGCACCGAACCAACTATGTGGAAATGTTTGGATGGCCTAGTGAACACTAGAGGAGTCATTGTTTTTGTGCGTGGCAATGTCGTTGCTTCTGGGCTACCTCGTTTGGGCGTAGTCCCTTAAGAGCATTGAGACCAAAAAATTTTTTAACTTCGACGGGTGACTACGCGCACTCTGTGGCATGTAAGGATGTCTTGTCTGATCCTACACCTTGGTGTAGGGACATTCTACAATATTCTGTGTTAGCTTTTTCCTTCTCCAATCGGTGCTCTTGCTGCCCTATTATTTGCAAACACGTTGAATAGTGTAGTTTGAGCCAATGTAAGGCTGTCAAATGGTATATTTTGTAAACATTGGGTCATGCCACTGAACCAACTACACCGACACATCTGATTGGTTAGGTGAATGCTAGAGGAGGTTTCATTTTGGTGTGTGACAACATCGTTGCTTCCGAGATACCTCGTTCAGGAGCAATCCCTTAAGAGCCCTGAGACCAAAAAATCGTTCAACTTCGACGGGTGACTATGTGCATTCCGTGGCACCTAAGGATGTCTCGCTTGATCTTACACCTCACTATAGGGGCCCTCTACAATATGCTACCTCAGTTTTTTCCTTCTCCAATCAGTGATCTCGCTGCCCTAATGTTTGCAAACACACTGAATAGTGTAGTTTGAGCCCGTGTAAGGCTGTCAAATGGTATATTTTGCAAATAGTGGGTCATTGCACCAATCCAACTACACAAAAACATCCAGGTGGAAATTTGAACACTAGAGGAGGCATATTTTTGGTGTGTGACAACGTCGTTCCTTCTGGGCTACTTCGTTTGGGCATAGTCCCTTAAGAGCCTTGAGACCAAAAAATCATTCAACTTTGACGGTTGACTACACGCACTCCGTAGCACCTAAGGAAATAGTGTTTGATCCGACACCTCAGCGTAGGGACCCTATATAATAGCATATCTTCATTTTTTACTTCTCTAATCGGTGCTCTCGCTTCCCTATTGTTTACAAACACACCGAATAGTGAAGTTTGAGCCAGTGTAAGGATGTCAAATGGTATATTTTACAAACGGTCATTTGTGGAACCAAATCGACTACACAGACATGTCCAGGTGGCTAGCTGAATGCTATAAGAGGTTTCATTTTGGTGCATGACAATGTTGTTGCTTTCAGTATACATCATTCATGCGTAGTCCCTTAAGATCCCTAAGACCAAAAAATTGTTCAACTTCGACGGGTGGCTACATGCACTCCATGGCACCTAGAGACGTCTCGTCTAATCCTTCACCTTGGCATAGGGACCCTCTACAATAACTTGTCTCAATTTATTCTTTCTCCAATCGGTGCTCTCGCTGCCCTATTAATTGCAAACACACCTAATAGTGTAGTTTGAGATAGTGTAAGGTTGTCAAATGGTATATTTTACAAACAGTGGGTCATGGCACTGAACCGAATGTGCACAAGCATAGGGATGGTCTTATAAACACTTGGGGAGGTGTCGTTTTGGTTCTCTAAGCTCCAGGTCCTTCTGGGCTACCTCCTTCGGAGCCAATAACCCCCTCCACAGGTACATAAATCATTGTTAATTGCTTCTCTTTTCTTGTAAAACAATGAAAGCTTCTCTTAGCTTCAAGAATTTATAATTCTCTACTAACAGTGCCAACCATGTGAAGGTGGACTTTTTTTGGCACCACTAACCTGCATATAAAAGTGTTAGTCAAAGAAACTTAAGTTTCAAATCAAAACCATACTAGATATATACAAAATACACAAATTTAATAAAATATATGAACTTAAATTTATCTAACTAAAAAAATTATATATACCAATGAACCATCAAGATTAGATATACTCTGAATAGCGAACATGATTGCTTCATGATTTGAATCTCGAACCTTCCAAAGAATCTTGTTATTAGGCCTTCCTCGATATCTATACAGCTGAATATGTATCACTAGAACTAGATGTGAATATAAGAGTATTTTCCTTTGTGTCTTAAAGTCTTCAAACACCCAAACAGAGGATTTTTTTAATGGATACCATCAAAGCCAAGTTCCAGTAACTACCACTAACCCTATAGGGTACTCAATATCTTCACCATCTATAACAAGAGAAGTCAACTTCTTTCTTTCCCCGATGCAATGAAATAATAAATAGTTTGTTCCTTCTTCATTGTCTTCTGTTGTAATAACTGCAAACACATGTCCTACAAAAAAAAGATTTCAACTCAAATTTAAATTGTACATATTAAAATTTCAATGGACATAACTCAATACAAAAATTGTAAATAACCATAAATACCTTGTCTCACCAAAATCAAAATTTCGTCAAACTCCTTGAATGTTGTAACTTCATCTACAGAAACAAGTCATAATGCTTGTGGAGGTTGATAACTAGGAAGTGGAGTTAGAGGCCTACAAATCCATCCATCCACCAAATCTTGTGAATCACACTCAACAATGACAAATTTGATACAAGATGCACAAAAATATGTCAACTTTCTTGTCCATATGGCCCACGAAGTAGCGTCTAAGCTACAAAATGAGTGATTATCACTGGACCCAGTGAGTGTCATATAATCCTCGTAGTTAGCAATTTGTTCTTCCTCTATCAACCAAAAATATCTACAAACTATGGAAACTTCTTGAGAACCTCGGGCCATGTTGTCAATACACCATTCCACTAGGCTTTTTGTATCTTTCAATTTAGCACTGTATTTGTACTTCAACTCTTCTCTTACAAGAGCTCTTTTCACACATGCCCCTACATCGTCATGCTCTCCTTTTCCATGTACAACCTCAGTGAAACTCCAAATATGTTGCACACCCATCTTGACGTGCGTCCTACTCATTCAATAAAACATTCTTGCATTCTTAAAATAAGACGTGTAATTATCTGACCATATATAATGTTGTTTGAAGTGGATGTCCATATCAAACAACTTTCCATAAAATAACTGGAAACACCCTAGCAAAAATTTAGTAAAATGAGTACGATCATCACTGATATAAAATTGATACTCTCTTAAAAAATTTCGATCATTCTTTGTACTGTCAGGAGAATGTATAAATACTATATGTACAAAAATGGCAACTTGTATTGAGTTCTAATATTGTGATTAAACCTCCATTTATGGTTGCAATGTGTAATTCTCTACAAAATCAACCAATGAAACAATAGTACCAATAGGAAATGTGTCTTTGCATATCTTGAACTGTTCATCCAACCATCGAGCTCTATGTGTATGCCTAGCATACTTATAAATAATTTCATCCTTAACTTTTCTCATAAATTGAAAAACGGGCATATGTTCTGTAACTAGCTCACACCGTTTAGACTCTTTTCCATCTTTCAACTGGTATGCAACTTATTTATACTTATCAAACTCAACTAAATTATTTCCTATTGCACCTTCAATTTTCTCATGGATGCAACTTTCCAATTTAGGTAATCCGCCACATGTACCACAACTTCCATCTAAACAATCCTAACTATTAAAAAAATTCCAACTTCTTTTTCACAAAATATCGTAGGAATGAAATCCCTGGAAGATATTGGTGGAACTTGAACACCACATTCTGATAACATAGTTTTAGAATGCAAAATAGAATGAATACATAAAAATTTAGCATAATGCATAGAAAATTCAACATGTTGCCTACAACAACAAGTGGTGCGAGCGTGGTTGATTTTCACATAGAATGGTTTTAACATTTCAAAAAAATGTTGACTAATTTTAATTTCCAGATGCTCTTGTTCAAACTTATGAAAAAATTAAGTTTGATTCATATCTAAGAAATGCTTTGGATGTGGTTCACAATTAATAGAACCAACTCTTTATTTTACAACATCTCTTTTATTAGGTGAAACTCTAGTGTTGTCATGTCAAAATTTAATAACTTATCTTATAGCATCAGTATTATATTTGTCCTTACGTGGTGCTCTAGCAGAAAGTGCCCAAAAATCAGTGTTATTGACTGATTGAAGGATATTACATCTTTCAATTGCTTTCATTAGAGTTTTTTGATTAACTTGCAACATTCGACTTGTTTGCGTAATCAAATGTTGTTTTTTATTGATTCACTTACAACACTAGAAGTAAGTACACGACACACAATATTACTGCCCCTAGTGCATCTCTTAACACCAACAGTGTGATATGCATCATAAAGGTTTTCAAAAATTATAGAGGTTTGACCACGTATATTAGATGTTGTCGATCCTAAGGTGTTTAATGTAGGTCTCATTTTATTCAATTTCATCAAACTAACCAGCAACTGACATCTTTGGGAATCATTTAAAATTTCAAAATGATTATCCCAGATTTCAGTGGATTTTCTTCGGATTTGTCATTCAAAAAGTTTGTCACACATTGGTTTCAAAATGTTTCCATCAATTTCAATAAAATAATTAGGTTTCTTACGGAAAATCCTAGGAGGTGTTTTTGTCAAATTTTACTTGTCTACAGTTTCAAACTGAATTTATTTATTCACATTTTCATTGTCTCCTTCAATTTCAACATTTGCTACATCACGAGTATTTAATTCTTCTTCAACATTGACAGTAAAAACATCTTCATCACGAGTATTTAATTCAAATTCAACATTGACAGTAAAAACATTACCTGGTTCCTCATTGCTTACAATAGCAGGGGTCGAAGATGAACCTCTTCTTGATTCACAAAAATTCCGCATTCGCTCATCATTTTGAAATTTGTTTGCCTCTAATACGTTTGGTGTTTTTTTACTTAATGAATTCCTTTTTTGACTTTGTTTCTTGTCTCCCATGATGTTTTACTTCCAGTGATAAGAAAAATGTGTAGAAAATGAGAGAATTTCGTAGTAATTCATACGATAAAGTCAAACAGTAAAAATCACATGGTAATTAGAACATTGGGATGCATATAAATATGATTTATGAACCATGATCACGTTTTATAAACCACGATCGCGGTTTATAAAGCGCAATCGCAGTTCTTGTTTAAAAACCCGTGATCGTGGTTTGTAAATGGTGAGTGCGGTTCTATCTGTATCATCAAATCTGATCCTAAGGCTTGGGAAATCTTTGTTTTTCCCCAACCAAAGCTATAGAAGGTCATTATGAAGTGTAAAGGGTAAAAAAACTTCAAATTTGCTCTTCCACGGACTTGAACCATGCTAAAAAACTAAAAACATTTCACAAAAATGGTGCCATCGTGCAGGGGAGACTGTTAGCTTCGTAAAAATATTGATTTTAAAGGGAATAGAATAAGATAAATATCATTTTATAATTTTTTACTAACAATAGGTCTTTAAGACATTTTTCCCGCGAATGTTCATATCTACCTTTAAGACTGCAACGTTTATTTCGTTTATAAAAATTTGATAAAAATTATACCATCCCAAGCGTAGAGAAATTCTATGCATGTTAATATATATATATATATATATATATATATATATATATATATATATAATATATATATATATATATATATATATATATATTTCGATATTTTTTTATTTAGTTATGGCGGGAAAACGGAAAGCGCTCCATTTTCTAAATCTTTTTTTTCGACCACTTTTACAGAAAAAATCCTAAAAAGAATATTGCTCAAAAAAATACAAAATAAAATCCATCCCAAGATAGACAACTACATCTAAATTTTCACCAAAGGAAAAAAAATAACAAGATTTGGTCATCCAAATCGTGGGAAAATGAATTACAATCTTATAGTTTTTTTCAAAAACAAAAACCAATTCATATAATTTTAAGTGTTTAATATAGCTAAACTTGTCCGGTTTTTAAAAAAAATAGTATTTTAGAAACTAGATTTCAGATGCTATGATTCATATTTATATAAATTTTTCTAATTTTGAGTGCGCATATTGCTAATAATCCCTACAAGTTGAGATTTTACTATTTTTTGCAATATGACGTCCACTTATGACACCTTTTTTGTCCACCAACTTGGTGCACTTACCCAGTTATCCATCAAGAAATTGTTGAGCATCATTTCTTATTCTTGATTTACATTTCTCGTCACTTCAAGATTACTTTTTCGTAAATCAAATTCCTTGATACCATCATCAAAATCCAATGGAATGACTTAATTTATAATTTCATTCCATGAGAATTATACCTTTTCGAACTCTGATTTCATCAACTCCTCGTTATGCTCTTCGATCAATTTTGTGATGCTTAGACATTCCTCCACCAACAAGGGCATCTTAAGATCATCCTCAAAGGTCATGAAAAAGTTTTTTAGATTTGGAATTTTTACACGGGATGCCTATTGTTGGGTCATATGGCCTTTGAATAGTATACTTCATTTTTCTAATTGGAAATATCTTCTTCATTTTACCATTGACTGGGATGGTGTCATGTGAAAAATTTAGTTATCTCTCTCCTATGACATCTCGATAGAAGATTTGGCCCAAAAATATTCCATATGTGGCAAGCATATCTACTACAAGGATTCTCATTGTGATTTTCTTGTCAGGAAAATCCGCCAATACTACCTCAACATTTTTTATTTTTCCAACAAAAGGCACTTGTTTCATTTCCATGGAGATACACTAGCTAGAGGTAGGAGAAAGGGAGAAGACGAGGGCTTTATCAACTTTTGCAGGCATGATGTTGTCTAAGGCACCAAAATAAATGATGCGATTGTTTATCTTGTACCCTTTAAGTAACAAGGATATATAGAAAGGTTCTTTGTTCCTATAGGTGGAGGGTGTGGAAACAAGACATTTTAAAGATGGAGTGAATTGAGATGCATGCAATAGTTCTTTAGTTGTGGAATCTTTAGAACTAGGGATACTTCCTTTGATATGTTGAATGAGTCTCTTAAGTTTCTTGGGATGAGTTCTTAAGTATTCAAATTCAGATATTTGGACTTTTTTTCTTTTTCAAAGGTCAATGAAATCATAGGAAGAAGAGGTGGTGAGAATGTCATGGATTATGGAAATGTTGACATGATGTTTTTAGGATTTGTATAAAATGATTTTTCTAGAGAAGATGAAGGAAAATTACTTGAAGAGACCGAAGGATTCTTGGTTAGAGTGGTCTCATGCTTCTTCTCAAATGACCTTGTTGAAGTAGACTTCAATGATCCTCCTTTCATTATTATTTTTCTCAGAGTCACCATTTGAGGATTCAATTTATTATCTTGGGCAGTGGAAGAGGATCCTCTTCTTCCTTTTGAGATTGGGTGAACACTCCACACGAGTAATTATCAGTGGATTCCTCCTCATTAAGTAAGCATTTATAAAACTTGACTCGATCACATTCACCTTCTCATTCATTATTAGATTCAAAAATTTCTTCTTTTTTATCTTCATAGTTCTTTCACCTCTCATTGACCGGTGGAGCATGCAAGGGAAGCCTTCAAGGTGCTCCTGTAATCTGGGTTCTACTTTGGTTTAAAAGAGATGTTTGTTGAGAAATATCCTTTTTCAGCATTATCAACTCATTTTTCAACTTCTACAATGTTGGATCGGTTCTCCTATCTTAAGGACTTTAGGTTTTATCTTTCGCCAAAGGATTCTTGATCTTACTCAACAAGATGAGGTCATTTTCCACCTCAAAAAAAAATCTTGAGCATTATTCAAATATCTTGGTTAAAATCTCCACATAAATAAATTCACTTCAGGAATTTGAGCATTCACAAAGAACATCTCCAGGTTACCTAGAGTTGGAAGAACAATGGTGGGAATTTTATTGATCATCCTGTTGAATTTGGCCACGAAGTCCCTCATGGAATCTTGTGGCTATTTATCCATCTAATTGAGTTCAGTAAGGAGGGAATGAGAATCTTCAGTGGTCTTGAACCTTTCTTTTATTTTTTTCTTGATATCACCTCAATTGGAGATTGAGCATGATGGTAAGTAGTGGAACCAATCTCCCACCACATCTTACAATGTTTCCATGAACAAATGCACAACAACATCTTCATGTTGCACTCTAAGGATGTCGCAAGTTGTGATAAAGGATGAATTTTAATCATCAATATGCTTCTTTTCATCTCCATAGAACTTCAAAAAAATCTTTCTTGACCCTTTTGGAAGCTCATGAAGTGGTGGAGTCAAATCCAATGGACCAATGTTTTTTCCCCATGGTACAGATGCTTCTTCCGCCATTTCTTCCTCATGTCTTTCTTCTTCTCTTGGAATTTCAAAATTCAAAGTGGGGTGAAAAATAGGAGAATTTGTAGGAGTGTTGGTAGGAGTTTGATTAGGATTTCCAGGGGTACCGCTTGATGAATCAAATGGGGATGAAGCTTGAGAGAATTAGTATGGGTTATCTCTTATTCTCTCTTGATTTTACAAATATGTAAAATTAGGATCAATGATTCCTCTCAATCTATCCAATATTGTATATCTTCTTTCAGCTAGGTTTTCTTAAGGAGTTTGGAAAAAGGATTTTGACTATTCAAGTATTTTCTTATCTTTTTTGTTTTTATTTTGGTATTTTCTAGAGATATATTTGGGTACACCAGGGAAAATATCTCCCCAAAGTATTTTCTAAAAACTATTGGTGAGAAAATTTGTCATTTTAGAAAATTAGGTGTCTCCACCAACATTCACGAGGCTATTCCCCTATGCATTAAATGGTACAACTACCATTATTGAATGTAACTAATATAATCCTAGACTGAGTGTTGTGGGTTATCCAAATATTCTGGGGATCACACAAGGACACTCCACTAAACTTGTGGAAAAGTGTTTGTACTGGGTACAAGGGAGGAAATCACAATGATGAGGGGGGAGGAGATAAATTAGGGAAGGACGGTTATTGCCACAAGTAGGCCAATTACAGAGTTCACACCCAGTAACCAGAATAGTTCAACATTCAATATAGAAGAAAGCAACAATGAACCTATTTAGTGAGATGGAAAAAACCTCACACACAAAGTTCTTATATCCAATCTATCAAAGATACAAATCTCTTTTGGGATCATTATGCATGTAAATTGCATAAGAGAGAGAAGTAGAGGTTTACAAGAAAAGGAAAATGGAATAAATGTAGCTTTTATTTCATGTCCATTGGTGATACAAATCTCAATAACATATCACAATCCACTATTGCTATAAAGAACAAAATTTTTAGGATCCTTTGGAATGGAGAAGCGATACCTATTTATAGTAATTTGAATTGAATCTTCACCTACCCCCCACATGAAACTTCATGGTATCATTCAACTCGTGACTTTTCACCTTCATAAGAAGTGAGAAATAATTTCCCTTTTTATAAATTAAAGGGACTTTTACAACGTAACTTAATGGAGTAACTTAAGTGAATGAGACAAAATATAATGATTATGCCCAATGAAGAATAGAACGGGAAGAGAAAGAAGAGGGAGAAAGAGAGAAGAAGGGAGAGGTTATTACATAGGATGAAGAAGCTCCCTATGATGAAAAACTTTCCAATGAAGATCATAATCTCCTCCTTTTGCATGATGCATAGACACCTCGATTTTTCAAATGATTGTTTAGAAACACTATGGAGATATCCCTCAATGTGAGATCAAGATGACCGCATAAATTTATCTTGATGACCCCCTTAACACTCGACTAATAAAATTCCTTAGCTCACTCGGCTCATCGATCTCACCGATCTCACTCCAACCAGTTCATTGAGATTGATAATACTCATTTGGTTTACCAACTAATCCTTATTAAAATTTAAGAAGCTCACCCAGCATTCCTAAACTGTATCACTAGCATAGGAATATTCATGAGAAAGGATGAGTTCTTGACATATCTCACTTTCACAACTATGCCAACTTACCCAATTAGCCAACCATCTTGCTACAATCAACTCACCCAACTCATTGGGCTCAACTTAGTTAGCTCAAACTTCTCACTTCAACCAGCACATCTTGATGAGGTGATAATGTTTTCAATCCCATATGATAAGCATGATGACTTACCCTGATGAATAATTTGATTCCTTGTCACTCGTTGAATCTTTTCCAACTTCTCAATGGTTTGAACATTCCTCTGTTATGCTTTACCATGTTCTTGGGCACAATTGAGACCAAGACGATGCTTCCATGACCCATATGGAGGCTTCATTTATCTGTTTGAGGTATGATATCATCACATAACCCTGTGAAGAGTCAAAGAAGAAGAAAAATGAGTGAAAATAGATCCATCTTTAACTTGCTACATCCAAAATAGAGACTTTATATCTTTAACAGGTAGGGCGGGGACCTGCTATTTTGGGACATATTACCTATTTTGGTTCAATTTCACCTTCTAAACCTTCTAGAACACTCCATAATCTTCTAATGTAGAATTTTTTTTTTATTAACAGGTTTTTTTAATAGACTTTTTATTTTGGGAAAATTACCTTTTCCATGTATTTCATTTTGTATCTTTTCTGATAGTTCTGGGTGATCAATACTTGCAATTCAGGGAACTCACTATTTTTGGCATAGGAGCATAGGATATGTTATTTTTAGTAAGTGATAAAAATTTCCTCAGTTTTCGATGGGAACAATATTTTTAGATTTGGCCCTTCGTCATGATCTCGTGCTCCAAATTTCACTGTGTTTCACCCACCAAAATGTTTGGAAATAAAAAAAACATTTTTTTTCCTGGTGAGAGTTTCAGGAATGAAGCTACCATGGCAGTAATTAATGGAGTCACTAATATTTTTTTAAGTTATCTTTCCCACCTCATATTGTGATTTAACCAACTCATCAGGATAGATTTTCCTCCTAGAATTCATGCTCACAATTTTAGCTTCATATGTCTGCCTAAGTGATGAGAAATCGAAGGAATGAGAGCCAAGGAAAAAAATGGAGTTTTTGTTGCCATTAAATTATGGGGCATCACTTGAAATTTTGTAAATTTCTTCTTAAAGGCCTTTGAAAATGGAGAAGTCTACAAAAAATCTCACCTTGATCCGTGCACCAGATTGTGAGATATGAGATTTTTATGCTTTTGGCCATGAAGTCAATCAGGAAAAGAACAGACATGGCGTTTGGAGAATTTTAAGGTTTAATGGATATTATACAGCCATGAACATGGAGGAATTGGTGAAAATGGAGGAATGGGGAAGGGAAATGTGTTTTTATAACTTTTCCTCTAGCAGTGGTTTTCTCGAATGCACATCGAGAAACAACACGAGAGTTAAATTTTTTACATTTTTTGGCTTTTAAAATTCCTTTGGTCTTGGGTGATTTTTTTGTACTAATTGTCCCAAGGGGACAAGACATATGGTGCACAAAATTTTTCCTCAACCTAATCTTGACAAGTGGCAGATGGAGATTGGTCGATGGAGGAGAGAGAGAGAGAGAATAAGCCAAAAGCATCCAGGGCCTGACACTGGGTCACATGGGAGACAATAAAAATGGCTAGGATTGGGTGCATTTTTGTGTCCCATCTATCCCATGGGGATGGGACACAATGTGTAAAAAAATATGTCTCATCCTAGTGTTGACAAGTGTCACTTGTTGGTTTACGGAGGTGGAGAGGAGAGGGGGCTATAAAATGGCCGTCGGGGCACCTTCTACGGTCACATGAGGAATTAAGGGCCAAGTTGGGCATGGGGTGCATTTTTTTAATTTTCCCAAGGGGATGGGATATTTGGTGCAATAAAATGCGCCATCATCTGGTGATGACAAGTGGCACACTGGGATTTGATGATAAGAAGAGTTGAGGATGGGAACAAAGGAGCTTAAATTTCTTGTTTGAGATTTACTGGGGTCATATGATGGTCCAGAGGGCGCAAATGAAGTTGTGCAAAATTTTTTATCTTGGCTATCCCAAGGGGATGGGACAGTTGGTGCAATAAAATTTTCTTTGATCCTAGGCATGGCATGTGTCCACCTAGAAAAATGACTACGTCTCAAAGCATACCTGCTATCCATAATTTTTCCCCTGAAAAAATTAATCAGCCACGACCCCGTGTAAGAAGAAATTCAAGAAACAAATATGTCGAGTGAACCCATGCTTCAAATCCAACAAACAGATTACAAGTAAGCTCATAAATGGAATAGTATGGCTATGGTAGGAGGCTGAGCAGTGTCAAAATAACCAGAGGCTTAAAGGAAGAGAAATGACGAAGATTCGAAGTCTTTGGGATTCACAAAATGGTTCAGAATGGACCCAAAATGACTAATTATGGAGGAGACAATGGAGGAAGCCAAGTGTCCAAATGGCACACCTCCAAAGATTAAATCCAAAGGGGCATACCCAAATGTGCACCAAGCTTCCACGCATCTAGAGCCCCAAAAATTTGCACCAGCTATTGAAAAGTCTTCAACTTAGCGGAGGGTGACAAGTTTCTTAATGGTGCACATTCAAAAGTGGGATCTAGGCTAGAGACTCAAACTTACGCCAACCCTCCACATAGAAAATGGTCAACATAGGTCAAAAAGGAGAGCAGGCCCAAAATAAATAAGTTTAGAGTGCAGGTGGAAGGCACCAAGTGTCAACACGATGCTCCTTCAAAGGTAAAATCCTGAGCATGTTTTCAAATGAGTGTGGGCATTCCACATGTCTCAGAGTCCAAAAAGGGATAGAGTCGGGGGTTGAATAGTCAAGGCAGAGGTAGGCCAGCGGAGGGAGCCAAGTGTCAACACCACGCTATTTCATAGGTAAAATTTGGGGTGGGTTTCCAAACAAGCACCAGGCCACCACGTGTCCAAGGTCAGAATTTTGGCCCTGCCAAGCAAAGGGACTCAAGAAAAATACAAATAATCCCAAGGAGCACGCGGAGGCCACCATGTGGACCTTGTATGGACAAACTCTTTTAAATATTGCGCGCCTGCAATCCAAATATTCAAATGGCCATATATTTTGACTTGAGACTCAGATTTGGGTGGGAGAAGACTTTTTGGAAACGTCTCAACACCCTCTATGCCATGGAAACATAAAATATCATTCTTAATAGGATTTGGTGGGTGAAAATGGGAAATGTCTTCCAGGCCATTAATATAAAGCCCGATTTCTCCAACTACCAAATCATATTTGATTTGATCTACCAGGGAACTAGACATGAAATATTTGGGGTGGATTTGAGAAAGGCATTGATTGATAGTGGTTGATCTTTCAATGGAGGATTCAATGCATATCTCTAGGTGGTTGAAGTAGGATTCTAATTCTTCCCTCTTCTCTCTCTTATTCTTCCTATATATTGTAATGAAGGGGCATATTCAAAGGGTTGGTTGTTGATCTTCCCTCTACTGCCCCCCCTCTCTTTCTTCCTTAGGGTAGAATGTAGAGTCTAAGCCTCCTTTCATGGCTCTATAGTGGAATTCTCTTACCTCTTGCCCACTAACAATGTACTATGTGAACTTTTAGAGCAATAAAATCTATTTTATGATGTATTTGTCCATCCTTTTCTTATTTTATCATCTCTCCTCGCCTCTTGTCATTGTAGGGTATATTGTGCATATTCTAATATTTGTTCTAGGTCCTCATAGTTGTGTTTAATGGGGTTTGAAGTGGTGTTTTGTGTGAAATCTATCTCTGGTCTGTGGTGCATCTTGTCCACCCTCTCCTCTGCTCACCTCTCTCCACTTTAAGTAGTCAGTTATGTGATTCAACCACTTCATTTTTTGGTGTATCACCGCTTAGTGTAGGCTCTTTTACCCTCTCTCTCTCTCTCTCTGTCCCCTTGGAATGGTTAGATTAGGATAGGATAGGTTCTGCCTGCACTAGAGTAGCTTGTGGCAGGTAGAATAGGAGGCAAGAACTGGCTTTCTCCAGAGTTCCATCTCAATTTTTGCAAGTACCACAACTTGAGAGATGGTCCCATGTTATGCAATCACACCGGATGCCCCACTCCACACTCGGGCCATTCAGGGATGCTGTGATTTTGCGCTAACAAAACCTTGAAGAGAATCGTGATGACAACATTTCTTGAGCATCCAAAGGTATTTTTAGGAACTTATTTATATGATTTTTTATAGAAAGAAAATTTGGAGAAGAATGGGATGGGTATAATTCTATGGATCTTCCTATAACCCCCTGAAAAACAACCTTTTTTCTCAAGACTGCAAGTTGTACATGTAGAAAAAAGATTATGGTAATAAATTCTTATGCCTTGAGAAAAATATGAAACTGCCAACATTTAGATAAATGAAATACATTTCTAATGATATTTTTATTGACCTACAACTCATTATAGAGCTCCTGGAATCACTTCCCAAATCTCAAGTTTTGTTTTGAACTGTGAGCTCCTTCACCTTCAAAAACCTGCTTTTGAAGAATTTATCCCAAAACCTCTGAAACTTTCCATAATCAAGTGCACAATGTTCTTAGATCCTTAATATCTTTTTCGGATTAATTTGGGTCTTCAATTTTTCTCTGAAGGATGTGCACCTACCTTAGAAAGGCAAAAAATAACCATTCCTAAGTCTCTTGAAAAGTCTGCCTTACAAGATACTATCTCGGAAGAACTTGAATGCACTTGTTTGCCTAAATCACCTATGGACAAGGTTTTCACAACACATAAGACCATTTGAAAGGATATGTTGAGCGTGAAACAGGGGATGGGCTAACCTGGGAGAGTGTCTGGGAAGGTTTACAATCAAAATTTTGACACTAGGGTCCGTTGTCATGCTTGAAAATTGGAAAATTTCATGTTACAAATTTGCATGACAACACAATTTAAACAATAATTTACAAAAACTTGAATGGAAGAGTGTGTCCCATTAAATAGTCAAACAATTCTAAGTTTAACACTTACTAGATTTATATGGTAATAATTAAAATCAAATAGTCAAATAACCAAATTTCCTTATAGCACGGGTCGTTTAACGACCTATTATAATTACTAAAAAGTGAAATGAAATTTGAGTATGTTCGAATAGCGTATCATTATTAAAAAACAAAATTCAATGGTATATGTTTGAAGACCATACTACTAACCCATTAGAATATGCAAAGCAACTTTAACCCTCAACATTTTAATAACCCAATGCCAATGGAGTATGATCAATGACCTTATCATTTTAAACATTAACATGCCAATTAACATAGTCTTAGACTAGCATGATCAATCACAACAATGACCACTTAGGATGGATTCATGATCAGTCAAAGAAGATATAAAATGAAACAAGTTTTAATAAAATGCATGGTGATAGATCCGATCATTAGTTAAACCTTAAAACTTTTACCTTGACGATTTTGAACTTTACTTGTCCCTTGCAGAAGACCTTCATAATGCTTTACAGTCTATGACCGTCATAATGTCAAAATAATGTTAGTATCATTAAACCATCATAATCACTTCTTAATGACGAATAATACCATTGCATCCAAGTACATATTTACTAATCATTATCAAACCATTAACTTCAACAATAATATAAGAAAATATCATAAATAAGTACAACAACCAAATAGTAAACTAATGTTACGAAACTATTGCACACAGCAAAGTAAAGTTATATCATACAACATAACATAACAAGAATAATTTATAAATGTCATGTACTCCACAAATGCTTGATGACAAGCATTGTTACTCGGTGGAGTTTACAACTAAGCGTAAGTATGTATATCTTTTTCAGATGTGTGCACGATACAAACTCAAACATGTAATAATTCTTATCCTTTTACCTTCATAAACCATTCTTCATTTTACAACTTATCTTTTTGACGAAATAGAATGAAATTACAGGATGTGATGAATTTTTTTTCTCAACGTGGGACTATTTCTAAGTGTGGGACTTGTTGCTTAAGATGGACCTCCAGAGAAGGTTGGATCCTCTGTTTTGTAGATAAGGAGATTCCATGGAACACAACCTAGTCTAATACTATAACTACTCCTACAACTAATCTACACTAACACTTCCAAGGAACTAGGGAGGGAGAGAGAAGGAAAAAGATGCAAAAGTAAATCCTAAGCTAAAAGGGGTGGTAATAGCACCAAAAAAGAAGGTGAAACTCCTCCTATTCCAAGGGACAATAGATGCAAGTTCACACGCTGAATATTATTAAGATGCACATAATTCTAATGTGAATAAGTGAAAGAATACAAAATACACAGGAGGGTAGAGATATTCACATTAAACATAAAGTATTTGAAGGAAAGAAAGAAACCATACTTACATTAATCTATCCTTTACAATCTACACACAAATCCAATGAAAGAAAATCTCTATTCGTGAGTTGCAGAGGTCGAAAGCATGAAATTTAAAATCCTCAAGTGAAAAGCTTGAAAAAGTGATGAGGAATAAAATGGGAGAGTAACCCTTAAAATGTGCATTAGGACTTACATTTATACAACTTATGGAAGGGAGAAATAGAAAATAAGAAAGAAGAAAGGACCCCTATGTTGAGTACTGATCTCCTGAAATCATTTTGGAAAAGCATGGGCAACATGATTTTTTACAATATTAACTTATAGTATAAGCATGGGCACCATTTGGAGAGAGATATCTACCACATCATGATACATTGATTCAATCACATGCCATCAGACTATGTATGAGGATTCCATAATTCATTAAATTATGGTTTTTGGGGTGGTTGGTTTCCTCGTTTAGAAACATGTGTGTATTTGAGATGTTCCATGGAAGTTTGATGATCTGATGTGATCCATATATTTACTTGACTCATGATTTAGCGCATATTTTCATGTTATCTAAATGATGAGTGGAGCTTTCCCTGCTTGGTGCTTCTTGAGTGTTTCTACACTCCATTGATATATGCTTCTCTTATGTTGTGGGGAATTTCCTTTCTTTCTGCATGACACCTATCCCATGGCTATGTTTTCTTGTTCTACAAAATTGACAACCTGTAGAACACTATAATTTAGGAAACCCATGAAACACTAGGATAGTATTTTTCGGCTTTCGACCTTAGTTTTTCCAACTTCACTTTTCCTTTTACCATGGTGCCTAATGACACCTCTTCTTTGCATCGTTACTTCTAACTTGGAAGACTTTTTATTTGGTTTTGCGGAATTGACAAACTCCGTGGAATGCTACGTCTTTCAAATCCACAGAACATTGAGTTTCCATGTCATACAGCACTAACTTCGTTTCCATTCCTTTGCTCTATAGATCCTGTCCTTAGCTGATTTCTCCATTCTTTTTGGTCATGTGAACTCCATGATACTCTGACTTGCCTTTGACCCATGAGATACTAACTTGGTGCCGATGGAAGTTTTACCTCCTTAATTCTGCGAGGGTCCAAAAAACCTTCGCAAAGAGCTAATTCTTCCAAAACCCGTTTAAGTCCCAAATGCTCATTTCTTTTGTCCCACAGCTAGGGAAACCCATGAAATATTATATTCTCACACTTTGCAGAAGACTAACTTAGTGTCTAATAGCTTTTCTTGAGAAAAATCATAACTAGGTTCCAACTTAAATGATTTATTCAAAATTGTAAAGGGGTACAATTTTAGACAATAAGATGTCAGATAAAATCAATAATACCTCTGTTACAAAACATCGACTAAAAACCCAATATTCACCTATGAAAAATTTACATAATCTTGACATACATTTTTATCCCCAAGACTGAATAACTCATTATTTATAACCAAGATTAATTTTTTTAACAATAAAAAGTAATAACCAAGATTACATTTTAAATCACAAAGAGCTAATAAACAAAAAAAAATTAAAGACTCGTGTGATTCTTTCAATCCTAAAGAAACATGTGTAAGTTTTCCATCCTTTAGGGCTATGGCACTAATATTAAAATAGATAGTTTCAATGCATTTATGTTTTTTTTACTTGAAGAAGCACATTTTTTACTTCATAGACCTGATGGAGAAGGATCTTGTAACCAAGATGTTTAATATTATAGGGAACTTGGTGTTGATTACCATATATAAGAGCTCATAATTACACTCAAACTTCATAGACCTGATGGAGAAGGATCTTGTAGCCAAGATGTTTAATATTATAGGGAACTTGATGTTGATTACCATATATAAGAGCTCATAATTACATTCAAATTTTGATCAAAATTGACTAATCGAATGCATGGGAAGTCAAATCGAGCACAAACTCAAACTTTTAATAGTGCAATGTGTAAATAGCCAATCACATGAGTAGTTGTTAATACAATTTAAATTTTCAATGTGAGTTAGTTATCAATGTAAGAAGCAGTAGATGAGCTATGAAAAATCCTCAAGTGATATGACTTACGAGAATCCATAAAGATGATAAAATCTACATATTTAATAGTTGTATTCATACCATCTAATACACCTATATTCAACTATGTGATCATTTTCTTTGTCAATGCATTGAATTCAAATAATGTCACACGGTTAGAGTTTTAAGAATATCTTAAAACCTAAAGAATCTATGAATTAAATCTTACACACCACAACCATAAAATTTTGAGTGTTGCTCATTCCCACCTACTCTAATACTAAATTAAATTTGGTACCGATTTTTACTAGGTTCAAACATAATAAAATTCCTTATACATTATTATGTATTGAACAATGCATGTAAGTAGGCTCATATATATCCTTAATAATAGGAGCCAATGCTTACAATAGTGCAGCAAAGTACTATGGTTATGTGAGTTATTATAAGTCATATAACAAGAATCAAATGTATAAAGCTAACTCACCAATGTGAGTAATAACAAGAATAGGAATATTTCTAATAGTAAAATGGACTACGAAAACCATATACAATGTATGAAGACTTAGTGTTGGCCAATG
Organism: Taxus chinensis; assembly: GCA_019776745.2. Taxonomy (NCBI): domain Eukaryota; kingdom Viridiplantae; phylum Streptophyta; class Pinopsida; order Cupressales; family Taxaceae; genus Taxus; species Taxus chinensis. The sequence continues at coordinate 252,209,937 of CM034149.1, forward strand.
TGTTTGAGAGAGTGATTTAGCAATTGGGTGCTTCATTGTGATCTCCTAGGTAGTCCCAAAGATGTGAGATAGGAGGCCCTTTGAATGGGCATTGTAAATGTGTTTTTACATGTGATAATTGCAAAAGGTTTTCATACTCAATTGACACTATGTCAATTGGGTTAACTTGTGAATTTGAAAAAGGAATTATTAATATTTTAGAGGATGAATTCATTGACCTATGAATTTTTTTCCCAAACAACTTTTTCCATCATGGCCGGATTCCTTCGAGAAAGGTGTAAATGAATTATGTTAGTTGGAGATGATGGTCAAATGTTTGAAGATGTATTACATATTCAAAAAATAATTTTTTGACAACTCACTGATGAGCAACATGTGTGACATAGTGTTCAAGAATGCTAGTTGAGAAAGATGTGAGTAGGAACTAGACATTTAAGTGCATAACAATTAATGGGCTGAGATTAATCGTCAAATGTCATTAGTTCTGATTTAGGTATCTACAATCACATAGTATTGCACATATCATAATATACCATCATATACTATGAAAAAACATTTGTATTACAACAAGACATGTCTAGATAAGCCATATGACTTTTCTATTTTGATAGAGGGAGAAAGATAAAAATATGGATTGTTACCACAATTGCATGAAACCATAACAAATTGTATAAAATATTCAAGTAGTTTACAAATTTATGTTGAAGACATATCCTTCAACATGAGAACTAACATTTTCCACAATAATATTGTAGTTATAAAAATAATGATACGTACACTAGGATTATGGCATATGAATGTAAATATTAAGCATAACATTAGCAATATTACACTAAACATGCAAATAAACACCCGCGACACATGTATATGAATTAACTAGTGAAATATAGAGTAAAATGAGAGAAGAAACGGTTTGGCTTATATGACAATAGGGAGGCAGATATTATATTTTGACACTTTATACTAACATTGTTTAGAAAGGAAAAGATAACCTAGAAAACTTGTGATGAACAAATGACTTTTTCTAAAATATGGTGTCTAGAAAATGCACTGGGTAGATCATGAAGCTAACATTCTACAAAAATTCTCAAAATTGGAATTCTCTTTAATGAATGGGTTTGTCTACTCTTCTTCTAAAAACCTCGTTCATAATTATGTGGATTTTCTTTTATTAATGGGTAAATAGACATTTTTCTTCTAGTCCTAATTAGGTTGTTAATTATGAACCTACAAAATGGGGGTTGGTTTTGGGGATACGTGTAGGTAAATTCTTATCAAATATATGTACTTACACAATATTGATAATGACACACCAATAATTCATAAGCCAGACAAACCATTGCAATCCAACATCTCTAAATATGAAACTCAATGCTATAACGATTGCTTGATTCTCTAAAATCCTTCTAAGTCTTCAATAGATTCACGTGACTAATTAAATTAATTCTGTAGATTTCATAGAATTCCCTTAGTAGATAACAAACCCCTAAATACACCAGGGATACTCAAATGGCCAAAGAAGTGAAAAAGATGAAATAATGGTCATATGGGACGCTAGAAGAAAATGACCTCCATAAAGTTATCATGACCATACACTTCATGTTCATGGCATGTTATGAACGCAAAGTACATGTTATAGATGTTAGTCCCATTATTGAGTTTTCATAATGTGCCCTGATTTTTCATGTCCAATTTTTCTCAAAAACGTTTTATTGTTCGATTTGGTGATCTACAATTCATTTCTCCTAGTTGAATACTTCGAAGATGCCCAAGATCTTATTGTTTTGCCCTAGTTTGAAGCAACAATCTAAATTTCCCCCTTTTTGTGCCCTAGTTTTTTCAAATGGTCAAGCTGTGTCGTTTTTTCCTTTGTCAAATCGTGTAAAATCTCAAAATTGATCGAATCCGAGTTGTTTGCAATTAAAATCCCAATCCCCGGGTTGAAAACAACGTCAAATCATGTTTTAATTGATTTAAAACCAAGAAATATGCCATTCTTGTTAAAAAAATCAATTTTTAGGGCATCCTCTGTATTTTTTACATTTTGACGGTCATATGAGTGTCATCTGTCCGTCAAATTCATCATCGCAACATTATTGCAACATGGCGGTTTCCTATTGGTGGGGGGTGGTCGAAAATGTTTTCTAACTTGTCATTTTTGGAATTTTTGGCAAAATGGCACATTTTGACCCATGGCTCCGCTTTCTGCAAAGAATGCCTATGTGGCATGTTGTGATTGGTTGACGGGGTGGTGGGTTTACCTAAAGAATTTTGGCTTTCATTTTGTAAAATTCTCAAAGTCAATTCTTGGCCCAAAAGCCCGCAGCGAATGGGAAAAGGACATGTGGCTTGGGGTACATGCGGGTGGTAGAAGGAGTTGGTGAATTTTTGTGTTTTTTGGCTCAAAGTGTTAAAGGAAAATTTCGACCCGAAGGCCCTCATCCAATAGCAGGTGGACACGTGTCCAAGAGATCCAAAATGGGGCAGCGGGTTTTGTGATGATTTTGAAGTTTTTAACTTCAAATGGTATAATGTCAAATTTTGGGCTGAAGCTCCGAGACCAATAAGAAAAGGACACGTGTCCCAAAAGGCAAAAATGGGGAAGCGTGGGCCCGGGGAGAATTTTGAAATTTTGTAAATTTGGCAGGGAGGTCCGGAGGAAGAATTGGAGGCTTGGACCCGCAGCGAATGGGAGAGTGCCACGTGGCGAGGAAGAGAGCGGGTGTTCAGGCCCATAGGAGAATTTTGAGCAAAATTTCCTTTTTTCAAAAAAGGAGCAAAATGGATAGAATTGGCCCGCAGTTTCAAAGGGACCCACATATGGACACGTGGCAGGCCCAGGAGGCAAGCGGGGAAATTTTGCAAAATTTTCCAAAATTTAAAAAGGTCGCAAATGCATTTTTGAAAGATAGGGACCCGATCCAATCGTGTTTTGACACGTGTCTCGCCTTATCCAAAGGTCAAAAAGGCAATATTCAAGGATCTCATCCTCCACATGAAGGGCTGGCATTTAAAGTTATCTGAAATCAACAGTTACTGTACATTCACCCTTTTGGCCGCCATGCGAGCTCCAAGAAGCTTGGAAATCAGGTTTTTTCATCAAATTTCTTCGAACCTTATATGATTTTGCATCGTCTCGGCCTTCTGAGTGCAATGGCACCATTTTCATGACCTAATTCAGTGATCTCTGATGTTTTTGATACATTTTTTGCTCAGGCCCGATATAAAAATGTGAAAGATAAAAATAAAAAATTGCAGAGGTGAAATGATGAGGTGAAAAGGTGAAAAATGATAAGTGAAAGATGCTTGCATCCCTGAATGATAAAAACATGACCCTGTGGTGGATAATGATCCAAATTTTGTAATGATTTAAGATTTTTGGGCACACCTGGCATTCATCGAACATTTTTCTGTTTGCTGTCCCTTTCTGCAAATCATGAAGTTTTTGTAACAAATTTGATCCCATAAGCATATTCTCTGCTTGGGAAGCAAGACTCCAAGCTAGCATAGGGTATATATCATATTTTTGGAGGATTTGAGAGAGAGGAGAAAAAAAAGGACGTAGAATTTCAAGGAAAAGACTGAAAAGAAATCCATTTCTCTTGAGAAAACCGCTTGAGAACCATTTTTTTTAATTCTCTCTTGTATCAGATTTCATCATGTTGAGTTGGTTTCAGTTGTAAAGCCATCAACAAGCTTTGAGATTGTTTTCATAACATTCCCCTACTGATGTATTCGATCAAATTTAGGATTATTTGATGTTATCTCTTGGAAAAATTTGTAAATGCTTATTTTTCAGAATGATTTCAATTTGTGTTTCTTGCTCATGTTGCAATCTTGTGTTTGGGATCTCTCTTGATCATACAGGGTCTCATTTCTTGTTGATGGTTTGATGGCATCTGCAATCTTATATTCAAAAGAGCTTTCATCTGATGAAAGATAAACAAATTTAAAATCATTTAATTGTCCTTGAATCTTGAGATTATATGTAAACCTTTGGGTGGACCTTAGGTCATAATAAGATAGGGATTTCTAGATACTTTGTTGGTATATTTGCTTCAAGCTTTTGTAGCAGGTTGTCAAAGATTGTGTGGAAGAGTGCAGATTTGGGTCTCCATTTGTGCACATATCCTGGTTGAAGGAGTATTTTAAACCTTTTGAAGCATTCCTACTGTTTAAGTGTTACAAATTTCTTGCAAAGGTCCTCAAAGAGTTTGGTAATCTCTGGTTGGTCTTGTCTAACATCTCCCAACAAAATTTCATTCAGAATAATTAACCCTACCCTGTACTATCCCTGCATTACATTGTGTGTTAACAAAAGAATACAATACATACACAAACATGCACAAAGTATATCAGGGTAATACCAGGTCTCTAGCAGCCTTAGCCTTGTTTTGAAAACATTTCCATCATTTAATAGTGACAATTGTTTTGAGTTTGAATAATGGAGAATTGATCATGTTTTCCTAAGGCCCCTTCCATACAATATGCAAAATACAAGGATATCTCCACCTCCTTCACCAAACAAAGGCTACAATATAGGTTCTCTTGCCTTGGTTGGTAGGCACAACCTAAAATAGTGAGGATCAAATCAAAATCCTTCTTGAGTCATAACAAGTCAGATAAATGTCTCCCCGGCTACCAACGACATACAAATCATTTATCTGTCTCTGAGTGTCTTGTGCAAACCCATGATGTTGCTTGAGTTGTGAAGGAGATTAAGTTTGGGTACCAACAATAGACAAAAAAATTCTAATTAAAGTAAAATCGCATAGAACATGTGGTGATAATTAAATGTAAAAAATAAATAAAATCCGCTAAAAATCAACAATTACATTAATAACACCTAATATAAACTAAAGATTACCAAATAAACAAAACAACCTATGAATAACACAAATATATTTTCAGGGGTCCACTTTCTCACTTTAATTTCTTGTCATTTTCTAATTTTCAATGGAACTGTGCTCACAAGTTCCATGGATCTCTGTCACCCCACACACATATCAAGTGAATATCCACCCATAAAAAAAAGTGTACGTTTGTACCCATGATTAACACATTATAGTTGTGAAGCAACTACCATTAATCTCCCACCTCACAAGGAAAATGTGGATGTGGTCTGTTTTGTTTGTATTATTGTCTTGTCGTATGGAGAATCATTCTTTTTTATACTTTGGTGTTTGGCTCCTTTGTTTTTTAGGATAATGTAAAAAATACATAAAAAAGGTGGGGTTCCTGTTTACGCTCACCACAAACCCTTGATATTTTAAAATAAAACAAATCACACGGGGTACCCACATTAGTAAATGATCTTATCTTTTATATATATATATATTTATTTTGATGTTCGTAATAATAGATTTTATATTTTACTATACCTACCCCTTTATTCTTCACATTCATTGGAATTGAGAATATTATTGCATAAATTAAAAGTTGGATGATAGTTGTCAATCGCCTTAATATTTTATATTATAATAGGCCTTAAAACTATTAAAACAAATTAATAGGTTTAATGTCTTAGATGGATACCGATAAATGCTTTAAGGTGGGTGACAATTGTTTAACGTGATATTAAGATTATTTCATTCTCCATTATTTATGGAGTGTACAAGATGATGATCGTAAACGTTTAAATAAGAAAGACACATTTATATTCTGCTTTAAGTCGAGCATTTAGCAATCAATGAACAAGGGGGATTAAACCTTAGGCAGACTAGGCAACTGCCTAGGGCGTCGAGAGTCGAGGGCACCTAAATCTAAAGATTTTTATTATTGGAATTTAATATTATTATTATTTTTACCTAAATTCTATATTAATTGACCCTTTTATTGATAGTATTATAAAATAATACGGAAATCATGCATAAAAAAAATATCATATTTTTGCAAGTAAAAAATAAATATGTATATTTTTATGCTCATTCAATTTTGTTGGTATTTTTACTTATTCTTTAATGTAGCTATAGATAATTCAAGTGTGTAATTTTTTCTCAGAAAAGGTTCATGTCTTTTTTATAATGTCACTGGTGTAGCTAGTAGAGGCAAATATAATTGAAGGAAAGAATTATTTATTCTCTATTATTAATATTTTGGGGGAAATGTCTCTTTTTATGGAGGAATTAGTAGGCTTGGTCCAGATGCCACTCTTCAAAAAATGATGGGATTTAGGTCTAAGAATTTTTATTGTTTTGCAAATAAATGGTTCTTTGTTCAGTTTTGAGTCCCATCACCCACTTGATATTGGTAAATAAAACGAACAACCGACCTTGTATAAAAAATAGTATTTTTTGCATTCAAAGCATCCCCTGTGATTAATTCTCTCAATCCATGGATTATTACTTGTCCCTATTTGGAAATTTTATAAGATATTTTAATTCCTTTTCTATACCAATTTATATAAACTAGTGATTTGTTACTATCCTTATACAAATTTTGAAATATGATGATGTACATAGCATTTATTTATTTATTTGATGGGAAAAAAATTATTGACTACAATTGTAAGAGGGGCGTCCACTTCACTTATTGCCTAGGGCGCTCCTAACCTTTAATTCGGCTCTGTCAATGAGTAGATGTGATGCACACTAAGAAAACTTAAGTTGGTGTAGTGGCGGGTCTCACTTACATATGAAACAATATAGTATTTGTTGTGTACATACCACAACATTCAATAACTCAAACAATACAATCATTTGTGGTAGATATCACATCCTTTCTGAATGTGGTAGAAGTGTTTTTTTTAACTATGAACTTTTTTTTTCAGCAGAGATAAGCCATATTTTGGGCACCAAAAATATGATGGAGAAAAATCCTCGGCATAAATTAAATTGAACAAAGAAAAATATAAGAATTCTTTTTCTTCGTAGTTTTTTCCCAGTAACAAGTTGAATACCATACCATTTTATTTTCATAAATATTAATCATCAACATTGATCTATTGAAGAAAAAAAAGTATGAGTTGCATGATAGAATTTACTTTGTGATAAACGCCAAATGCAGTTAATATTTTTGCCAAAAGTTAGCAAAAAAGAATTGAAATTTTGTGCATATTGCTTGCTTTACCCTACACCTATACAAAAATTTTCAAGCGATAGAAACATAAAAGAAAAATAATGTTTCAAAACAACCCAAATACTCATTTCATTCATGTTATTGCTATTGTTCTTTCTTGTAATATGAATTTATTTCTGTCATGAGAGATTGAAATTCATATGGTCATTTATTAATTTTCAATGTTCTCCTTGTTCTCAACATTCTCTTCATTCTAATGAGTGTTTAAGTAATTCCATGGAATATATAGTTTACACTATAATCACAACTTGCATCCAATCTAGTGTGTTTTTTTACAGGGTTAATAAATGAGTTTTTATAGGGTTACTATGTAGTCCTCTTGCTAAGTCCTCCAATAGAGACTTATGCCACCCTCTTCTTGCTAGAAATGTTTTTTACTAAATTTTAGATGAAGCTGCCACCTCTTTCTTCTTATCATGGATAGTCAAGGCTTATGTAGGAATTTTTTCCTCACTCAATGAGAAGGCATGGTAAGTCTTTTCTTTCTTCTCAATGAGAGTGGCTTTGGCTTTTTCTCTCTCTCCACTCCTGCACCACACTTACTGCCACCTTCAAAAAGTATGAGGGCCAGTTGACTTTTCATATTTGGTGTCAATTTTGAATGCTATCAATGAACACATATAATTTGAGGATTATATAGTTCTAAGGCGTAAATTAATATACTAAGGATTTTTTTTCCCCCCCTCTTTTTTAAAGCCAAAAAAGAAGAGAAAGGACCACCCCATAATAATAAATTAATTAGTCTATAACCAAAATGTTTCAGACTCGGAATTGTCATTTAGGCTTCTGGGAATATAGTTGCATCCTAGAGCCCCAATCATGAGAATAAACAGAGAGGATAGGAGGAGATACCTGTTGAATCTCATGGTGTGCAGGTATCGTTCCATGGAAGGACTACCTGTGGGAGATCCATTCACACAACACACAGAAGCAAGTTGATTACAACAGCTTTTAATATGAGTCACAACATCCCTTGGGCAAAGTCAAATGTCAAAACTAATCTTTTGGAGAGGTGACCCAGTTCCACCTGGTCATAGGTTTTTTAATGTCAAACTTGACTCAGCATCTCCATGAAATTACTGTTTCTGCTAGAACTGGCCGACTTCATGAGTCAAAAATGATCCTGAAAATTTTCCTGGTCACAAGTCAAAAATAATCCTATTGAGAATTTTCCGGTTACTGAGTCAAAAATGATCCTATTGAGAATTTTCCCACTGATTTGCAAAGATATTTGGGAAGAAGAGTCCAGGATCTGGTTATTGGTAACTACCTTAGTAATGGATAATTGTGTGCAAGATGTTGCATAGACCATGAGGGTTCAAAAGAATCGTTAGTTAGATGCAATTGACACGTTGGGGTAGTAGATCGGCAGACCAAATTTAGGAGGACTGAAATTCGGGAATTGAGCAATTTATCAGCATTACATTGCAAGATGTGATCGCTACTGGTTAAATTGGCGAAGATGCAAATCTCCTTGGTTGTAAACACTTAAATGTATTTCCAAACAGTGTCTGAATGATGTGAGAATCTGACTCTATAGAATGTCATAGGATGCATATTTTCGATTAAGTTTTGACCAAAAAAGAGCCAGTTACCGACTACTTAGTAAATTAAGAATTTATTAGTGTATTGTTGTATTTTGTATAATAACAAATTAATTACATGTAACTTATATTAAAGCGGTACGTATTAACTAAGGAATATATAGTAGGCTATTTTTATATATAATATAGCCCACCTATCCCTGCTTTTATACAGTAGATATTAGTTGTGGGCTTGGTCAAGTGGCCGGCTATGGGTGCGAATTAAGGCATTAGTTGTGGATGTGAGTGTAGACGTAAGTTAATGTATCCTAAAGTTATGTTAGGGTTACGCTATGTCAATGTATGAGGTGGCATATTATTGTATGTGGCGGGTATACGTAACTGTATAGTATACAATTATAAAATTAATTTATAATTGTCTAAGTGTTTAGGTGCATAGGTTAAGACGGGGGACAGTGGGACGTGGGTTTCACAAGGGGTCGGTGCAAATTTTGGGGATGGCGGGGGGACAGCAAACGGCTAATTAAAGATGGATGATTTCATTAAGTTCCATAATGCTAGATAAGCCATACCAATCATTAAGTTTATATGTTGTAGTGGACATAACCATCACGACAATGCAAACCAGTAAACCATGATGTGGACAATTGGTTTGTGTACTATATGTTATGTTATTTAAAATATTGTTGTGTTAATTTATATTGACATTGATGTCATTGATAGGCTTATCTTTTGAATGCTTGTTATTTTCTTACATACAATAAGTACTCATTTTTTTCACATACCTTCTCTTATTGTTCAAAGTAGATCGGAAAGATTCAAACATTTTCTTCATTTATCTATGAAAAATAACTTGTGTAGCTTCACTAGTGAGAGCTTACAGTCTCTATACAAGTCTTTTTTCTTGTAAATCAATGTTTTTCAAGGAAAAGTTACATTTTAAAAATTATGTTCAGTGGTACTAATATATTGCTCATTTTTCCATGTCTGAACAACAATGTAAAGAACTTCTATATCCAAAAAAAATAAACATAAGCATATGCAACACACTAGAACCATTGCCATATGATATGAAATGGATAGTTTATCTAATCTAAAATAGCAGCAATTACATTAAATAATAGAATAATGCAAAAAGAGACAATGTTGTAGAGAACAAAATATAAAAAACACTCTTATTATTATTCAATATCATGGAATTACATGGTGAGAGAGCTTACAATATAAAGGATATTGATCTCCTTAATACAAGGATTCAACTCCAATCTTTAATCCCACAATATCCTCTATTATCTCTCCTAGAATCACTCCCAAACCCATAAATCTCTCACACAACTCTCAAATAGCTACGTGGATTATTTATTCAACAAACTCACAACTAATACAATATACTATATTATTAATAATGAGTTGTTTTATGATTCATATTAATAATATTCAATCTTTATTTTTCACACACATATATGATATTAACATAAAATATTAATATCTTACTAACACACTAACTTACTAATGTAATATATGAATATTACATTTAACTATTACAAACAATGATGTGAGCTCTAATCCAAAGATTATTCCTAACACTATCTGAATCCGACATCAACAATTCTATACTAGTCTTATCTCTCCCGTTCTTAAAATAAATGTTATTACAAAACAAAAACATAATATTTCTTCGATTGTACATGTACTAGTTCTACTTTCATATACAAACATATAGGCAAAAAATAACATCACATATTGTCTCCATAAAAGAATTAAACAACCACAAACAAGGAAAAATATTTCATAGAGATCTTGTTTTCAAATACATAACAATTCTTTACAATTATAAAAATAATCAACTTCTATGATTTGATTTATCTAATACCAAAGGAGAATTAATTGTGACATTGAGTGTCCCAACAAATTGATAAAAAAACATGAGAACAAACTCGAAGCAAGGACAAATATCTGTAGTATAAATTTTGAGATCTTTGTCAAGAAAATCTATGATCTCAGTAACTATGATTAAATTTTTATAATTATTGATCAGAGCTCCATTGACAACATTTTCATGAAATGTAAAGAATACAATTTCATCCCTAACACTACTATTACATAAATTGTAAAAAGTATGGACATATATCCACATGGTACATTTATAACAATGATCACATTTACTAAAAAATATAATACAACTCTCTCTATAAATCAAAGATGAAAATTCAAACAATGACACTGCACTAATAAAATAATTTTTATATGTAAATATATCCTTTAACTTGATTTTATTTTATTTTATATGTATATCATTTACTATACTATACATATTAATGGATTTGTTTTTTTGTTGTACCATATAAGGTTCATCTCCACCATCATTTCTTCCATTGTTTAAGTCACTAGAAAACCAACTACTCAAAAGAGAATATCTAATAATGTTGTTCAAAGGCATATTAGAACATAAATGACATTCCACTCTTGCCAATCAACTATGATCACAAAACTCAACTCCAAGAGATAAATTCAAGATATGTAAGCTTTGAACTTCTCTATAACCATGGTACTCATGGATTGGAATGCATTTTAGGCCACCCTTGATCTTAGAACCTACTTCTATTTGGAACTCATATAAAGAGAAACATGATGCAAATGTTAAAATATGGATAACCTTGGTCATCGAACAAAAAATATATGCTAACCCTACAAAGAAAACTTGGGATATTTTACCCAAGATTATGATTGTAGAAATAAATTGAAGGTCATAAACCTAAGAAATGGAATTCAGATTGCAATAGGCCATGCAAGATATTAAGTTTGGAGGAGTGATGAGACTATGTTTGTCTTATAGTTTTGAGCTATAATTCCCCATTTTGAGTAATTTTAAAATGAAATTAATTGTGTTTATAATGCTTTTTGATTTTTAAAGTTAAAACATAAGGCATATATAATGAATTAAATTCGCAAGACATGATGCTCTAATTGTTTAGTAGCATATAATAATCATTATGAGGTAGATATTTTTTCATAAAAAATAGGGCACATTGACCATGATTGAAGAATGATAAAAGAATTAAAAATTATTTGGGCCCATAGTTTCTGGCATAAGAAGAAGCTTTGAACTATACTATTATAACTTTGGTCTTATGCACAACACCTTTGGACTTACACTCCAAAGCTTTAGACTGGAACAACGGTACTTTAAACTAAGACTCTAAAGATTTGGATTGTGTAAAATAGTTCCAGGTCACAATGCACATGTCAGGAGAATACAAAAGGATTCTAGGAAATCAAGATTCGTGAGGATCTTGAAACCATGGTTCTTTGTTTAAGTTGATGAACACATCGGAATAAAGTTTGATTTATTTAGCAAATAGTAAGAAGCTAGGAATGGGTTTTCCTTAGCTCTCTGATTATTGGTATCAAGGTTTTATATCTTTTGTAGTCCCATATAAAGTTATAGAGGAAGATGAATTCCCTCATTTTAAGTTCATTTAGAAAAACCGCTAATGTCTTCTACATGGCCTAAATCTACACTAAATTTTTTGTTAGTGTATCTTTCAAAATCTATGATAGATTCTTCAAGGTTGGCTAAATAATAATATTTTAGTTGAGGAATATGAATCTATTCTCTAGAGTTTGTAATGAGATTATTTGGTGCAAGGAAGTCGTCTCATCATGATCCATGTAGCTTCCTATATATCATCAAATTATTTGATCATATCCACCCATTTTTTTAAAATATAAAGGTGTAAGCTCTAAGTTGAGCCTTAAATGTGAACAAATTGATTAAACAATTTGTATTATGGTTCAAGATAATTTTTTGAAAAAATAATTCACATAGAAGTTTCTTCAATTCACTCTTGCTAACATTGTATGCTTATGTATACTCCTTATCATTAGCTAGATCATGTGGCCACTAATGAGATATAATGAAAAATTTCCATTTGAGTAATTTATCTCTAAGAAAATAGTATATAAGTAAGAGGGATTCCTACAAGATAATAGGGTTTCCCCTATTTGACAAGTTGTTGTTAGCTTGTATTCTAAGTTACATTTTCCTCTTTCAAAATTTTAACCTCTATTTTCAGCTCCCCATTATGAAATTGTACATTTATCATTTCACAGCACCTTTCCATCAAGGTAAGCATACCTTTAACAACCACAATAGGAAAGGAAAATTCAGCTTGAGCCTCTTTATACTCCACCTTAGTACGTGTCTTTTGATCTTGTAATTATCTTATCTTCTCTCTGACATTTGTAATTTCTTAGTGGAATATATATACAACGTTCTACAAGTTTTGTGTCATTTCAATAGCAATGTACATCCCTCTCGGATCATTGTTTAATGTTAAAATTTGAATATTCTTTTCTTGAGATTATTTTTTAACATTTACTAACTTTTCTTCTAGTTGTATGAATTTATTTTAAAGTCATTATCTTTTACCTTCTCAAGCTCAATTTATATTAATAATCCTTGTATTACTACTTTTTCATTTTGATAGATAGCTTTTCAATATCTTGTTTATGTAATTGTAAATAAAATTTAGCATGAGATAAGGCTATTACCTGAAGTGTCTATACATCTTCTTCATCATATGATCTTAGAACCTCCCCTACTTGCAATATTGATGGACTATAGGTTTTCTCTATTTTTTGTAGAGGGGATTTACACTTATCAAATATTTGATGCTTTTGATGAGATCCCTTAGCTTCTTCCATTATAGGGATATTTTCATTTAGAATATTCATTGGTTCTTCAACCACTTCATGTCTAGGCACAATGTCTAGATATTTTTAACAGGAAATTCATGGACTAGCCTAAGATTTGAAGGGTATTATACCATTATCCGATCATCATCAGAATTATATTATATATGTAGTGTAAACCTTCTCCTATTGTGACTTCTTGGAGGGGGGAGTTAATTTTTTGCATTTGGTGAATCATCTAGTTCAGAGATTAGGGTTACTAAAACTTTCTCCTTAACTTCATAATGGAATTTTATCCGCTTTTTGAAATTCTTTTCAACTTTTATTTTTTAACAAGGGATTTGATTGAGGATTTTGAACTAGCCTCACTCTTCCTATTTTTTTTTAAAATATCTTCCATGAAACCTCCTCTTTTCTCTAATGTAAGAAGTGATATTTGAAAATTAAACGAATTACCCCATGATGTTTCAATGGGCCTCCCTTCTTTTTGATTTTTTTTCCATGGATTGCAAATAAGTATATAGAAATTTAAGTAGATTAATTCTATATTCAAGGCACTATATTCCATAGTATAGATTGTTTAAAATCCTTATAGTAGGGATGAACATTATATGGTAATTCCCTTCAGAAATAAATTGCTTCATCACCTACTTTAATAAAAACCTCAAATACTCTAGGAAGCTATATCTGATCACTCCTTTTATTTTTCTAATATTATCTTGGAACAATTTTAATGTTGTCTCACCTTGAAATTGGAAATCAAAAATTAACTCATTATATATAACCCTTGAATTCATACAAGCTTCTCTCTCATTAACAAGTCCAAAAATTATTCATATAATGGAGTTACATACCTTAAGTTTCAATCTTAAAAATGTGAAGTGGTATTCTTTCATGATTTGTGAAAATTATTCCACAGTTTATTTTTCAAATCTTTTGAATATTTCTAAGAACTGAAACCACCCTGCATCCTTGAAGATTTGTACTACTATTTTTTAATACTAGAGGTCATGGATAGAATTTGGCTAGCACTATTTATTTAAACCCATAGCTTCATATTTTTTGTCTTGTGTTTTTGCAAGGAAAAAATTCAACTTGAAAACAGGAAAACTATACCCTAGTGTCAAAAAAAATTCATTATAAACCTTCCCTGATACCCCTCTAGGTCAATCCATCCCATGTGTTAGGAATATCCCCATCCATGTCACTATCCATGTTTTTGGTTCTAACCATTTCCCGTATGTTGAAGAAGAGGGAAATCAAGCTCACAAATTCCTTTTGAGAAAGTATCTTTCAAGGCAGATCTTTCAACATGCTTAGGAAGGGCTATTTTTAGACTTTATAAGGCTAGTGCATATTCTCTGGAGCAGATTTGAAGACCCAAATTCATTATGAAAGGTGTATTAATGAACCTAGATCATTTTTCAAGTGATTTAGTAAGATTTAGGAAAGATTCAGAGGTTCAGGAACAAGTTCAAAAAAAGTGAGTTCTTGAGGTCAAAAGAGCTTACATCATCAAAAAACACTTGAGATTCAGGATATGATTCCAGGAGCTACTAAATGAGTTGGAGATCAAAAAATATATAAATGGAAATATGATATGGTTATAATCTCATAGTTTTCACAACACCCATGAATAATTTTCCACAACTCATTCTTCACAGGCACAACTAGCGATCCCGATAAAAATTTTCACTTTTAGAAGGTTTCAAGCTGAACCAAACTTTGAGACCCATACCATTCTTAAAATTCCATTTCTAGTAAAAATAATATAAGGAAGTGCCTAAAAGTCCTTCGGGAGCTCTGAAAACGTCATTTTCAAGCTCCTCTCCAAGGTACAAGCTCTATCCTTAGCTAAATTTTTCAGTGCCATGTGGTAGCATGAGGATAAGGCACACTTTTTGTGTCTCTTTGTCCATTTCCAAGGGAACAAGGGGGACATGAAAGTAATCCCCGACACCTTAGGCCTCATGAAAACCTCATATGACCCTGGGAGGCTCCAATAGGTAGTTTTTGACATTTTCTTAGCCCCCCACTCCATGTTATGCATGATTGACACTTTTCATCACCAGGATAATGAACAATTATGGTGTTCCTTTCCAAGAGGAAAATTTGGTCGAAAAAATTCCCCCACTTTCTTCCATACGGTTTTTCATATGACCAAGTCTCAACCCCCGGGAGGAGAAGGTAGTCAAAATATGTACCTGATCTTTGACAGATGATTCTGTGAGCTTCGTAAAGAGTTAGGAGGAAAACAACAACTCATTAGAAATATAAGAGAATCCTATACATTATGGAACATTTATATTTTCAAAATACGTTATATATTCTCAAGGTAACTCATTTTTAGTGGGAATACTTTGTAAATCCAAGAAATAAGGTCATTTTTGAAGGAGTTTTAGGAAGAACCATACCTTAAGACCCGTATAATTCTTCTCAAAATGATATTTTCAATAAAAATAATATAAATAAGTTTCCAAAAATACCTTTGGGAGCTCTGGAAACTTCTTTTACAAACTCTTTCTCAAGAACGCTCTCATAGTTAGAAGATTTTTTCAGTGCCACTTGTCATCATGGCGCTAATGCACACTTTTGGTGTCCATATGTCCCTTTCCAAGGGGACATGGGGGAAAATAAATTAAACCCCCCCACCTTGGAGCTCCTAGACCCACCACATGACCCTGGGGGGTCTCCGTAGGCACTTTTTGCTCATTTTCTATCCCTTTCCTCAAATTTTCTCACCTGTGCATGTGTGCCATGTGTCACCATAAGGCTAAGGCACACTTTTGGTGTCCCCCTATTCCATTCCAAAGGGGAAAAGGGTGGTATAAAAAATTTCCCCTTCCTCTCTCTCTCTCATGCCTATAAAACCCAACTCTTAGCCATTTTCTTCACTCCCCCCACATTACTCCATTTTCACCTAGAACTGTGGCAAAATTTCTCTAGAATTCCTCCAACCTCATTTTTCACTTGCATTCATTCCTACATGTTCCCATGATCATGAAAATAATATTTCCATAAAAAGTGTAATTTTTAAAAATGCTTTGGCCACATTTCTTGCCAGAGTGACTCTGTAGCCCACGAAGGAGAATTTATCATATCTTACAAACTAGTGTATGGATTGAGGTGGAGTTTTTTGCATTCTTCTCCATTTCTGAATGACTTCAAGGAGAATTTTGTAGAGTAGTAAATGATTCCCTATATTTTTAATGGTGAAAAATACCTCATTTTGTGCCTTAGCTTTCGTTTCTTCAATTTCCCACCATTCTGACAGATGAATCAAGTTGAAAATGTGAACACAAAGTCCAAAAGAAAAACCTATTTTGGTTAAAAAAAATTCATCGCGGTCCGAGGTGGGAAAGAAAATTTTCCAAAAATATCAGGGACTCCATTAATGGCTTCCATGGCACAACAACGAAAGGGCAGCAAAGCACCTTGTCATTTCCCAGGGTTCTAGTGGGTGGAATCACATGAAAATTTGAACAAAGCTTCAAAATGAATTATGTAAACTTTTGCAAGTGGTTTTTTTTTCAAATATGACACCAGGAGGATCAATTTATATTTTTATTAAGTCTCTATGGGAACACCTACTATAAATAGTAAGTTTGAGAAAAATGTGCATTCACACTCCTTACTTCATTCCCTTGTGATCGAGACACTCAAACTTGGCAAAATTTGCGAACACGATAAAAAATTGGCTAAATAGGGCCATAATGGTGGATATTATAAAAATATTAAGTGGGTAAAAGGATCCAAAAGTGGTCACATCTTAGTCCTTCATTCATACAACAATGGTCTTGGAATTTAAAGAAGTCTCCCATTCAAATTTCAAGAAAATTCTCACACTTCCCAATGTGGTAAGAAAAAAATGCCAATATTGATCGTAGAATATTTCAGTTCATTTCATATACAATGCATAACAAGGTGGTGGATGGAATTTTTTTTATTCTTCTTTCATCACTCCGCTCATCATCAAGGGTTTCATGTAGTGGTAGAATCTTTGATCATTGTATCGAACAAAAGGGAATCTAATTTATCTCATATGTGATTAATGATGAAGTTGTGATAGTGTCTCAAGGATTAGAAGGGTTTTCTTAATAAGGGGAGTTATCTTCCATTGTTTTCAATTGTTCACTTCTCAAGAATTCATCACTCCTCTTCTTGGTATGTTTGAATAGTGTGGCAAAGGATCATCATTTCAGGGGTTTTCAAAAGGAAAAGGTGTTGAAAATAACCTTCATCATATCTTCTCACTAGTGCATCAGTGTGCAGGATCATCAGTGGTCAGAATTTTATCTTCAAGCATCCTTGAGATGGCATAATCATCATGTTTGAATTATGCAATAATTATTTTCAAGTCTTCATTCATATGCGTGATTTGTCAAAAAGGAGTGGAAACTTTTCATGGGTTGTTCAAGAAGAGTTTCAAAAGGTGCAAAAGAGTTCAAAGGACGAGAGTTCCTCATTGCATTGGAGCATTTCACTAGTTCATTAGTGTATTTGATATTCATCGAAGATAGAGGCATCTTCATTCATGTTTGGAGCTTCTAACCCCCTCCTTCCTTCTCTCTTCCCCCCTCTTCCTTCTCTCCCCTTTCTAATTATTCATTGAGATTAACCATTGTATTTTTTCCTATTCACTTAAGTGACATATTTTAAAATTGTAAAAGTGTTTTCTCGAAGCTATAAGAGAAATAATTAATTTGTCTTTTCTAATGGAAAATGAAAGGTCACAAGTGGAATATGGAACACAGAGATTCATATAGAGAGATATGAGAGGTTAATTCACATTGCTATAAATAAGGATGGCTTCCCCATTCCAAGGGATCCTGAAAATTTTGTTCTTTGTAGCAATAGTGGATTGTGATATGTTGTTGAGCTTTGTATCACCAATGCACATGAAATAAAATCTACATTTATTCCATTTTCCTTTTCTTGTATTCCTCTACTTCTCTCTCTTATGCACTTTGCAAGCATAGTGATCCCAAAAGAGATTTTTACATTTGATAGATTGAATCTAAGAACTTTTTCTCAGTGGTTTTTTCCATCTCACTAAATAGCTTCATTGTTTCTTTCTTCTATATTGAATTTTGAACTACTCTAGTTAATGGGGTGTGAACTCTGTAATTGGCCTACTTGCAGTAGTAACCTTCCTTCCCTAATTTCTCTCCTTCCCCGTCATCGTTGTGATTTCATCCCTTATACCCCATACAAGCACGTTACTAGGGGTTTAGTAGAGTGTCCTTGTGTGATGCCCATCTTATTTTTCTAACCCATAATATCTAGTTTAGGATTAGATTAGTTACATTCAATAATGGGATCTGCACCATTCAATACAGAGAGACGTAGCCCCATGAATGTTGGTGGAGACACCTAATTTTCCCAACTAATTTTTTTTCTCACCAACAATATTATTTTGGGAATGTAGATTATTTATTTTGGTAGTAGAAAAAGGAAATGTAAAGGCTTGTAATGGTAATGGTATTGATGGATGAAGCATGTATTGAGGCAACACATCAATTGTACCATGATTTCCCATTATTTTCATAAAAATTTCTATTTAATCTTGCACAACCACTTATTACTTCATACGTGTAGACTAATCTCCCCACTTATTTCCACTTATGCATAATATTTACATGGGATATATAATCGCTTTCCATTTTGAGTAGTTAATTATGAAAATTACTAAAAGTGTTTGAAAAGTACATTTTAAAATGTAAAAAGGAATAAAACATAAAGTACATAGCTAGATGTTATTTTTGCAGATGTGTCATTTTTTTTTCCCAAGGGAGGAAGATGAGTACTTGTTATTAATACATATTCACTCTACTTCATAATTGTTTTTAATTTTATATTATTATTTTTTAGAAAAGTAACTACCGTTTCGAGTTTTCAATCTCTTTCCCCCTTTTTATTTTTTTAGAAGAGTGGCTACTATTTTTGGTTTTCATCCCCTTTTCTTTATTCATCCTCTACTCAACATTAATAAGTTAGTTGATTTAAAGGAGGAAACCACCTTCATGCAAAAAAATTCTAGATGTGAAAAAACTTGATTTGTAAATTGTTACTTTATGGTTGGTTTCCTAATTAGGTAGAGCCTATAAACATCACACAATAGTGTTGTTTGATCTCCATCAATGGTAATAAGATTAATAGACTCCTTTTTATAGAATTTTTCAATTTGATATGGTCCTAACCAACAAGTCTAAATCTTACCTTTTAAATATTTGTACTTGGAATCAAACAATAATTACCAATCCCTAGCTTGGAAATTCTATTCTAGGATATGAAAGTCATGCTATATTTTTGTCTTATATTGAATTAGTTATACGATGTGTAATGCTTCCATTATTATCTCATACATCTCATTCAACTACAATATTCTATCTTGTTGCGTTGTTGATAGATCTATTCATACTTTTGATGTTGTCTTTAAAGTATGAATCTTAAATTAAATGGATAAAATTGATATTTTTGCATAGACTATCTCGTATGGAGACAATCCAAAAGTGGATTTCTATACTATTTTCTATGTTGATTTTGTACCTAACCATTCAAGCACCCAATCCTTCTTGTTGATGGATATTGTTTTTGTTAGGATATCCTCCAATATTTTGTTGGTGACTTCTAATTTCCCATTTTCTTAGGGGTGATAAAGAAAAGAATTCAAAGTAACTCAAAAATGATTTGATTGCACTAGACACAAATTGTGGCCCTTCATCTAAAAGTATAGACCTAGGTGCTCCAAATATCAGAAAAATTATGTCATATAGGAAATCAAATACCTTCTCATCTATGGAAAATTACAAGGTTTGAAATTCAGCCCATTTGGTAACATAATATATGCATAATAGGTGTTGACACCTAAATTTGATATCTATACCTTAAATAGGTTTTGTGTGCATATTTATTTAATTTATCACCCTTACTTTAATCAAATGCCCTTATTATCCCATCGTCAATAATTAATTAATTAATTAATTAATTTCCCATCTATTACCTCATCACCTTTAATCCCCTTTAATTAATTAGTTACTATTAATTAATTAATTAATGTCCACATCCTAATATGGCCTTATCCAACCTTCTATTTAAGGATGCTTTCATTCTAAATATACATCCTATGCATCCTTATGCTTTTTCTAACCTATCCTTATCTCCAACTCATCCATATCTCATCCCTAAACCATGCCTTCCCACCTACATGCTTTAAAGCACCCTTACAACTCTTAAAAACATCAAATCATGCCAAAAGCAGAAAAATCCTCCATTTGGGAAACTTTCCCCACAATCAGTTGGCGACCCAAGCCATTCATCATCAACCCTATAAAACTAAGTTCATCCTTTCTTTCAATTCTGACCAAGGAGAAATCACAATGCATGCACATACTAGAGTTTTCTTGCAACTCTGTGAACCTCTCCTTCATGCCTGAGCATCCCTTCAATATCTACCGCAGACCTCTTGGAGCTCCTTTCGAATGCTTGCACCATTGCATGGCATCCTTTGTGAGATTATCATTATCTTGGTGTTATTATATTATCTTATTATCATATTATTGTTAATTTGTCAGATCTAACATTTTGCAGGTCCAACAATAGTTGAGACTCCATTACCAGGTTGTTTTATTACATCATTTCTTATACTTGCAGGTTATTTTTTTAATCCATGTACTCTTTGTTCTTGCCTACTCTTCTATAGTTGTCATGCCTCCCAACTTGGGTCTCCATCGAATCAGCCCTCTATCAGCCATATTTTCCATCTCCAGAGACTTTCCTATGCATATATTCTATTTCCATTTCAGACCCCATATCCACCATCTAGCTCCACTTTTGCAGCATTACCAGCCTATCTGCACTCCAAATGTTGTCATTTCACCTTGGTATTTGTCGATCAGGGTCTCAATCCTCAATCTACCATTTTCAATCCTTGTTTTCTATCATTTTCTAGTTTCTTCTCCCCTAGATTCCTTATGCAGGTTGATTCCAACATCTGTAGACCTCTGTTGCTTCTAGATTTCTTCCAGATATGGTAGAGTTTGCATATTGAGCTATTATTTCTCAGATCTAGCCTCATCAGGTTGTCGTTGACCTACCTCTGCATGGTCTGGGTCACCATCGACCCAATTAGGTAACCATTTAATTTACGTTCATTTCATATCAGATTTGTATGTGCCTTACATTTCTACATTTTCAGTTTTTTGTGCCTCAGATTTTGCATAGTTTCTTGTTTATCATTATTGCTTTATCTTATCAAACACAAGGGTTGACATCCACCATGGAAGTTTATGCTTCTTGGATGCCGATTTTCCTGGGAAACCCCTGCATATACTATATAATCAAATCTTTCTCTAGTTTTGTAGTTTATATAGTTTGTAGTGAGAGATAAATCATCTACTTTGCTGCCCATATCCATCCCTCACATCATATTGAGGTAACTTAAACCCTCCATCATTCACCGGTTTTCTAGTTTCTTTAGTAGCTAGATCATTAATTTATAAGGAATGAAAAACTTTAGAAAATATTCTTGGCACGCCTGGTGGGACCACCCTTTTGGTTGTCTCTTGCTTTTTGTACTTTTTCTTTTTTCTATCTTCCACTAACACTGCAGTGTGAGGCTCTGATTTATTGCTTGCTCCTATTGGGTTCTACTATTGGATTTCTCACCGCTCAAAAGTGTAGATAAAAAGGAAAAAAAAAAATCCAGGTATTCCTCAAATTTTCCCTATTTTCTCCTTTTTACATTATAATTTTACACACTTGTCTGTGTCCTCATTAAATATCACACTTCTTTTTTGGCTTAAAAAGAAACCTTTCTTTTATACATCCTTCTTTCTCACATAGCTTAAACAAGGGTTTAACCTTTTACATATCACACTTTATCACACATTACCTAAAACTCATTAATCAATTAACATATCAAAACATCTCCTTACCTGGTAGACTGATTGGGATTTGATCACCCAACAGGAAGCTGCCTGAGACTTCCCAAGCCAAAACATACCTGAAACCAAACATAGATTTCCTTCTCCTAGGTACCTCATTATCCATTTCCCCTTTTCTTTTTCATACTTTCTTAAACAAAAACATAAAAAGAACTGTTTTCCTAACTTTCTTGATTTAAAATGGAACAAAACTTCACCCCAAATGGTTCTGCACAAACATCTACCATGATCGATATCTCATCCTTGTCTCCTTTTAGCCCCATCCGTGAACTCCTACTCCATAGATCACACCAACTAGTAGGATTCTATCCCACCCCCTTGGACTATCCCTACTTCGTCTGACATCACCATGCATGTCCAGCCTATTGACATTTATGTTCCTCATACATCAGATCTTCCCATCCAATCCTAACCATCTTATCATGTTTCTCCTTCCCAATATCATACACCCCCTCAACCAATACGATCTTCACCACTCCCTGACATTTTCAGAGAGCCCTTTCCTAACCCACCACCAACAAATATGTTTTCACCAAACAAATATAACCCATTTTCAATCGATACCATACCTCAAACACCTCTACCTCATGCTCCTTTAGATACCTTTGAGCCTTCTTCTAGCCCCATCTATGATTTCCTATGTCAGAAATCCCCCTAAAACCCCTCAATCATTCAACCACTCAATTGGTGGATCTTATTACACCTACATCATGTCATATCAACCCTATCCCTGCTTCATCTAGAATACCCATCCAATCACCACAATCTACCAACATTCACACTTCTCATGTGCTCCAACAATCAAATATTTTAATCCAACCTCAAACATCCTATCAAACATCTCCTCATAGCTTTAACACACCAAGATTCCTTATATCCTTATCCATCCACTCCTTATGTTATACAACCAAGACCATCCAACACTTATCCTACACCCACATCAACCATAACTACAACCCCCATGCCTATCACATCAATTACCGCCACTCCTCAAACATCTAGCATGATCGATATCTCGTGTTTGTCTCCTTCTAGCCCCATCTACGAATACTTTCACTATAACTCTAGTTCTCAATCATGTCAACTAGAGGGTCCTACTCCATCCCTGTCACCTTATGTATAATGCCATCCTTGCTTCATCTACCACACTTTATGTACCTAACCAATCTCATCCATCCTACTATGTCCCTACTTCCCAATATTACACAATCCCCCAGCCAATTCAGTCTCCACTCCTGGATATCTTCAAACAAACCTTCCCAGATCCACCATTGATAGATCCATTTCTACCTTCCACACCATATGATTTCAATCCTTATTCAATCAATATTATACATCAAACACCTCTTTCAATATCCACACATACATCTACCATTGATTCCACATCTATATCTACCTCATCCACTCCATCATCCACATCTATTCCATCCTTACCCATAATATCATCCATAGATCCAATCCCAGTCCCTACACCTACCACATCAATCATTGAGACCACATCCACATCCTCCTCCCCTCCTACATCATTTGAAGAACCTTTGAAAGAAATTCAACTTACAACAATTTCAAATAATCCTTCTACCTCATCAACACAATTGAATCAATCTTCACTTTCCTTAGATTCCATCAAACAAATACTACTTCCTACACCTATGTCAAAACCAACACTACCCTGGATCCTCTGGTGGAAATTGTTGTTCGTTCCTCTTAAGGACGTAACCTCACAAATAAAATCTACAACCATTAATACATTACCTCAAAAATCCCTTATACATTCCTATAAGGAAATTTACATTCCTACCTCTAAAAAATCCAACACGAAACACTTTTCATCAAGAGCATTTCATCAACTAAAACTAAAACTATTCAACACTAAGTAATTTACTAATACCAAAACTGAATTCAGGGCATCAATACATCAACATACTCAAAATTTATCCTCAACATCTAGATCATCTCAAACATCCACTTCTTCTTCAAATACCAAGATATTACACAAAGACAAATGACCTCCTAACACTTTGGTTGAATCATGTATGGAGGTCTTCTGACACTTGTTACAAATTTTTGCAATCACGCTTCCACCTATTAGGGCCTTTGACCCAAATAATGAGAATCCATCATGGTTTAATTCCAACCTCATCTATGCATATCATCGTACCCTTGGACATGATATTGAACATTGCAGAGCACTTCAAGCCATTGTTCATAACTTCATTAAGGAAGGATACCTCCTTCCCAAACCAAACCAATCTCTTCCTTCCACTTCAACATCTACATGTGTATTTGACTTCATCTATCCAAATTCAAAATTGAAAACTTGTTCTTCATGAAAATTTCTCAGCCATTTCACCTCCAAATGATGATTCTTCTCACCTATTCAGAGGATCCTTCATTGTCCATGGCGTAAAGTTGTTCGAGTAACCACTCGGTCCAGTCCACGTGACCCTAAATCATCAACCAACACTAAAACTGAAACCAAAAAACCAAAACCTCAAGTAATCCACCCCCATCCTGAGCATCCAAATCCAGCTCATATACCAACATCCCAAACATCCATGTCCAAGTCCAAGTCTAAGACTTCTAAAAAAAGGACATCTCACAACTGCATAAATCCAAATCTAAACAATCCAATCCTCCAACAAAATTTGGTTTGTCTTCCAAGACACTTGATCTACACATCCAATCTATATCCACACCTAAATCCCAATCCAAATAATCCAAAATTTATTTGTCTTGAATGGATATCTACATTCTAAATCCTTATCCAAAAAATCAAAAATTTAGGAAGATACCTAATCTAATCCATCTACATACTTTTTCTCTTAAATTCATAAATTGGCGAATATGTTAAAAACCATAAGAGTTATCTTCCTTTTAAAACTTCGATTGGGTCCTACACATATATCCTTTGACATTGCTATCCATATTTTTCCCTCCGGGAAAAATATTAGATCAACCACGATCCCGCATAGGAGGAAACAAAGTCAAAAGGTGGACAGAAAAGGGCTTCAAAATTGGCTAAGTATAAAGGTGTAAGTGGAGAATGCCAAGTGTCAGTATGGCGTTGATTCAAGGGGTAAATAGAGAAAAGATTTCTAAATGAGTTCTATAATTCCGCGTGTCCCAGGGGAAAGCAGACCATCAGGGAAAAAGTTGGTTCTTTTCCCCTTGTTATCAAAAGGCGTAAAAGTTACAAAATGGCCCGCAACTCCGCCCAAGGAAAAATTCAGCATTTAAGCCCGAGTCAAAGCCAAGCGGGGAATCGAAGGAAAGATTGTAAAAGATAAATAACATGGAACCCGTAGGCCTTGATTTTCATTCCAATCTGGCTGCCGCGTGTCCCATATCAATCCCTAGGGGACCCATTACGAAAGTTAGCGTGTTTTCCCACCCTCCTGTACGGACTTCGAATACAAACTTAAAGGGGCATATCTTTCGACTCAGGGCTCAAAATATTGCAAATTTGATTCACTTACTTGGAAATATCTCGGCCTCATCCATGCCATGGAGGTCTAAAACATTAATTTTGAGGAGGTTAGGTGAAGAAAAATAGAGGAAAAGTCTTCAGGATTTTAATGCAGGATCTTCTTGCCTCAACAACCAGATCAGATTTGATCTGTTTTGTCAATTCCTCTTCCTTCAAGGCATTGAACCAAGGATTGATGTAATAAAGATGTATTTGGGGAGAGATTTCATCAGAGGCATTAATAGCAGTGGGTGAGATTCAACCTACTTTTCCCGCTTCTCTCTCTCTTCTTCTTTTAGGTTGAATCTATAAATACGGGGGCATGATTGTATTGTAAAGGGTTGGACATTCTTTGTTTTACCAGGCTCCCTTCTCCTCTTAGCAAAGTTGATTTATGGGGTTCATGTCTTCCATCAAAAATGCATTAAAAATGTTTCTACCTCTTGGCTACTTTGTAATGGATTGTATCAATCTAAAGACAATAAAACACATATGTGAAATTTTAGATCCTTTCTTGTCTCTTTTTCTTTCATCTAGTCTCCCATTATATATCTGGCTATCTTTGCTTATTTATTGTATGTATTTTGTTGGTTTGTGTCTATTAGCAAAATAAGTGTTCATCATTCCTTTGGTGCATCATCTTGTAGTTTAGACTTGTTTTAATTTTTGTATTCCTTCTATCCCTATCTCCTTGGTAAAGTTTAGATTAGGATTAAGAATAGATCCTTTACAAGTTTCTATGTATGCACCTAAATAGAGGAATAAGGAACCAACCTTAAATTTGGAGAGCTATCCCATTTTGTAAGGTCCCACACCTTAGGGAAAGGTCAATGTTATGCAATCACACCAAATGAGTCTACCTTAGAAAAGTAGATATTTTAGAGCTCATTTGGGGGTGCTGTGATTCTGCACTAATAGACATCTAACTTGAATATCTTCCATCACACTTCCCTCTATTAAATATTTTAATCCAAAAATTCCCAAACCTTCATGGTTCAATCCCAATCACTTTTGTGCATATCATCGTACCCTGGGTCATGAAATTGAGCATTACAAGGAATTTCAGACTATAGTCCATAATATTTTTGAGAAAGATGATTTACTCATTCACGAGAACCATTCTTCTCCATCCACCACAACTAATCCAAATCCAATTCCTACATCCCCATCCACCAAAATTACTAAATCTCATCCTTCATCCACATTATCCCTTGTCATTCCTCCTAAATAGGGTTCTCCCTTGTTTATTGATATTGTTGGTTTTTTTAATCACCCTTGTGATCCTTGACCATCTATCCAATACAAGTTCAAGATGAAATCATCTAAATTATTTCAACATCCATTAACTCATCCACATATAATTTTTCCATAGTGATATAATCTCTTTTGTTGGGGGAGCAACCTCCCCTCATCCTTGAGCATATCATCCACATTAACTCATTTCATATCCAAACAACTCCCTTAACCCTAGGAGACTTCACTCTTGACATCACTATTATTAAAAAATTACAACACCCCCCAAATGATCGAGTTGGGAATGGGGCGTTTAGTGTAATTTGCTAACTTGGGACCATCTCTCAAGCTACGGGACTTGCAAAATTGAGATGGTCCTCTAGAGAAGGTTGGATTCCTCTACAAAATCCTAATGCTAAACTACTCCTAGAAGAGAAAATGTAGCTAACTAATCCTAAAATAACCATTCTAAGGGACCAGGGAGAGAGAGTGTGTTAGAAAGATGCAAAAAGGGGACAAACTAAGCTAAGGGTGGTGATAGCACCAAGAAAAAGGACAAGATACTTTGCTTGAGGGAGAATGGAAGGAATATGGAGTTAAGAGAGGCCAGACAAGTATGACACAAACCCAAATCCCAACTCACCATCAAATCTCCATGAAACACAACCTCATGAACTTGCAAATGAGAGAAGCATGCACACAATATACCAACACAATGGAGAGGTAAGAGAAACACAATAAAATGAGCTAGGGTTGAAGAAAAACCACAAAACATGATTTTTATTGCTTCAAAACATACACAGACCATTTAAATATGATGCACAAAGGAATAATTACATTATAGGCCCAAGAGAAGTCTCACAACTTAAATGGAGTTGAGGGAAAATTTTGTAAGAGTTTCCCTAGCTCCTAGAATTTCTCCTCAAAAAATGAGGGGGTCGATTACATTATACAAGAAATTTTCTAACCTTCCCTCATTAAAAAGATATGGGCACCCATACAAATTCGCATGCCGAGGGTTATTTTGTCAGATGAAGACATGGGTGCCATACCACATTAGATATGATTGTTGAGCTATCATTCACCCACCTACCTTCTCCTTTCTTGGGACTCGTAAGTTATCCAACCATGTGACCCATCTAACCTTATCCTACAATATCCATACCATCCAACCACATATCCTGTCTAACCATGTGTGTCACCTGACCTCAACCATCTAACTTGGGGGGTTGTACGCCATCTAACTTGTATGTCGTACATTTTTTGGCATATGCCCAACCTGATGGTCACCACCTTTACACCATGGGCCATCTAACATGGGAGGTTATAATTCCTCCAACATGTGCGTATGCATCCAACCTATGACCCGACCAAACTAGGTGGCTAACCTTGTGTCATCCAACCCAAGGGGGTTAGACGTCATCCAAACTCGTCTGTACATCACTTTTCTAATCAACACCTGAGCCATCCAACCTCATCCATACATCACTTCACCAACCAACCCCTGAGTCATCCAACCTCGTTGTTTAACCTATTTTTCATTCAACGCATCACCCATCCAACCCAAATGTCCAACAAGGGTGGTTTTCTAACCTACTCACCCTGGCTCCAAAATGACTCGTCTACCTCACTTTACAACTAGACCATTATCCAACTCACTTCAAACTCACTAGACAACCTGACCAACTCAGTTTACTATGGATCGCCAGCTTGCCGTGCATGAAGATTAACTCGGTCGAGCCATCTTGAGCTATCTTTCTCTCTAATATATAGGGTTGAATTTGACGGTCTTCTACATGTCCCATACTTTGAGTGGCTAAGTCCATTTATAATGAACTATCCAAATTAACTCGAGGGTAAATTTGGCATAACAATCACTTTATTTAACCTCATCCAATTTCATCCAATCCATCTCATTCGATCTTAATATAAATTTTATCTAAGTCCAAATCTCAATTAAAAGCCACTGTTGTGGCCATTTTTGTACTTCCTTTGAGGGACCATTTATTCTCATCTAAGTCCACTTTTTTGGCCATGTTTGTTTCTCCCTTGAGAGACCATCTCATTTTAAGTCCACATTCGTGACCATACTCGTCCCTCTCTTATGAGACCATTTACTCGTCTCATACAAAATCCTTTGTTAAGGCCATACTTGTATTCTCCTAGGGGGATCATTCATTTTCATGCTAAGCCCGTTGTTATGGCCATGCTTGTTTCTACGTTGAGAAAACATAATTCTCATAAAATTCCACCATTGTGGCCATATTTTTGCCTCTTTTGGGTACCATCTATTTCATCAAGTCCACATTTGTGGCCATTTTTGTCCTTCCATTGAGGGACCCTTTGTTTTCATCAAAGCCCACCATTGTGGCCATATTTGTGCCTGTTTTGGGGCACCATCATTTGTTTTCATCTAATACCACCTTTTTGGCCATAATTGTGCCTCTATTGGGTCACCATTTATTTTCATCAAAATCCACCATTGTGTCATATTTGTCTCTCTCAGGGGACCATCTCTTCGTCTTGTTAGGGACGCATATTTTTTCTTCCTTAAGAGAATAGTTTTTATTTCTTGCTACTCTATCACATATAATCCTTTGCAAGATATCATCTCATCCTATCGTAAATTTAATGTCCTCACTCCTTTGGTGGTAAACCAGAAGTGGAACTGCTTAATGCACTGCACTTACAACCATTCTATTGTTAACATGTCTACCAGTGCTCTTATTCATATCTTTAGATCATTACTCCATCTTATCCTTTTGAATATCTCATCATGATGATTTGGAATCATGTGGTCTATCGTCACTTCCTAGATGTGACCTTAAATATGGGCACCACAACTCTACCCATAACATATTCCTTATGGATACGTTTTCCCCTTTGGTGAGAACTCCACGATCATTACATCCATCACCTTCTTATTCACCTATTGGAACCATGTAAAGGGTCTAGGGGTGTATCTTGTATATTCATTATTCCCCTCCTAAGTGGTCTACTTAGCTATTCCTGTCTCTCCCCCATGTAAAAATCAAAATTATCAAAAATAGAATGATCCCTCGAAGGACAACTGTTCATGAAAAAAACAAGAAGAAGAAAAGAAAAAAAAGAATTCAAAAGAAAATCAAATAAATAGACTGACCCCTTAAAGGATGGCTATTAAATATTAATTCTGCCATGTATATTATGTATAAAGTAGACCATACCCTTCAAAGATGGCTAATCCTTATGGAATTTTAAGGCTTCCCGCATTGATCAACCTTCCATTTTATTAGCATCCTAAGAAATATTCCTGCATTGATCAATTTTCTTCTAGCATAAATCCCACTTTGATTATTTTGTTCTCTCCCCTTCCCAAAGTTGGGGCATATTTTTAGGGAACACCACTTTTGGAGAACCCTCTATTTCACTAGATTATTAAAAAAATAATGAAATAGATAAGAGGTAATAGGCCAAGGAAGAATACTAGTTTGGGATGTCAGTTGAAGGTTGTGTGTGATTTTTGATTTCCTGATCCAAGTTGATTGCCAGAGCTCCATTTTGTCTAGGAAGAACTACCTATAAAATGCAAAACAATACTACCAGATAGAGTTAAACAAAATAATGATTCGATTTCCTAGTGGAAGATATATCCGGGAAGCGTGATGATTCTTGAACAGGCTATCAATCCACTTTTATATAACAATATTAATGTCATTCAAAATATGCATGAAATAAGATCCTACTGTGATTGAAATGATTTAGGTATCTCATACAAAATAATGAGAAAGGTTGTTCAAAAGGTTATTTGAGGAAAAAATGGGTTAGGTGATGGGTTGGTATTGGGTTACAGGTCTGGTATAGGCTCTGGATAGGGTCTGGTAAAGGTTACAAGTGATTATGGTCTATTGGGAAATAGTTATTAGCTCGCTGGCCTAAGCTATATTGCCAGATACAGTAACCATCGTCAGCTATGTGACCGATGCCAGTTAGGAAAAAATGAATGATGTCAGTTGGCTAATTGGCGTCGGTAGGGGAAATTAGCATAAACTTCCTAGAAATGATCTTTTAGATTCTCTATGATTGCACATAGGTTGAAAATAGTGAGGGTGAGGTTGTGAATTGATCTAAAAGGTTTAGAGATGATTAGGATAGGCTGAAGATAGGTGGAAGTTCCAGGTATGGTAAGGTGATAAGTTGGTAGGAGGAGGGGAGTGTACAAACATGGAGAAAGATAAATTACTAAGATGAATAATAAATCTTACTGGAATAAAACAAAAATAAATGAAGAGATTTTAGGTAATTATTGAAGAGTAGGTTTGGATAATGTAGGTGAAGAGGATGGTGATGGCAGACATCTAGAGAGAAGAGATGTTGTGTTAGTTCCATGGTAATTAAAACCTCCTTACTTCTCTGTGTGAATCAGTGATTGTGAAGAAGATGATGAAAGCTAATGGTTATTGGTAGTGCTACCATATGTTTTCCTTGGCCTGAATGCTTCAAAAATTTCTAGTGCTCCAAGTCTTTGTTTGTATGAGATCTTGAATCGAATGACCAACCTAGGAAAAGGCTTTTGGAAATTTATTTAACCTAACTAGCGATGGTTAGGTGAATGGTTAGGTGACCAACATCGGTTGAGATATAACTAGTGTTGGTCAAGGCGAGAATATCTAGGTTGGCCAAAAATAGCTCAATTGTTGCTATTTTTGGCATGGTTTCCAATATTCATTTGTGTCTTAAGTGATAGATCATAGAAGGAGGAGTAAGATTCCTTTTAGGTTTATTAATATGAGTCAATTATAGGTTTAGAATAAGTCCCAGTTGGTTGGAATAAACTTAGACTTGGTCTTAGGTCATTAATGAAGTTTTAGTGGGTCATTTGAGTGAGATGGCTAGGTGAGGTGGTTAAGTGAGGTTATTGATTAATTTAATTAAGATAATTAATTTAATTAACATGTGCACGAGGAGATATGAATGGGTAGGATATGGTTAATTTAATTGACGGGATTTTAATGGAATTATGACCCAATTTTGGTATCTACATTTGCCCCTTTTTGTTGCGTGGCTTGTATTTGTAAGTGACGTTAAAAAAATAGGAAATGGTTGCCCCAAATATAAGTGGGAGTGAGGTTGTCCCAATTATGGGTAGAGGTGATCCCCCTCAAACCAGGAGGTGATGAGGTGTGAGATAGAATCAGTGAGTGGTTTAATAAATGGGTAAGTGATGAAAGTGAAGGTAGGTGAGTTGTGGGTAAGGGTATGTGCATTTTGGGTAATGGGAAAGGGTCATATTGGGTAATGGGTAATGAAAATCAAATGTACACACATGTATAGATTGTGAAATGGTACCCAGTTGAAGAGTGTGCAAACTCTACATCATTTTATCCAAACAAGGTTGAAGTGATTATAAGATATGGTCCTGTTATCTCGTAAAATTGGCAAGGGAAATTTTACAGATAACCCTCCCAAATTTTGTTCTCATCCCTCGTCAGGGACCTCTTGCGTTCGGAACGTTGCAAAATCCCTTTCCAAGAAATCTAGTTTTCCGAACTTAGCCATTTTTGATCTTTTTTGGTTGGGTGAACATAATGTCTATGCAACATCAAGTATTCATGCGCCCCCTTTAAGTCCTTTGGCACATGGTTTGAGGTGTCAACAGGCATTTTGGTGTGCCTCACTATGTTGTGCCTTCCTTACATGTGCCAAAGCGCATGCACCTTCATGTCAATAATACTTTTGTTGCGCCCCTTTTTGGTGCACCAAGGGCACACATATTCTTATGTCAACAAAACCGTTGGTGCGCCATAGGCACACATAGCTTAGTGTTGGCAGGTGTTTTGACGTGCCAAAGGGTGCATGCTTTCTTGTGTCGACAGTGCTTTTCATGCGCCATTTGAAAAGTTGGTGGCACATTTATTACCACCTCGCCTATATATGAGCGCATCTACACTGTCATTTTCATCTGACACAATCACGTGATTTTCTCTCTGTACCTATCAGTGCACCTGCCCTGTCATTTTCAATCACGTTGTGGACCCAATTTCATATTTTTCTATTATATAATCCGGGTAAGAGGTCCTCATTGCTTCTGTATGTTTTGTGTTTTGTTTCTTGGCTGCTTGTTGGTTTGGATTGAACTCAAATAAGTTGAGCCCATGAACTCAACCCCCGTCTTTCTATTCTTCCCCATGCTTTTCCCCCTCTTTCTAGATTTACTGGTAGGGGAAACTGTGTCCTGAAATGATGGCTTGGAACTCTTATTTTTAGCTTCTTCATCACCCAATGAACCCTGCAAAAGGAGCTTAACCACATGTAAAACCCCTCAGAGAAAGAATCATGGCTTGAAAATAAGAGACTGTTATTTCCACTTTTGGCGCATCTGTCACCCCTGCAACATAATATACAGTCGCGCCAATGGCGCATATAATATGACTGTTACACAAAGAACAACTGCGCCCTCAAGGCGCACTTCCTTCGCTTGTTGCAGCCGCTTTCCCTGTGCCCTACTTGGCGCACCAAACTCATATGTTGCATCATAAAAACTCTCGCCATTGGCGCACCCTGCATCTATGTAACACCAACTAAATCTTTGCCGAGTGCAAAACTGTAAATAGCGCAGGCGCATCCATTGTTACAACAACATCATGTTGTGTAGACCTTCCATGCACCACACCAAGTTCCCCTATGGTGCATGAAAAAATGATGTTACACGCATTAAACTCATGCCCTTTGGCGCATCCTGCACCCATGTAACATGAAAAATATCCGCGCCCTTTATAAAATGTATACATATGGCGCAGGCACACTTATACTTACAACAACAAAAAATGTAACTTGCAGTGTCCATGCGCCATGCGCCCTTTAGCGCCGATTTATCCTTTGCAGCAGCCCTTACATGTGTGCCTTATTATTTAGCCCTGTAACCTGCAGTATTCATGTGCCATGCACCCTAGAGCCCTCAATAAAATCCTTTCCACTTTAGATTATCAGGTGGATCAGCTGGAGTTCATCCTGGAGAAGATCGACAAGGTAAAGGAGGTAGCCCTGGATGTAATGCATCAAATGGAACAGATTGTTCTCAGAATGTCTCCAGGGTTGCTCACTTCTTCTTTCACCTTAAGAAAGGTTGAAGAAACTATTCAGATATTCAAGGAGATCGTTTCATAGGGACTGGGGCCAGAGGTCACGTTCGACGCCGAATCCATCAATAACCTGTTGGCGTGTCGTGACTTCATCAGGTACCTGATAGAGGCAGAGAATGATTATACCAAACTCCCGGAAAAGCTCATAGACGAGCGGGAGACTTGCAAAGCTATCAGTGATAGACACAAGGATCCTTCCGAGGATCAAATTCAACCCATGATCAGTAAGTTCATGGAGTACCGTGCCCAGTTCCACATCTCGTCACCCGAGCAGCAAAAGCAGGATACCCTCTTCCATCCGCGGGATGACAACAAATAGTTTCTTTCTTCTCATCTTTCTCTTTGTAAAATATCTAAAAATTTGTTGACACAAATGATGACATCATCCATGTTGCACCATGGGATGATGTCATCCACCAAAGTTGTCAAAAGTCAACAAATGACTTTGTAATCTATTGTAATATATTTTTGTAAATAAGTGGTTTGTTTGCTTTTGTCTTCTTTTTCTTCTCTCCTTCTATATATACTTGAATACTTGTTGTATTCAAGTGGTGGATATCTTTTAGATGAGAAATAGAAGTGAGAAGAAAAGGCTTTGCAATTTTTGTAACAGAAGAAGATATTAATGCAAATATTAAGACTTTATGTTGAATATGTGTGTTATGGGCATCTAATCTTTCTTATGTTATATCTATGCATTTATTTTGTTAAATCTATCTCTACTTTTTTGTCATTTATTCATCAGTATTGCTTTATTCGTTTATGCAAGTAGGTTTGGATCTATTTACTACCAATCCCAAAACATAAACCCTCTGACCTTTCTGCTTTGGAATTCATTTCTTTTCTTCCTTCGGATCTGATCTTTCATCATCGTCTCTTTCATTTCTTTCTTTCCGTAGTCGGAAACACCCCTACTGGGATGAGATCCCAAACCCCTGAAGGTAGAATATTGTGAGATTTACATAGATTCCTGCTGGTAGAATAGAAATAAACCAGTTTCACTTTGCTGACTCAAAGAGGAGCTATACCCTGCACACTGTTGGCTCATTTATCCATAAATCTACCCAGGCGAAAGATTTGCAAACCAACAGTTTTTGGTGACTCTACTGGGGATCGAACAAATCTATCTAATCTATGATGGTGGTATGATAGAAAATCAGTAAAAAATCAGAAAAATCACTACCTGTTTGCAAATTTTAACTTTTTTTCAAAATCCAAAATTTTTGCAAAAGTGACCCAAATTGAAAATTTTCTTCTGAGATCCATAGATCTGGCCTAGTCGGAGATCTTTAGTTCGCTGAGTTTTTATAAAAAATATGTATTTTTCTGTAGATCTGAGTTTTTGTCAATTTACCAAAATTTTCAAACTCTTTGAAAAGTCAACTTTAGATCTGAAAATCAGCTTACTAAGCTTCACTATCATTTTATCCTCGTTGTTATTTTTCATTAAACCGCAATCGGTTTTCAGAGGAGGATAAAATTAAATATTAAGAAAAGTACATGCTGCTGATTTTTTTCAGAAAAATCAGAAAATCAGCAAGTACAACCAAAAAAGAGTTTTAATCTGCTTCACAATATTACAGAGCAGGAAGGTACATTGGTAGGTGAACCATTTACTCATAGTAGAAGAGCTCGCGGAGAAGTCGATCCTAATTTTGATATGCTTCAAAGGCACAACTTCAGTATAACACCGGCGCACTTTTCATCACTAAGTTCAGCTGATCGGTCAGCCAGAAGTGTCTCACCTCCACGAAAGAACCGGTTTTCACAAGGAGCCTCTACATCCCTTTGTAGTGCCTTGCTACTCAGTGGAATTATGCTTCCAGCCTGTGTTCTTTTTTTACTCGTCCAGATGGCAGTACCATGGGGAAACGCTATGGGTCCCCTAGCCTTGCCGCATCCTGTTCATGCACTCCCACATGGAAACCAAAAGAATTTTCCCAAATTCGATAGGAGCAGAAACCAAAGCATGGATTCACACATATCTACATTCATTATGTCATACAGTATCCTAGATGTAACTCATGAAGATGTGTCGGTTCACCTTTTTCTAGAAACTTTACAAGGGCCCGCAGCAGAATGATTTCAGCATCTGCCGGCTGGATCTATCACCAGTTGGGCCACCTTGCGGGATGCTTTTGAAGATAGGTACAAGCCTTCAGAAGATGCATTTGCATTATTATCCCAAATCACTCACCTAAAGAAGGAGGCCAATGAGACCATGCGTGATTTTATCGCCAGGTTCAATGCATTAATCAACCGTGTGCCTGTTGCCATGCTTCCAACACCAAAAAACCAGAAGTGTTTTTTCGTGAATGCTATGAGTTCAAAAGTAAGTTTCTTACTCTTAGTAGAAAAAGTAGCTACCTTGATTCTTGCCCAGGCCGCTGCAATCCGAATTGAAGATAACTTGCTAATATTTAGCGAATTAAAAAGGGAATCGTTTAAGCTTAAATCTTCGGGCCCTTCTCCCACTACTTCGTCTGATCCGGCATTTGAAAAGATGGAAAACGACTTGCTCACATTAAAGAAGAAGTTAGCCCAAGCTTCCCCCAGTTCCTCATACCAGGATATTCCACGGAGGAATTTCTTTTCCAACAATGTTTCACAAAGGCCGCGCTTACCTACAACTGCTCCACGGTTGGCACTTGAGGCTCCTCAGGTCAACGCTTTAGTCGAATTCAAAGAAGAGGAACTAGATTATGAAGAACCTTCGTCTCAAGGAAAAGATGATCAAGATGTCGGTGAGCCGACTGGCGACTCTACTATCGGGTATATGAAATTTGATGAGGAAGAATCTGATGGAGAAGAGGGTACACAAGGATATGCAAGTGGACAATCATATGCTATTTTTACCCACTCGCAAGGAAAAGAAGCAGAGGTCACTACCCATGTGCGGAAGGAGAAGGATGTGTCAAAAATGCCTCCAACCATTGCTAAAAGAGGTAATCCTCTTCCTACTCAACCCCCTGTTAAGTATTTTACAAAGAAGTATTTTCCCCCCATCTCTCCTCCAAATCAGCCTTCTTCTATTTCCATGAGGACAAGTAATCCTACTCTACCATCGCGAAGTGAGGGACTCATTCCTTCACCAGCGTAACCCTTAGCCACATTTGACATCATAGATCATGTTAAGAAGACTAAGATCCAAATGTCTGAAGCCGAGTATCTTCAGTCAAACCCCGAGCAACTTGTAAGATTAACTAAGTATATTCAAAGCCAAGCTGTCATATCTCCCCAGGTCCCCCTAAAGGGAATCCTTTCGACTCATCCTACATCCCACATAAATGTTGCCTCAACATCTGCATCAGGCAAGATAGAGCCTTTCTATCTCTCCCTCCTAATCAATGGCCACAAGTTAAGTAACTGCATAATTGATTCTGGAGCTTCTGATAACGTCATGCCGGAAAAAGTCACCCATGCTTTGGGCCTCACCCTTACCAAGCCTTTTGGCAGATGTTATTCCTTGGAAACCAAGTAGGTTCCATTGATTGGTCAAATCAAAGACGTGTAGTTCACATTTACGGCATTCCCAGAGAAAAGAGTAAAGATGACCGTCCTCGTTGCTGACATTCCAGCAGTCTACGGAATTTTACTGGGAAATTTTTTTTGCAGCGAAGTTGGTGGGGAGATTCATATGGACTGGTCTAAGGCTAGAATCCCCATCAAAGGTGTAATGCAGACATTAGAGCCAGAATCAAAAAAGAAGTACTTGGTTACTAACTCTGAGGACCCCAAAGCTCAAATTCTTTTTGAATCATCAGGGATGGGGAACTATTTCTTGTCTACCGAGTCTGACAAAATGGTTGTCCTTGTCCAAGAAGAAGATCTTAATAAGATCTGGACTTTGCAGTTTGATGGCAGCTGCGCAACTAGTGGATGTGGCGCTAGAGCCGTGCTAATATCTCCCGAAGGGGAGATTATTCCTCTCTCTTTCAAGTTGCAATTTTTCAACACAAATAATACTGTTGAGTATGAATCTCTGCTACTTGGAATGCAAGCCGCAAAGGAAAGAGGGATCAAAAATATGAAAGTACAAGGTGATGCAGAGCTAGTTGTGAATCAAGTTAAGAGGATATATCAAGTAAAGAATGAGAGGCTCAGGCACTACCGCAACGTGGTATGGGACAGCATTGAGGAATTTGATGCTTTTTCAATAGAATCCATTCCAAGAGCTCAGACTGACATGGCCGATTCATTGGCCATTTTAGCATCCCTCATGCTCCCTCACCCAAGTTTGAAAACAGAAAAATACACCATTGAGGTAGTTTTCCGCCCAAGTGTGCCAGAAAATTCTCAGCATTGGAAAGTATTCAATGATGACAATCAACTCATTGCTTTTCTATAAAAGGTGGAAAATTTTAAAGAACTTCACTTTGAAGGATCCACCTCTACGTGCTGTGAATCAGTTACCAGTCAAGAGGGTGAGTATGAAGGGAACGACGGCATATGTCAGCTCAAAGGAAATAAAATTCTGAAAGGCTTTGTTTCTTTAGAGCGGTTGTTCGATAGGCATGATCATTTTGTAAAAAAGAAAAGGCGAGATGATGCTGGATCCTCCCCAGAAACTGAACCGGTTAATTTAGGATCGATAGAACATCCGCAGTTTGTGAACATCGGAAAATGTTGCACACCTGAAGAGAAGCAGAAGTTTGTCAAACTGCTGAAGAAATACATGGATGTATTGGCATGGTCCTACACCGATCTGAAGTCTTTTAAGCCAAAGGACGTCCAGCATGACATTCCATTGAAAGAAGACGTCAAACCCTTTCGCCAGAAGTAGAGGCATTATAACCCTAGGATCTCAGGTACTATCCAGGCTTAAATTCAGAAAATACTGGATGTGAGGATCATTTTTCCTATCCATCATAGTACTTGGGTGGCAAACATTGTGCCAGTGTGCAAGAAAAATGGTGAAATACGCATATGCGTAGATTTTTGAAACCTGAATCAGGCTTCCTTAAAGGACAACTACCCACTTCCTATAATGGATCAAGTTCTAAAAGCAGTAACTGGATCAGAAATGTTGTCCACGCTTGATGGTTTTTTAGGGTACAATCAGATTGAAGTCTCACCTAAAGACTAGTTTAAAACAACATTCTAGTTTACCTATAGTAGAATGCCTTTTGGCCTGACCAATGCTGGCGCCACTTTTCAACGGGCCATGGACCTGGCATTTAAAGGTATGATGGGAAAGGTCATTGTCATTTATCTGGATGACTTAACTGTGTTCTCTAAACAACGAAATGACCATTGTGATCATCTGGAGCAAGTATTGGCCAGATGCCGAGAGCATGGGATTTCCCTGAACCCAAAAAAGTCTATTTTTGGAGTCACAGAAGGAAATTTTCTAGGATATGTTGTTAGCAAAGAAGGAACGAAGATAGATACCAAAAGAGTTAAGGCTATTCAGAGCCTCACTTTTCCTACAAGCAAGACCGGTGTTCATTCTTTCTTCAGAAAGGTGAACTTTCTCATGCACTTCGTTCCTGACTTTTTTGAAAAGACTCGTCATATATTGGACATGATGAAAGGGTCACCAAATTTCCGATGGAGCAAGGAAGGGAAAAGGTATTTTAAAGAAATAAAAGCTTCCGTTGCTCACGCACCAGCCCTGGTATGTCCCGATTTCTCCAAGGATTTTATCATGTATAGCTATGCGTCTTGTTGTCCACTCAAAATTCCCTGCTCTGATGAAAGTTAAAAAAAAATTCAAAATTTTGAGTTTAAGTGTTTTCTCTAATGTACCGAAGTCATGAAATTGAGAAAAGTCTGCAGTTTTGGGTCATTTTGTATGTATTTCGAGCCTGTCAGACATTTTTGTCCCGTGTGTCCCAAGTTCCGAAGTACGTTCTGTTCCCTGATCAGTAGAAATCCCTGAAGTTGTTCCATTTTTGGGCCTGTCGGAACTTTTTTTCCCACCTGTCCCAAGTTCAAAATTGCGCTCTGTTCCTCGATCGGCTGAAATCCCCGAACCGCGTACTTCACACTTTTCTATTCCAAATGTCCCAAATCAAATTGTGCAAGCTGTTCCATTTTCGCCTGAAACTCCCGAACCGCGTACTTTGCGCATTTTCGTCTCAAATGTCCCAAACTTTTTCGGACCCATTGGAACCTTTTCGGCCGATTCACCCGAATCGTGCAATTCACGCACTCATGTCCTGTGTGTCCCAAAAGACATTTGTGCGTCTTTTCCCCACCTCACCCGAACCGGCCGAGCCGCGTGTTTCGCGCATCCACGTCTCACATGTCCCTAATGAACCAAGTGTCATTCATGCTAGTTTTTGCCGCTCTACCCGAATATCCTGCTTATTCAAATTGGTGGGTATGCATTAAATGCGCATTGATCACCCTTCTCTCTTAGTCAACGGCCAAAACGTCAGTCCCTCGTGGCAGAGACATAGCTGAGGCGTTAAGGAAGTTCAGGCAGCGGATTTTGAAGTTAGTGGGTCCCTCTTAGTAACTGACCACCTGTCTTCTTCTCCTTATTCTTCTCTTCTTTTCTAATTCCTTTTCTCGGATTCATTGTAATAAGTTGAGGTATTACGATTGGCAATCCTTAACTAATCTTTAGTTAAAAGAAGTAGTTACAGAGAGTAACTGATTTGTAAGCTATATAATGGCCTTTCCACGCCATTTTGAAGGAGGAAGAACTTGGCTTATTTTCTGAAAAGTGTAAATATATCATAAAGAAATCAATACAGAAGGAATTTCCATTCTTTGTCTATCTGATCTCCGTTATTCCTAAGCTTTCATTTATTTTCTTTGTGAAGATCATTTTTCTCAAGTTTGTTAGTCTCACCGATTGCATACTCTTCAACTTTGCAAGCCTGGTGATCTTGTATAACCAAGAAGGAACTTTGTGTCCTTGATTAATGAATCTGTGTTATGTTAAGAAACTTTGTGTTCTAGCAGATGTTATTTACAGAACTTTGTGTCTCTGAATTCCATCTTATTTATTCAATACAAATGATCTTGTTTTAATTTACTGTGACTTCGCATACATAAAGAATTACTCTGATATCTATAATTCTGCATGTTGCCTTTCTGCTCTTTCCCATACTCTTTTTCCTCAGTCCTTTTGTAATTGATGATCTTCATAGAAAACACTTTCAAAATATCCAAGTTTAACCAACAAATCATGTTTTGTACATTTGTAAATAGGTTCGTTTCTGAATAAGGGAACCTCTCCCATTAAAGAGGAGGGACTTCTTGTCCCCTGACTGTTGCTCTTCTTAAAAGTCCTATTTGACGACCAACAGTTTTTGGCGACTCTACTGGGGAAAATCATATTCCAGTTCTGTAATTTTTTGATCATCCTTTGATCTAGCGACTCCGTGTTTTACTCGAGGGAGAAGGGCCCTCGGTATTGAAGATTCTCACTTCCAGATTTTGGAGCAGCAGGGTTTTCCTTTTCCTTCAACAAGAAATAGAAGGACTCGTTCGACAAGCACTCCACCTGTTCAAGACAGAATTCCTACGGGCGGTACTCCTTCAGAGCCAACTAGCCCTAATCTGTGAGCTTTGATTCTTGCTGGTGTTGCGGTTCCTCTCCAAGCTATTTTTCCAAGAATGGCGGTGCCATTACCATGCATGAGTTACCCAGAGGTAACCGGAAGAACTTTCCTAAGTTCAAAGGCGATGGCAAAGTGCATCCTGATGAACACATCGCAGCCTTCATTGTGGCATGTGGAGTTCTAGGAGTTGAACATGAAGACGTCTTCGTAAGGCTGTTCATTGAGACATTACAAGATAATGCTGCTGATTGGTTCTACCACCTTCCGGCTGGCACTATCACCGACTGGGACACAATGAGAACTCAGTTTGAAAACCGTTTTAAACCAACAGAAGATGTGCATGCTTTGCTTGCCCAAATTTCTCAGATAAAGAAAGATTCATCAGAACCCATGAGAG
This sequence comes from Taxus chinensis, assembly GCA_019776745.2. Taxonomy (NCBI): domain Eukaryota; kingdom Viridiplantae; phylum Streptophyta; class Pinopsida; order Cupressales; family Taxaceae; genus Taxus; species Taxus chinensis. The sequence continues at coordinate 252,251,935 of CM034149.1, forward strand.
AATTTGTGGCCCGATTCAACAGATTGATCCACAAAATTCCTGTAAATACTCGACCTGTTGATCAAATCCGAAAATGTTTTTTCTTAAATGCCCAATCGTTTAAAGTCAGTTATGCGCTGAGAAGGGATAATCTCGCAACATTGGCGGAGGATCAAACTCTTTCTGTTAGTGTCGAGGATGATCTGATAATGTCAGGGAAGTTGAGGAGAGACCCTTCCAAATCTAAGTTTGTTGCTTCCTCCTCCTCCACTCCTGGACCTAATGTTGATCCGTTAGTCCAAAAGCTTGCGAATGATCTCATTGCTATAAAGAAACAATTGGCTCAGCATGCCCCTTATGCAGATGTTCCAAGAAGAAATTTCCAGCCCAGAAATCGTTTGCCTACTTCTCAAACAAGACTGGCACTTGAAGGACCTTCTGTTAAGGTTCCTGTGAATGCAACCTGTGAAGTTGAAGAGCCAGATGATGATGAGGATGATGAAGCTTGCGAGGAGTTTGTGGAGGAATTTGATGATGAGGCAGAGGAACTTGAGGGATCTCGGGTTAATTTCTTCACCACTGAGGGCATCGATGATGGAGATGATTATGATGAAGTGGTAGCAGACATGAATAGCGAATCATTTGTTGTCATGACTCGAGAGCAGACAAATCAGAGGGAGAAGGTGACGCAGCCCATAAAGAAATCTAAGGAGCAGTTGGCAACTATTCCTGTAATTGCAAAAAGAGGATATCCTATCCCTACTTCATCTACACAAAAGGTGAGTCCTGTCAATCCTACTAGCAAAGTTCCTTCTTTTCTCCTAAAGTTGATAAGCCTAGAATTTCAAATGATGATGGCCCGTCCACTTCTGGGTCTTTTGATATTATTGATCATCTGAAAAATACTAAGGTTCAAATCTCAGAGGCCGAGTATTATCAAACTCATCCCAAAGCTTTTGCCAAAATGATTCAATTTGTTAATTCCCACTCTAAAACCACCTCTAAAGGCCTTTTACCTACTCCTCCTTCTGCACCACAGCCTAGTCTAGTAGCTGCTGTCACCTCGCCTGGTGACAAAATTAAACCATTTTATGTAACACTTCTTATAGCTGGTCATAGGCTCAGTAATTATGTCATTGACTCAGGAGCCTCAGATAACATAATGCTTGCTAAAGTAGCTCATGCTTTAGGCCTGACCCTCACACGCACTTATGGATCTTGTTACTCCATGGAGAGTAAAGAAGTGCCCCTGGTCGGAAGAATTAAAGATGCACAAGTGGCTTTTGCTGCCTTTCCTGAAAAGAAAGTGTTGGCTACCATCTTAGTAGAAGATATCCCTCCTTCATACGGGATGTTGCTAAGTAGGAACTTCTGCAAAGATGTGGTGGGGAAATCCAAATGGACTGGTCGCATGCACTCATACCTGTTAATGGATAAATGAAGAAGTTGATGCCTGAGAAGCAATCTAAGTATATTGTGCAAAAAACGGATGATCCTAAAGCACAAATACTCTATGAGGATATGGGTCATGGCAATTACATGATTATGTCCCCTGATGAAATCCAACTTCCTAGAATGTCACCTAAAGATCCTAATGGTATTTGGATTTTAGAGTTTGATGGAAGTTGTTCCTCAGCTGGTTCTGGAGCTGGTGTCCTACTGGTGTCACTGGAAGGTGGCCTTCATCCTTTTTCATTTAAGTTGTAGTTCGAAAACACTAATAATATAGCAGAGTATGAGGCTCTCATTCTTGGACTGCAAGTGGCCAAAGAACAAGGTGTGAAGAATCTTCTGGCACGTGGTGATGCAGAACTGATTGTAAAGAAAGTGAGAAGCCTTTTCCAAGTAAAAAATGGGAGGCTGAAGCATTACCAGAATCACGTTTGGGATTCCATTGAATTTCTTGATGCTTTCTCCATTGAGGCAATACCTAGGGAGAAGAACAGCAGGGCTGATTCACTAGCAGTCTCGGGGTCACTACTGATTCCCCATCCTGACTTCTCTCAGGATAAGTTCACTATTGAAATGGTCCATCGGCCTAGTGTACCTGACAATACCAATAACTGGAAAGTTTTCAATGATGATCAACATTTTCTTTCCTTCTTGGAACTCAAGGGTAATTTTGAACAACTGTATTTTGAGGGAAGTGACAACCTACCTCGTGAGAGTGTGCCCTTTGACCAAGCAGTCACCCAAGGGGAAAAAACAGATCAAGATGGATGCCTCAATCTCAAAGGAAACAAGATTCCTAAATTTTTGATGAGTTTGGAGGAACTATTTGATAAACATGACAGGTATGTGAAATCTAGAGCTTCCACTGGGCCTCAGCAATCAGCTGAGTATGATAAGATTGATATTGGGAGTTCTACTGACCCCAAGCTCGTGAACATTGGAAAATGTTGCACAGCAGATGAGAGGAGAAAAGAAATTGATCTTTTAAAGAGGTATAAGGATGTTCTCGCTTACTCTTATGAAGATTTGAAAGCTTTCAAACCAAAAGATATGTAGCACTCTATTCCTCTTAAGCCTGGAATTAAGCCTTTCAAGCAGAAACAGAGGCAATACAACCCCAAAATAGCTGACACCATCTTTCAGGAAATACAGAAGTTGTTGAAGGTTAAAATCATTTTTCCCATTCACCATTCAACATGGATTGCAAATATTGTGCCTATTAGGAAGAAAAATGGTGAGATCCGCATCTGTGTTGATTTCAGGAACCTGAATCAGGATTCTTTGAAAGATAATTATCCTTTTCCTATGATGGATCAGGTCTTGCAAGTAGTAACGGGATCTGAAATGTTATCCATGCTTGATGGATTCTCGGGCTATAATCAGGTAGAGGTTGATACTGTAGATCAACACAAAACAGCTTTCACTTCTCCTTGGGGTACCTTTGCCTACAAGAGAATGCCTTTTGGGCTTATTAATGCTGGTGCCACTTTCTAGAGAGCTATGGATCTGGCTTTTGGAAGTTTGAAAGGGAAGTGTATTGTCATATATCTTGATGACCTGATAGTATTTTCCAAGACAAGAGCGGATCATTTTGATCACCTAGAGACAGTACTGCTAAGATGTTGAGAGCATGGAATTTCTTTGAATCCCAAAAAATCTGTTTTCTATGTCACAGAGGGAAAACTATTAGGGCACATTGTCTCCAAGGATGGTATTAAGATTGATCTTGAACAAGTACAAGCTATCCAGCAAATTCCTCTCCCAACCAGTAAAAAGGGCGTGCACTCCTTCGGTAAGATCAATTTTTTGAGAAGATTCATCCCTGATTTTGCAGAGTTAACTTTGAATATTTCTCAGATGATGAAAGGGAAGAAAACATTTGGTTGGTCTTTTGAAGCAAAGGAATCCTTTGAAGGTATCAAGAGAGCTATTGCTAAAACTCCTGTTTTAGCCTGTCCTGATTTCAGTAAAGATTTCATCATCTATTGCTATGCTACAGATAATACCTTGGCTGCTGTCTTAACTCAAGAAGACTCTAATGAGCATGAACTCCCAATTGCATTCATGAGCTATATTTTGAAAGATCATGAGTTGAAATACACCATGATGGAGAAGCATGCTTTTGCAGTGGTCAAAGCTGTTAAGCAGTTTCGTTTTTATATCCTCAACTCTCACTCCATGGTGCTGGTTCCAGATACAACTGTTAAGTCAATTCTCACACAACAAGAATTTGGATCCAAGAGAGGGAACTGGGTTGCTAAGGTCCAAGAGTATGACATTGACATCAAACTGACCAAGCTGGTTCGTGGAAAAGGCCTTTGTGAGATCATTGTTGAAGGAGCTAAACATGAGTTGCTGGAGGAGAAAGCTGACATTCCTACCGTTCTGTTCCTTAGCTCAGTTGATGAATGGTATGCTGACATCGCCCATTTTCTCACCTATGGGGAATGCCCCTCTCATTTAACTACCAAAGAAAAGAGGACTGTTAAATTGAGGTCAGTGCAGTATGTATTGTGGGAAAATGCTTTGTTCAAGCGTGGGTTAGATGGGAGATTTTTGAAGTGTGTGGACAAGGAACAACAGAGAAAGTTGCTCTCAGCTTTTCATGATCAAGCATGTGGAGGGCACTATTCATCAACGGTTACAGCTCATAAGATACTCCGTGGAGGATACTACTGGCCTTCCTTGTTCAGAGATGCATCCAAGTGGGTTGATAAATGTGAGGCTTGTCAGACTTTTGTGGGAAGACCTAAATTGGCTTCTTTGCCTCTCAAGCCAGTTATGATTGAGGAACCATTTCAACAGTGGGGTTTGGACTTCATTGGTACACTTAATCCTACTTCTAGTGCTGGTCACACTCATGTGCTAACTGCCACTGACTATTTCACCAAATGGGTGGAAGCTATTTCAGTCAAGAGTACTACTTCTGAAGTGGTGTGCAGCTTCATTAAAGAGAACATCTTGGTAAGGTATGGTGTACCTAATAAGATTGTAACAGATAATGCTTCGAATTTCTCTTCAACTGAGATAATGGATTTCTGCTACGGGTATGGCATCTCCCTGGATCATTCTTCAGATTATTACCCCCAGGGAAATGGACAAGTAGAATCCACTAACAAAAATCTGGTGACTATCATAAGGAAGTTGGTCAATGAGTCTCAACGAAACTGGCACAAGAAGCTCTATGATGCTCTTTGGGCAGATAGGATTACACCAAAGAGAGCTATTGGAATGTCTCCTTTTCAAGTGGTATATGGAGTAGAAGCTCAATTGCCAGTGACAGTGGAACTACCAGCCTTGCACCTAATGAAGGCCATTGAAGATACTAGTTTCAGAGATGCTTTGGACAAGAGAATTATGTACCTGCACAAACTGAATGAGGACAAATTGGTGGTTGCTGATAGGATATCTGTTCACTAGCAGAAGGTAAAGGTCCTGTTTGACAAGAAAGCTAGGTTCAGAGATTTCCAAGTTGGAGACACCGTGCTGTTATGGGACAAAAGACATGAACCTCGTGGCAGCCATGGAAAGTTTGATTCCCTGTGGCTCGGACCTTTCAAGATCAGACACTTTTCTGGTGAGAATTCCTTTTATCTTGATTACATGGATGGTTCTTCTCTCCCACTTCCTTATAGTGGGCAGTATCTCAAGTTTTTCAAGTCATAGGTGATTAGGGAGTCCTTTGTATATTCTGTACAATGTTTTTGTTTTTCTTTCCTTTTCTGTTTTGGTGTGTTGTCCTCTGTATTGGTCTGCTTTTTGACTCCATGGCCCAATGGATAAGGTACTAGTCTGCTTCCCTGAGTTTGTCTAAGTTCTTGCCTTGTCTTATTCCTTGAATTTATGCCAAGTCATCCCCAGAAGGAGCCAGCTGTTGTCCACTCAAAATTCCCTGCTCTGATGAAAGTAAAAAAAAAATTTCAAAATTTTGAGTTTAAGTGTTTTCTCTAATGTACCGAAGTCATGAAATTGAGAAAATTCTGCAGTTTTGGGTCATTTTGTATGTATTTCAGGCCTGTCGGACATTTTTGTCCCGCGTGTCCCAAGTTCTGAAGTGCGTTTTGTTCCCCGATCGGCCAAAATCCCCAAAGTTGTTCCATTTTTGGGCCTGTCGGAACTTTTTGTCCCACCTGTCCCAAGTTCAAAATTGCGCTCTGTTCCCCGATCGGCCGAAATCCCCGAACCGCGTACTTCACACTTTCGTGTTCCAAATGTCCCAAATAAAATTGTGCAAGCTGTTCCATTTTCGGCTGAAACTCCCGAACCACGTACTTCGCGCATTTTCGTCTCAAATGTCCCAAACTTTTTCGGACCCATTGGAACCTTTTCGACCGATTCGCCCGAATCGCGCACTTTGCGCACTCATGTCCCGCGTGTCCCAAAAGACATTTGTGCGTCTTTTCCCCGCCTCGCCTGAACCGGCTGAGCCGTGTGTTTCACGCATCCACGTCTCACATGTCCCTAATGAACCAAGTGTCATTCATGCCAGGTTTTACCGCTCTACCCGAATATCCTGCTTATTCAAATTGGTGGGTATGCATTAAATGCGCATTGATCACCCTTCTCTCTCAGTCAATGGCCAACACATCAGTCCCTCATGGCAGAGACATAGCTGAGGCGTTAAGGAAGTTCAGGCAGCGGATTTTGAAGTCAGTGGGTCCCTCTTAGTAACTGACCACCTGTCTTCTTCTCCTTATTCTTCTCTTCTTTTCTAATTCCTTTTCTCGGATTCATTGTAATAAGTTGAGGTATTGCGATTGGCAATCCTTAACTAATCTTTAGTTAAAAGAAGTAGTTACAGAGAGTAACTGATTTGTAAGCTATATAATGGCCTTTCCACGCCATTTTGAAGGAGGAAGAACTTGGCTTATTTTCTAAAAAGTGTAAATATATCATAAAGAAATCAATACAGAAGGACTTTCCATTCTTTGTCTATTTGATCTCCGTTATTCCTAAGCTTTCATTTATTTTCTTTGTGAAGATCATTTGTCTCAAGTTTTTTAGTCTCACCGATTGCATACTCTTCAACTTTACAAGCCTGGTGATCTCGTATAACCAAGAAGGAACTTTGTGTCCTTGATTAATGAATCTGTGTTATGTTAAGAAACTTTGTGTTCTAGCAGATGTTATTTACAGAACTTTGTGTCTCTGAATTCCATCTTATTTATCCAATACAAATGATCTTGTTTCAATTTACTGTGACTTCGCATACATAAAGAATTACTCTGATATCTATAATTCTGCATGTTGCCTTTCTGCTCTTTCCCATACTCTTTTTCCTCAATCCTTTTGTAATTGATGATCTTCATAGAAAACACTTTCGTAATATCCAAGTTTAACCAACAAATCATGTTTTGTACATTTGTAAATAGGTTCATTTCTGAATAAGGGAACCTCTCCCATTAAAGAGGAGGGACTTCTTGTCCCCTGACTGTTTCTCTTCTTAAAAGTCCTATTTGACGACCGACACGTCTGAGCATACTGTATCTGCCATTTTGATGCAAAAGAATTCTGAGAATGTTGAATCCCCGATTGCGTTCATGAGCTCTCCCCTCAAGCCTCATGAATTAAAAATGTCTCAGTTAGAAAAGCATGCCTTCACCATTGTCAAAGCAGTCAAAAAATTCAGGTATTACATTTTAAATTCTCATACAGTGGTGCTGGTCCCTGACACAGCAGTTAAATCAATTCTAACTCAACAGGAGTTAGGAAGCTTGCGAGGAAATTGGATTGAAAAGGTCCAGGAGTACGACCTAGATATAAAAGCAACTAAGTTGGTAAGAGGCAAAGGCTTGTGTCAACTTATGGTCGAAAACCAAGGGTCAAAAGTTTCCAGAGAAAAAGATGATTGTACCAATAAAGTACAAAGTCAACTGGGGAAACCCGATTCACTACCTCTGGTCCTAGTTGTCACAACCAACGATGAGTGGTATTCCGATATTGCTTTCTTCCTCACCTACAATGAATGCCCAACTCACCTAACTACAAAGGAGAAGCGCACTATAAAGCTCAGAGCATCCAGATATGTCATCTGGGATGATGGTTTATACAAATGTGGAATAGATGGCATCTTCTTGCGATGTGTTGACAAACCACAACAGACAAAGTTACTTCAGAGTTTTCATGATTCAGCCTGTGGGGGCCATTTCTCCTCTTCCATGATAGCACACAAGATCATCTAGGCCAGGTACTATTGGTTGACGCTTTTCCAAGATACAGCTACCTAGGTAGCGAAGTGTGAGTCTTGCCAGCAGTTCATCGGGAAGCCCAAGTTACTTGCTTTTCCCCTCAGGCCGGTCATTGTCGATGAACCATTCAGGTAGTGGGGAATTGATTTTATCAGTGCACTTAATCCCCAATCAAGTTCCAGACATAGTTATGTCCTAACAGTAACAGATTACTTCACCAAGTGGGTGGAAGCCATACCTGTCAAACATGCCACTTCCGAGGTTGTTTGCAGTTTCATCAAAGAAAATATCATTGTCAGGTTTGGCGTTCCAAACAAGATCGTTGCTGATAATGCTTCCAAATTTTCTTCACAGGAAGTTATTAGTTTTTTCTATGAATATGGAATAACCTTAGCTCACGCCTTGGATTATTACCCTCAGGGAAATGGCCAGGCAGAATCCAGTAACAAAAACTTGGTGACCATCATACGAAAGCTAGTGGATGAGAATCAATGAATGTGGCACAAGTCCTTATATGATGCTTTGTGGGCAGATCGCATTACTCCCAAGAGATCTCTTGGTATGTCACCTTTTCAAGTGTTATATGGCACCGATGTCGAGCTTCCCATTTCCGCTGAACTTCCTGCTCTGCGCTTGGCACGGGCAATCGAAGATGAAACTTTTCAAAATTCCCTTGAAAAGAGGATCATATATCTAGCAGAGCTCGAGGAAAAGAGAGTAAGGGTGGTCGACAAGATCACCGAGCATCAGAGTCAGGTCAAAAGATTGTTTGATAAAAAATCTAAGTAAAGAAATTTCCAGGTGGGAGACCTTGTCCTTTTGTGGGACAAACGAAGAGAGCTAAAGGGCATGCATTGAAAATTTGATTCCTTATGGAGAGGGCCTTTCAAGATCAAGTAGCTCAATAGAGAGAATAGTTTCTATCTCTCGTATCTGGATGGAACTGAGTTCCCACTTCCCTATAGCGGGCAACATCTGAAAATCTTAAGGAAGTAGAGCTTTCTCTCTTCTTTGTATAGTTTGCTTTAGTTGTGTGTTTGTTTTTGTCGTGTGTTTGCTTTTGTTGGTTGTGTGTTTCCCTTTCCGGTCTCCCTTGTTTTTGACTCTGTTACCCAATGGATAGGCACATGAGATCTGGGATTCTCTACCCCTGAGGTTTGCTCAGGGATAGTCCCCAGAAAGAGCCAGCTCTTATCTCATAAAATTGGCAAGGGAAATTTTATAGATAACCCTCCCAAATTTTGTTCTCGTCCCTCGTTAGGGACCTCTTGCGTTCAGAACGTTGCAAAATCCCTTCCCGAGAAATCTAGTTTTCTGAACTTATCCATTTTTGGTCTTTTTTTGTCGGGTGCACATAATATCTATGCAACATCAAGTATTCATGCGCCCCCTTTAAGTCCTTTGGCGCACGGTTTGAGGTGTCAACAGGCATTTTGGTGCGCCTCACTATGTTGTGCCTTCCTTGCATTTTGGTGCACCTCACTATGTTGTGCCTTCATGTCAACAATACTTTTGTTGGGCCCCTTTTTGGTGCACCAAGGGCACACATATTCTTATGTCAACAAAACCGTCGGTGCGCCATAGGTGCACATAGCTTAGTGTTGGCAGGTGTTTTGACGTGCCAAAGGGCGCATGCTTTCTTGTGTCGATAGCGCTTTTCATGCGCCATTTGAAAAGTTGGTGGCACATTTATTACCACCTCACCTATATATAAGCGCATCTACACTGTAATTTTCATCTGACACAATCACGTGATTTTCTCTCTGTACCTATCAGGGCGCCTGCCCTGTTATTTTCGATCACGTTGTGGACCCAATTTCATATTTCTCTATTATATAATCCGGATAAGAGGTCCTCATTGCTTCTGTGTGTTTTGTGTTTTGTTTTTTGGCTGCTTGTTAGTTTGGATTGAACTCAAATAAGCTGTGCCCATGAACTCAACCCCCATCTTGCTATTCTTCCCCATGCTTTTCCCCCTCTTTCCAGATCTGCTGGTAGGGGAAACTGTGTCCTGAAATGATGGCTTGGAACTCTTATTTTTAGCTTCTTCATCACCCAATGAACCCTGCAAAAGGAGCTTAACCACATGTAAAACTCCTCAGAGAAAGAATCATGGCTTGAAAATAAGAGACTGTTATTTCCTCTTTTGGCGCATCTGTCACCCCTGCAACATAATATACAGTCGCGCCAATGGTGCATATACCATGACTGTTACACAAAGAAAAGCTGCGCCCTCAAGGCGCACTTCCTTCACTTGTTGCAGCTGCTTTCCCTGCGCCCTACTTGGTGCACCAAACTCATATGTTGCATCATAAAAACTCTCGCCATTGGTGCACCCTGCATCTATGTAACACCAACTAAATCTGCGCCAAGTGCAAAACTGTAAACGGCGCAGGCACATCCATTGTTACAACAACATCATGTTGTGTAGACCTTCCATGCGCCGCACCAAGTTCCCCTATGGCGCATGAAAAAATGATGTTACACGCATTAAACTCGTGCCCTTTGGCACATCCTGCACCCGTGTAACATGAAAAATATCCGCACCCTTTATAAAATGTATACATATGGCGTAGGCGCACTTATACTTACAACAACAAAAAATGTAACTTGCAGTGTCCATGCGCCATGCACCCTTTAGCGCCGATTTATCCTTTGTAGCAGTCCTTACCTGTGCGCCTTATTATTTAGCCCTGTAACCTGTAGTATTCATGTGCCCTGCACCCTAGAGCCCTCAATAAAATCCTTTCCACTTTGGATTATCGGGTGGATCAGCTAGAGTTCGTCCTGGAAAAGATCAACAAGGTAAAGGAGTTAGCCCTGGATGCAATGCATCAAATAGAACAGATTGTTCTTAGAATGTCTCTAGGGTTGCTCACTTCTTCTTTCGCCTTAAGAAAGGTTGAAGAAACTATTCAGATATTCAAGGAGATCGTTTCACAGGGACTGGGGCCAGAGGTCACGTTCGATGCCGAATCCATCAATAACTTGTTGGCGTGTCGTGACTTCATCGGGTACCTGATAGAGGTAGAGAATGATTATTCCAAACTCCCGAAAAATCTCATAGACGAGTGGGAGACCTGTGAAGCTATCAGTGATAGACACAAGGATCCTTCCGAGGATCAACTTCAACCCATGATCAATAAGTTCATGGAGTACCATTCCCAGTTCCACATCTCGTCACTCGAGTAACAAAAGCAGGATACCCTCTTCCAGCCGCGGGACGATGATGAATAGTTTCTTTCTTCTCATCTTTCTCTTTGTAAAATATCTAAAATTTTGTTGACACAAATGATGACATCATCCATGTTGCACCATGGGATGATGTCATCCACCAAAGTTGTCAAAATTCAACAAATGACTTTGTAATCTATTGTAAGATATTTTTGTAAATAAGTGGTTTGTTTACTTTTGTATTCTTTTTCTTCTCTCCTTCTATATATACTTGAATACTTGTTGTATTCAAGTGGTGGATATCTTTTAGATGAGAAATAGAAGTGAGAAGAAAAGGCTTTGCACTTTTTGTAACAGAAGAAGATATAAATGCAAATATTAAGACTTTGTGCTAAATATGTGTGTTATGGGCATCTGATCTTTCTTATGTCAGATCTATGCGTTTATTCTATTAAATCTATCTCTACTTTTTTGTCATTTATTCATCAGTATTGCTTTATTCGTTTATGCAAGTAGGTTTGGCTCTGTTTACTACCAATCCCAAAACATAAACCCTCTAACCTTTCTGCTTTGGAATTCATTTCTTTTCTTCCTTTGGATATGATCTTTCTTCATCCTCTCTTTTATTTCTTTCTTTCCGCAGTCAGGAACACCCCTATTGGGATGATATCCCAAACCCTCGAAGGTAGAATATTGTGAGATTTGCACAGATTCCTGCTGGTAGAATAACAATAAACTAGTTTCACTTTGCTAACTCAAAGAGGGGCTATGCCCTGCACACTGTTGGCTCGTTTATCCATAAATCTGCCCAGGCGACAAATTTTCAAACCAACAGGTCCAGGCACGCAACTTAGGTTAGGTGCATGAACGTTTAGGTATGATCCGATACACCAAAGGTTTTGTTGGGATAAACAACATGACAATAGGCAATGTAAGGTCATTAGGTGAAAACAACACAGGTAACATTATTGCAAGCTATAGTGAGGACACAAGTTCAAAGGTCACAACAAGGCGGGTCAAGGAAGGGTATATAGGTCTTGACATGGGTAATGTCGAGGTGTGGGTAAATAAAAAGTCCCTAAATGCAATTAAGGAAATGTATGGGTAATTTAGTCTTTTGGGTAAGGTGTAAGAGGTATTGGTGAGGTTACGAGGTATTTGGCAGTAATGAGTTTTTTTCAAAATGGGAAAAAGGTAGGTAAAATTTTACTGACAGGTGAATGATGTTGGTTATAAGGTTACCGATGTCAGTTTGGGATGACCGACATCGATCATGTTAGGTTAGGTGTATAAAGTTGAAATTTATTATTTTACAGAATCATTGTTGTCTTTTAACTTTGAGAAAATGAAAGATATGAGTGACTTATGCATTTTTCTTGGAGAAAAAGACAAGGCATTATACCTGTATGAGGTGGAGGTTTCTAAGTGGTGAGAGGAGCCAGGTAGACGGGTCCATGAGATCCGTTGGAGATGTGTGATTGGTGGAGGGATTCAAGGTATATTTCAGCATGATAGACATAGGAGAAGGTTCGGGTGGACCACTGGTGCAACAGTCAGACCTTCGACCACGTAGGTGACACCATGATGAGGTAAGGGGCGTTTTCTAACTTGTTATTTGCTAAAACTTTGGTGAAAATGAATAACTTGGGGTGGGGTGTTTTTCATTTTAAAATGTAGGTTGAAAGTGGATAAAATGGAAGGGAATGAGGATTGGGAAGGTCAAAAATAGGTGAAATAAGTTAGGATAGGGTGGGATGGGTAAATTAGGTTTTAGGCATGGTTGAGTCTAGGTCACTTAGGTATGGTTGAGTTTAGGTCATAAAGGCTAAGGTGAATTGAGGTCATTTGGGTGTGGTTAAATTTAGGTGTTGAAGGCATGGTTTTGTATAGGATAATCAACAAGTAATGAAGAAGGTGAAGGGTAAGAGATGGCCAAAAGAGTCACCTAATTGGAAAGAAAAAAAAAGTTTTTCATACCTAAGATGAGCTTATGAACTTAAGACCGTAAAGGCATTGCATGATTGAATATTCTAAGGGTGAAGAAAGTCACGCGATCATGAAATGTTGCATTTGTGGCACATCCTTTGAGCGGGTAGGAAATTAGGGTGAAAAGGAGATCAGGTGAAAGCAAGTTGGTTTTACTGTAACCTAATGTGAGACAACATGCTGACTTGTCAAGTGACCCAAGATCACAATAGGAAAGTCCATGATGAAAAAGTTAATATTTTTCTTTTTTCTTTTTCTTTTGTTTTTGTTCTTGATAGAATGATCGATGAGGGAAGTATATGTGGGATGAGTAGATTTTATCCTTGAGGTCTTCATGAAATTGATCGATGTAGGAAAATTTAGAATATTTTTATTTTATTTTTGACAAGCATAATATACTTTTGATGATAAAATAAGTACAATATGGCTAGCTTTGTATAGTTGTCCTTCGAGGGAGCAGTCTATTTATACCAGCAAGATAAAAAGCATAGATGTCCATTTTGAGGGAGTCATCTTTTTGTTGGAAGTTTGACTCAAGGAGTTGAATCCCATTTTACTTTTGAAATTTTTTTGCTTTTAGACTTTTAAGTCATGGAGAAGACTATCGAGAAAAATAGGGTCTTGTTTTTTAAGACAAAACTATATCACACAGAGGTTAACTATGATAAAGAGGTTTTAAGTGATGAACGACCATGTGATTCCATCTTCAAAAAGATGAAAATTATCCATAAGAATTAAGCCATGAGTAGAGCCATGGTACTCATATTGAAGATAAGGTTGAATAAGTAATAGGTAATCACATGATTCTTGTTTTAGTCATTGATCCTTAGAATAGGTAAAATGGAAGGTGAATGTAGCTCAAGGGACGAGTGTTAAATAGAAAAGAGGTGATATAATACTTAATTCAATAGTAGAATGGTCAAAGATTCAAGGCATTGAGGGGCACAGGTTTGGGTTTACCTTTGAGTGAAGAAAAATGATAAGCACCTGATCCATAAGTATAAGTAAGGAGATAAGGTCCAAGCCAATTAGGAGAGAATTTTCCCCATTTACTTTTTTCCTCTTTTGTTACATGTTGATTTTCCTTCAAGATGAGGTCGATGACCTAAAAGGTTCATTCATGGACACATTTATTGTAGGAATGTTTGATACATTTTTTATAGAAGGAAAAATGTAGGATATAAAAGGTATGGTTTTAGTGAAACATTAAATAAAAGACGGGGAAGTGACAAGTCCCCCATGGGTATAGGGAAGAATGAGATGGTGATAGGTGAGGCTGGGTAAGAATAGGAAAGAGTGAATAAAATTGGGTAAGGTAGATGGGGCAAGGCTGGGTAAAGTTGGGAAAGGTAAGATAATGTAAATGAAGAAGATATGGTTTGGAAGGGAGGTATAATAGAAGAAAAGGGAGTGTCAAGTCCCCCCTAGGATAAGGAAGAATAATGTGAAGATGGTTATCATTGTAAAAGGTTAGGAAATTTTGATTTTGGTGAAGTAGGTGATGGGTAAATTAGGTAAGGTAGATTGGTTTTGAAAGATTGGGATAAATTGGGTAAGGTTGATTGGGTAAGGTTAGGCAAGGTTAGGAAAGGTTTAGGCAAGATTAGGAAAGGTTTAGGCAAGGTTGCGGCAGGTGGTGGGTAGATTACGTAAGGTAGATGATGAAGGTTTGGTTTGGATGAGAGGTGAAAAATAGAATAAGAGGGAATATCGAGTCCCCCATAGGGTAAACCATGATAAGGTGATGATAGGTAACGTTGTCTAAAATTAGGCAAGTTTGAGTTTGATGAAGTAGGTGATGGGTAAATTAAGTAAGGTAGATTGGTTTAGATAAATTGGGACAAATTAGGTAAGGTTGATTGGGAAAGTTAGGCCAAGGTTAGGGAAAGATTGAGGAAGATGGGGTGGTTGTGTAATATTGGATAGCCCGTAAAGGTGAATTGGATGGGCACCGATTTTCTCTTTTCCTTTGTCTTTTTGGGCACGAGTGGTAATGTTAACCATATTGATATGTGGTGAAGGAGCAACTGAGTTGTGATATGTGTAGTGACATGATGGGCAATAGTAGGGTGAGGGCATGTATTGGTGTTATGCAAAGAAAGTAGCACATTAGCATTTAGGAGGATGTAGAGATGTGGACCATGTTTATCTCAAATTTTGGAGGAGGATAAATGGGTTGTGGAGGTGGTGATGCAGGTCATTAAATAGGTAAGGGGTGAGGATGTGTGGTGATAGGTGGGGGTGGAACAGAGTCCTCTTCTATAAGATCATTGTCATCAAAGTTTTTTTCAGGAGGACATAGTTGGAGAGGAATGGTCTTTAGAGCCTTACAATTTTCTACATCATTCCTTGACACATGATGGTACATGCAAATTTTAGTATTGTCAGACCCTTTTGGTTTGGGATTGAGTGGGTCATAAGGTCTTAGGTACAAAAATGTGATGATGGAGTTCTCTAAAAGGTTAGCTAGAATGTTGGTGTAAGAACCTGATAATTGATCACAATGTGAGGTGAGGGTGGGTTTGAATTGAAGTGTAGGTGATTGTGATATGTGAGGTACTACAGGAGGTGGAATTGGAGGTGGGCTAGGTTTGACAACCAGTTTGGTAGGTGGTACTGTTTTAGGCTTGGGCTGTATTTTCCTAGGTAAAGGTGTGGTAAATGAACTAGCGATGGAAGGCATTGTAGGCTTGACTACCCCTTTAGATGGTAGTGGGTTTTTCAACTTCGGTTACACCTTCTTGGGTAAAGGTGAAGGATGAGTACGTGATGTAGAAGGGAAAGTGGATGGTGGAAGAGGATGGGTTATCCATGGTGATAATTGGGGTGTGGTAAAGGTTGTTGGAAGAGGCGAGGTGAAAGGTACAGGTTGAAGAGAAGGAAGTCTCATAGGTAGTGATGAGGTTATTGTAGTTGGTGGGGGTATAAGTTGTAAGAAAGATGCCAGTGTTGGAAAAGGTTTACATTGTGTTGATAGGTTAGGTGTAATAAAGGATTTTGATGAAGAGGTGAGTTGTGGAACTCTTGATTTTCCTTAGATAGGTAGTTGCTAGGCCAAGGCGAGGTAAAAAAACTACCTATCTAAGGAAAATCAAGAGTGAGGCCATATGATAGATGGAAGGGGTGAAGGTGAAAAATGCTTGATCGGTTAAATTGGTGTGTGCAACCTAAAAGGTTGGGTCTTCCTTTTAGGTGGAGGATTGGTTTTTCTGAGAGCTTCGGAAGATGTCGTCAAATCTATCTTGACGGGTGGATAGACTAGGATTGATGTCGACATGACACCCAAGGTAGTGATGGGTCTGGATGTAGGGGAAGGTATGGATACAGATAGGTTCTTAGGCATAGGAACAGGTTTAGTTGTTGGTAAAGGTTTTGATGTAGGTGAGGGTGATGAAGAAGGGGTAATTTTAATATACATGGTATTTGTAGGTGAAATTTGCATTTGGGTGGAAAAGGGTAACTGAAGGCATCCCAAAAGAATGGAATTATCAATGTAATCAAAGTGGTCGGTCAGGCGTGAAAATGGCATTGGTGTAAGAGAAGATGATGTTGTCTTAGTAGAAATCCTTGTAAAATATTTCTGTGAGATAGGGAACTGGTTGACTTCAGACTTTGTGGGTAAGAGATCTGAGAGTAGATCAACGAGATCCTATAATGCTCATGGGGAGTTGCCCCCAACAGGTAATGATGCATATAAAGGAAATCCTATGGGTAGGGGAAATGACAGTTAGGATGAGATAGTTTCCTTTTTAAGTGGAGAAGAAAGTGAGGATGACTCTCCTATGGGTAGGAGAGTTAATACCATTGGTTGTTCATTAGGTTGCAAGGTAAATAGTGAACCAAAATTGGTAGAAACTATGGACTCCTACATGGGTGAAGGGGGAGATGAAGGGGACTCCTCTGTGGGTGAAGGAGTAGAAGAAGTAGGATCCTCCATGGGTAGAGGAGCTTGTGTTAGAATATCCTCGATAGAGGGTATGGGAGGAAATTCTGAAAGGGAAGGTACGGTATCAAACATAGTATGGACCTCACACACATAACTATCATTAATTCAAGGTTGTCTAGTTTGGTTTGATGATGGGGTATCATTAGGGAATGGTTTAGTGAAGATATGTACAATTTTGTTTGTGGGCGTGTTCGGGTTATCTAAGAAGAGATCTCCATTATCTAACATTTCCTGGACAATGTTCTTGAAGGTTATACAATTACCATCACTATGGCCTTTTACACGATGATAGTTACAAGAGTCATGTTCCTTGTACCATACTGACATAGGATGAGCGGGGTCAAAACCAGTATGTGGTTTTATGGGTGGAAGAGAAATGGCTCCAACCTTAAGAAGTTTTTATAATATTGAAGAATAAAGCTCTCTGATTGGAGTGTATTTTCATTGCTCCCGTCTAAACTAAAAAGTTTGAATGGTAGAAAGGTTGGAGGTTGGTTTTGATTGATTAGAGGGGTGAGATGGGCCAGCCCTTAAAACTACTACGTTGGTAGATCCTTTACCTTTTTAACAATTGTTTTGGGGTTTTGAAGAGGAAGAAGAATCATTTGATTTAAATGCGGCATTTTTGTTACGCAATTGAATTTTCTTCTCTTTAATGGAAAAAAATTTCAGTTTTCACACCATGGTAAATGCTTCATCAAAGGTACAGAAGGTTTGTACTTGTAGAGTTGGTGAGATTTTCCTGACACAAGCTCTAGTGAACAACTCTATAATCTCGGTTTGAGGCAACTTTAATGTTAGTTGGTTTATGAGGCTCCGCCAACGAGCAAAAAATCAGTGATAAACTTGTCGTCATATTGTCGAGTTGATTACAAGTCATTCATAGTGACCTTTTTGACAATATTGATTGAAAAATGGTCTAGGAAGGCATGAGCCACTTGATTAAATGAGTAAATGGAATGTCGAGGCAAACCACTATGCTAGTCTAAGTCGAGTCCCATTAAGGACATGGGGAATGTTCGTAGGAGTAAAGCATCATCATGTTCGGGTCCCATTAAGTACTATAAGTGTTGTTGAGGGTCTTCTTTACCAGTTAATTTTGGGCATTTATTAATGCATAGGATATGGGTGAATCAGAATAGATGGATGGATGGGCTCATTACATATTTTATCTTAGGTTAAGAAGTTACGAGAGCTAGAAACTAATGCTTCCAATATTTACATCTTTTCCATCATCATTTTAATAAGTTCATTGGTGGGTTGTGATGATTGGGCACCCCCTGCATTATAAGGAGGTTAATGATGAATGTATAATGTGGAAGACATCCTGGTATATGGTGGTATTGAGTATGAGATCTGTGAAGGGAGAATAGATGTAGGCGGAAGGTATCCTGAATAGATAATAGACAAGATTGGGGGTTGTTGATGATATGTATAAATAGGTGGTGTAGTCGTAACAACTCTTGTGGTAATTCGGGGTGGTGGCTGTGGGATGGAAAGGATGAGATTTTGGAATGGGGTATGGGTTTCTGACACCATCATTGGTTGCAATGCAACTAGTACATATGAGGTAAAGGGTGCAAATTGGGTTATGCTCAAGGTGACTGAAGAAGGAATAGTTGACAACACAGGTGAGACAGATGTCATAGGTGCAATAGTTATAGAGGATGTGGGGTCCAATTGAGACACTACAGGTGATAAGGTGGATGAAGGAAATTCCAAGCTAGTGGTAGTTGACGTAGAAGTGGGGGTGAGGGCATGAGGTATAGACACAAGCATGTCATATACCAACCATCCTGATGAGTCCTAGGTAGATGAGTGGGTGAGATAGTGTTGTAGGGCAACAAGATTCTGTTCAAGGAGTCTTGTGAACTCCTCGTCGCTGGTACTAATGGTAATGGGCTGAGTTGGATCGATATGCAACAGGATGGAAGGCGGAGATGGGATAAGCGGAAGTGTTTGAAGGCTAGAATGAAACACAAGGGCATTGGCTTGGCTACAATTCAAAACCATGTGAGTTAGCGTAAACCTGGTAATCTGTTTTATGTAAATGACACAGAAAAAGAACATAAATGGAGAAAAATAGATTCCAGGAGGTGAAACTAGTCATTGTTTCAATTAAAAATAAAAACAAAGGAACCAACTACTGTTAGGGTAATCAATGACGGTGACAAGGTGACTGATGATGGTTAGGGTGACCACTACTGGTTAATGTGGGAAATCAATAGTTTCAAAAATGAGGAAAAAATTGATGAAAATGAAGTATAGAAGTTGTATTTGATTGTGATTTTAAAATTCTGGGGGTGTGATGATGTCCTAAGAATTTCAAAAAGAATAGAAGATGTGATGAGTTCTATTTTTTATAAAAATGACCAAAAAATTTGGAAACAAAAAATGGTTAGGTAAACTGATGACGGTCACTGGACCGATGTTGGGCACTGTGAAATTTGAAAAAAAATGAAGAAAATTTGATTTTGTGAATTAAGTCAGATGGAATATCAACCTAGAAACTTGAGTATGATAGTACTGGACCCTGAAACACTTAGAAATAGTTGGAATACACCGAATATGATGGTGGAGTTTGAAAGGAATAAGAAAATAAAGAATTTGACCTCATAACTCAAGAAAAAACTAAGAAGAACCTGGAATCCTATAAGTGAATTTTATGTTTTTACATAATGCTATTTAAGACTGACTTATGAACAGAATATTTTTTTTGTTGGAAAGGTGTCCTATGAAGAGGAAAGATCTAAGGGTGGTTTCAGGTTATGTTTTGGTGGGGGCATTCCTTTCTCTGAGTTAATGACTAGACAGAGTGATCTGAAAATGGTACTAATTTTTTTTGAAGTAGTACTTAGAAAATTATTAAATTTAAAAAACTTGATAACTGACTAAGAGTATTAACTTTTTTTGGAATTCTTGAAACTAAAATCCTTGAACTCTTTCAGATAAATCAACTATCCTTAAGTTTTAACTTAAGTTAATATACTGAATCTATTACAAATCCATTTAAAAATTCACAGTTTATTTTAGAATGCACTCAAATTGAATTCTTGATTCCCAATTTGAAATGTGCAATTCACATTCTATTGTGGGTTATGGATACCGAAATTGTAACTTCAATAAAAATAGTCCAATTTTATGCTTGCTTAAATAATTAATCAAATAAAATAACTTGAAATTTTTATCTAATCAAGAGCTTCTAAACAAATTGAAATCAAATCCACAACACAAGAACTTGATACTGGAGTTCACCCAAAGGCTACGTCTCTGGATTATCGTAATGAGAATCGATCTATTATTTCCCAATGAAGTACAATATCACTTCACTATTGACTTAACAAACCTTTATACCTGTAATTGAGATGATTGAGACCTCTTGGAACTCTGCAATTTACCATAAACGTTCCCAAGTCCATCGGTGGCCCCTACAATATTTTAACTATAGTTTCTTGTGCAATTACATTTAAAAAATGTCTACAACTTTAAATTTGAAACACCTTAGGAAATTTTGAAAAACTTCCCTTTTTACTCCATGGCCTGATTCAGACCCAAAGTGGTTGGAAAATGCAGATCTCTTCTTGCTCCGAGTGCTCATTCTGTGTAATTATGTCAAAAAATTGTCTACAATAGAAAATATATAACACTTCATGAGACAAGAAGACCACCATCATCTTCGTCTCAGAATTTTGAGAAAATTTTCTTTTTACTTCATTTAGAAATTTGGCCATTAAGACCCTCAAAATGCCTGATGAAATTTTACTACCCTATTGAGTCTTTACCCTCGTTCAACACATAGCTTAGAGCTCTTTATATAACTGTGAGATCCTTTTTACCTCTTTTGAGCCACCTAGTGAGTTGGTTTGGGTGTACGACTTGGGTGCATGAGGTTGAGGGTTCAAGACTCGGCGACATGCATTATGATGGATTCAGTTTTGGTGTTGGTGGGAGGTATATCCAACATTCTCCACGGGAGGGGTTAATTTGTGGTTTAAAATGGGCATGTAGGCCCATGTAATATGTGACTAAGGTCACGTCTTCATCCATTTTGTTTAGTCGAGCCGTAGATGTTAGCTTCATCACTGTGTGAGTTGTGTTACGTCTGTTGCATTGGTGTGTTGGTGGCAAGTTGTATGATTTGACTGCCAAGTCTTTGGCTAAGGTAATAGGGATAAGATAGATCCCAAAAATTGTTTGATAAGGCCTTATGAGATAAGTGGAAATGGCTAAGATGCATGATTTTGAAGCTATAATCAAACCAAACAATGTGGTTGCTAAGGAAATCCATAACCATGTGTAAGAAAACTTGATCCATACGAGCCAATAGGTAAATGTAATCAACTCGGTGGGGAATTGATCACCCCACTGAGCTAAAAATAGCCCACCTGAGTAGGTTATCACCCTGTATTGAAAAAATTGAAATCAAAACACAATATCGAGTTCAGAATGCAAAATCAACATCTGCGTGGTGGTCTGAGAGCCCACCACATTGGAAAAGAAGAATATAGCTCTCATGGTGGACGCCCTCCCCTTCGTTAAAAAAGTTGAGCCTCTTGCTTTAAAAAATAACTTTTACACCTAACAAAGACCGAAATTTGATAACCAAACAAAATGACTCTCTTTTTTCCTTTTTCTAATTTCCACCTTTGCCACGTGTCACATCTAGATTGGACTATTGACCACGGTTGACTATCCAATTGATCAAACGTTGACCAGCCACACAATATGCATATGAACTCCATTTTCGACGTTCAAATAGTTGTCAGAAAACTCTTAAAGTCATCTTCTACACTATAGTGGTCTTTAGAGATTTAGGGAGCTTATGTCCTCCTTAATTTCCTTCGGATCACACCTCCCTAATGGGAAAAGATTTTTGGCCCAATAAGATTGTGATTTCCAAATCACCTTTTTGAGAAGATATCATCGTAGTATTCTTCCAACTCCACATTCAAAAATGATGGATCAAACTCTTGGACCTGTGGCACTTGGGCTCACTACCTCCTGCTACACCTCTTCGATATCTGAAGAAGACATGTTAGTGAAAAATTACATCACCCCCAAATTAGCTCTAAAATATCTACTTTTCTAATGCAAACTCATTTGGTGTGATTGCATAACATTGAACTTTCCCCAAGGTGTGGGACCTTGCAAAATGGGTAAGATATCCATATTTAAGGTTGGTTCCTTATTCCTTTGTTTAGGTGCATACATAGAAACTTACAGAGGATTTGTTCTTAATCCTAATCTAAACTTTACCAAGGAGATAGGGATAAAATCAATAAAGAAATTAAAACAAAGCTAAACTACGAGGTGATGCACCAAAGGAATGATGAACACTTATTTTGCTAATAGACACAAACCAACAAAATTCATACAATAAACAAGCATAGATGACCAGATATATAATGGGAGACTAGATGAAAGAAAAAGAGACAAGAAAGGATCTAAAATTGATCACAGACGTGTTTTATTGCTCTGTAGATTGATATGTTTCATTACAAAGTAGCCAAGAGGTAGAAACGTAATGCAATTTTTGATGGAAGGCCTGAACCCCAAAAATCCCATTTTTAAGAGGAGAAGGGAGCTTGCAAAACAAAGAATGTCCAACATGTTACAATGAATCCTTCCCTCCTATTTATAGATTCAACCTGAAAGAATAAGAGAGAGAGAGAAGTGGGAAAATCACGTTGAAGCTCAACCATCGTTGTTAATGCCTCTGATGAAATATCTCCCCAAATCCATCTTTACTGCATCAATCCTTGGTTTGGCACCTTGAAGGAAGAGGAAACAACCAAATAGATCAAATCTGATCTGGTTGTTGAGGCAAAAAGATCCTGCATTAAAATCCTGAAGATGTTTCCTCTATTTTTCTTCACCTAACCTCCTCAAAATTAAAGTTTTAGACCTCCATTGCATGGGTGAGGCTGAGATCTTTCTAATGGCATTAGATTTGTAATATTTCGAGCCCTGAGTCGAAAGATATACCCCTTCAAAGTTTGTATCGGGTCCATATAGGAGGGCGGGAAAACAACTTGAAAAATGGGACCCCTTTTGATATAGGACAAGTGGCAGCCAGATTGGAACAAAAATCAGTCCTTCAGGTTCACAATTTATCTTTTTCCCTTTCCTCTGATCCCTTGCTTGGCTTTGACTCGGGCTCGAATGCTAACTTTTTCCTTGGGCGGAG
This sequence comes from Taxus chinensis, assembly GCA_019776745.2. Lineage (NCBI taxonomy): Eukaryota > Viridiplantae > Streptophyta > Pinopsida > Cupressales > Taxaceae > Taxus > Taxus chinensis. Next base: position 252,274,847 of record CM034149.1, read on the forward strand.
TTGCGAGCCATTTTGTAGCTTTTACCCCTTTTGATAACAAAGGGCAAAGAACCAAATTTTTCCTCGATGGTCTGGTTTCCCCTGGGACACGTGGCAGTTTGGCACTCATTTAGAAATATTTTCTCTATTTACCCCTTGAATCAATGCCATATTGACACTTGGCATTCTCTACTTACACCTTTATACTTAGCCAATTTTGAAGCCCTTTCTATCTGCCTTTTGACTCTGTTTCCTCCTATGCGGGATCATGGTTGATCCAATATTTTTCCTTGGGGGTGAAATATGCATAACAATTTGGTGACTCACAGGGGTATCTTCCTACTAGATGAAAAGACCAATTGCCTTGTCATATCCATTGGGCATGGAGTTGAGATAGACAATCTGGTATTGATTCTTCCTAATTCATGTGCCCAAATGCTTGCATTCTCAATTTTCATAAGAAATCTCAAAATGAAGGTTTCTGAGAGTAGAAAATTGTTTTAACTTGGGGTTTCATCTATTTTTCTGAATGGACTGCATAAGAGCCACAAAATAGCACCACACCATATACAAATTTTGAAATCATACATGCTCCAAATGAAACATGCAGAGCATGTAAAGAACTTAGGAGAAAAGTAATCTACACTACGACAAGACAATGTGCATAAGCACTTAGAGGAAAGAGAAAACTAAACTAATATGTACAAGGTGAGAACTCCCCTTTTAGTAGTAGTGCTTAAGATAGATCCCATTTACTAGAATCTTCAACTCTTCACCCTCCAATGTAGACAATTGGAAAGCATTGCTACTTTTGCATCTTGTGATCATATAGGGGGAATTCTAGATGGCGTCAAATTTGGAATGCCTTCCTAGTTTTTCTCGATCTACATCCCATTTCAAAATCAGGTCTCCTTCCTAGAAGGTCCTTTCTTTTTTCTTCTTGTCAAATCATTTCTTGACTAAAGCCTAATTCTTCTCTATTTCTTAGAGATCATGCTCTTTGGTTTCTTCTAATTCTATCAACTCTGCATACCTGGCCTCCATTAGTCCAAATTTAGACATATCTAGTTGCTTCAAGAGCTCCAATGCTGACAACTCAAGTGATATAGGAAACACTACCTCTTTCCCATAGACAAGCTTGAATTGAGAGCTGCCTATAGATCTCTTGGGCATTATTCTATCAACCCATAAGGCCATTTTGAGCTTTGTGTGCCAGGTCCTCTGATTCTCATCAAGTGTCCTTCTGATGATCTTTAGCAGGTTTTTTATGTGGACTTAGCCTGGCCATTACCTTGAGGGTAATAGTTTTATGAAGTACTCAAATAAGTCCCATTCTTAACAAATAATCCTATGATTTTGGAACCTATGAATGCTAATGCATTGTCTGATATGATGGTGGCTGGCACTCCAAATCTGGTCACTATCCCTTCATAGAAATCCAGGATACTAGACTCATTTACTTCCTTAAGTGCCATTGCCTTGGTCCATTTGGTAAAATAATCTGTCACTGTCATGATCCATTTTTTACCTGAGCTTGATTTTGGCTTGATGAATCTAATGAATTCCAATCCCCATTGCATGAAAGGTTGGTCAACTGAGATTGGGTGAATAGAAGTGCTGCTAGCCTTTCCTTGCCTTTGAAGAATGCATCATTCTTGCACCTTTTGATCCATGTGTAGGAGTTACTAAACACACTGGGCCGATAATATCATGTTTTCATGATTTTGAGTGTTGTCACTCTTAGAGAAAAATGGCCTCCAACTACTTCAATATGGAATTCTTGTAGCACTCTCTCCACCTAATCTATCTCAATGCATCTCAACAGAATGCCATTGATGTCTCTTTTGAATAAGACACCATTGATAAGAACATATGGGATGGCCTGTAGCTTAAAATGTCTCCTTTTTGCTTTACCCATCCCATGAGCACACATGCCTATTTGAAGGAAGTGCACCATGTCTTGGGTCCAACAAGGAGCAGGTACATCATCTCTCCCTTCTTCTTGATCATCTTGTAGAATAAGAACAACCTCCTTTTCACTGTCTGTTTCATCTTGCTGACCTGAGGCTAGTTGTTCACACAACCCCTTCCCACAGACCAGCTTGGTGACCTTGATCTCAATGTCATATTCCATGACACAAGTGATTCATCCTGTGTGATTTTCATTTAGGTCCTTTCTGAGGAGGAATTCTTTAACTCCCGCATGGGAGACCAATAGTTGGATTTTGTTGTATGAAACCAAATGCTTAAAATTCTTCAATCCTTTGATTATCTCCATGACCTACTTCTCAATGAAGGAGTACCTCTCCTCATAATCTTCCAGACTCTGGCTGAAGGAAGCAATTGGCTATTCTATACTTTCTTTGTTCTTCTGCACCAAGATTGTAGAAATTACACATTGCTGCCACCAAAGGCATACAATATGAAGTCTTTGGAAAATCTAGGTTCACAAGAGTTGGGGCTCGTGATATGGCTTCTTTGATAGCCTCAAAACTTACTTTTCCTTCAGTTTTCCACCTGAATGTTAAGCTCTTCTTGAGCATCAATGTTATTGGCTTAACAAGGGAAACAAATTTTGGAACAAACCTACAGACAAAATTGATTTTTTCCAAGAAGATTTGAAGAGCCTTCTTGTGAATTGGCAATGGGAGTGCTTTTATTACTTCAACTCTCTCTGTACCAATTTCTAGACCCTCCTTAGACACAATATGACCTAAAAGCCTGCCCTCATGGGCCAAGAATATGCATTTTTTAGGGTTCAAAGATACCCCAAAACTCCTGCATCATTGGAACACCTGCCTTATATGGAAAAGGTGGTCTACTGCATTCTTGGAAAACACTGTAATGTCATCCAGATAGATCAATGCTATTTTGTTGATCAACCGCTTGAATTCCATATCCATTTCCCTTTGAAAAGTGACTCCAAAATTGGATAATCCAAATGAAATTTTCTTGTAGGCGTAGGTTCCCCATTTAGTGGTGAAAGTTGTTTTGAATTGATCATCTTCTTTCACCATGATCTGGTTATACCCTGAGTAGCCATCTAGGAGGGAGAACCTTTCTAACCCATACACTACTTGCAAAATCTTCTCCATTAAAGGGAGTGGGTAGTGTTCTTTTAGGGAGGCTTTGTTAAAATCCCTGAACTCAACACACAACTTGATTTCTTCATTTTTCTTCCTAACTAGGACCATATTTGCAATACAACTTGAGTGTTTAATTGGAAATATGATGCTTTCCTCTATCATCTTGTTTAGCTCCTTCTTCATCAGAGGCTTTATATGTGGGTTGACTAGTCTCTGCTTCTGCCTGATGGGATGAGTAGCTAGATCTAGTTCGATTGTGTGTTGTGCTAGCTTTGGATTGAACCCTATTAGGTCTTCATAACTCTAAGAAAACACATCAGGAAATTCTTTAAAAATTTGTATGAATTCATACCTTTCTTGCTCGGTGGCCACCTTGCCCATTTGAAGTGTTTTGTCTTCTCCTACTGGGATTGAATATAAATCTTCTCCTTTCTGAACTAATCATCAGGATTGAAAATAGATTCCAGTGTCACTAAGCCTTTGGGAAGCTTGTTTGTATGCAGTTGTACTATCTGATTCCCGTATTGCTGCTCTAGTCTACTCTAGTTTATAGCCGAGAATATAGATTATTCTTATAGAAATTTAATGATATGTTGATCATTCTCAAACACCTTCCAACATGTATTATTATCTGGCACTTCTAGCCTCAAAACCACATGGATATGTGGTTGTTCTCTATCTCTTTTGATGCTGTCAACCACATCAAACATTGCCCCAATTACTGCAAGTCTATCAACAACTTCATTCTCCTTCCTAGGTATGGACACAATACTGAAGGCCTCAAAATCCTCCATGAGATCCCATACCCTACTCTTGTAGTCTTGAGCAGGTCATTTTTTACAGCATTAATTCCTCTAACTTGATTGGTAACTAGCTCACTGTCACCGAATACTTGCAAGTTCTTGATTCCCAGCTTCCTTGCCCAATGAAGACCTTGGACTAAAGCCTCATATTCAACAATGTTATTTGAGCAAGAAAACTAGAATCTGAAGGTTGAATAATATCTTATACCTCTGGGGGACACAATCATGGCTCCTCCTCCAGCTCCTTGTCTACTCCTTGAGCCATTAAAGAATAATTGCCATACCTCATTGTCATCCTTATATTCTAGCTTTATTAGGTTGAGAAGAGCATGATTCTCTTCATGTAGACAGTAGACACCTAGTTCAAATCCCTCCATCTTCTTATATGGTTCAAAAGCATGTTTTTTGTAGGCCCACTCATCTAGGGTCAAGTCTGGGATATATTCCACCTTAGTATCTATTTCATTAGTGTTTAGGAGGTCTTCTTGATCAAAAGCTGAGTAGTTGGCATTGATTATGCTAGGCACATATGATTCAATATGATAATCAATAATAGGTTCAGATCTAATTGTGGCCTTCACCCCATACCTTTACCTAAAGAGCATATGTGACCAATCAGTAGACAGGTAGCCTACAATTATTGTGGTGAAGTCCTTGGACAGACACAAATCAAAATGTGGTGGTAAGTTTATGATTGAAACATTTTACAAAATAGTCACATTAGGGAAAGTGTGTAGAGTGAGACTCATATCCTTGATGATTCCCATAGTAGTCACTGTTGTCCCATCTAATTGGACTACTCCTCTAGAGATGACCTCATATTGGAGACTCAACTGATCAGCTATTTGTTTGGGCATCACAGAACTACTAGCCCTAGAATTGATTATACAATTGTGCACCAATTTGTCTCCAATAATAAATGAGACATAGAAGGGAGGAGGTCTTTGGTTTATACCTTGTTGTTCTCCATGGTTTCTCCCTGGTTGAACCACATTAGCAAATACTCTCTCTTGCTGGTTAGGGGGGTGATTTGAACTTGACCAATTCTGCATGGAAGTATGCAACAGATCCCTCTGCCTTGGAATGGCCAATGAATCCCATCGTAAAATGTTCACATGTTTCCTTTTCATCTACTCCATAATATCGAATGAGCTATCTTTTTTCTGCCCCTTCCCAGACACATTTCTTTCTTGTATATGGGTTGTTACAACCGGTGCTTGACTATGTTTAGAAGGTGGTCTGGATTGGTTCAACATTGTGGGAGTTGCACTTAGAACACCAAAACCTTGTGGAGTGATGGAAGGTTGAGGATCATCTGATTTCAGTGGTTGGCCATCTCCAATACTTCTCTTTTTGGACCGTGTATTGGCAGCTACACTTTGAGAAGGGAACTGATTCATCCCACATAAGTCTTGAACCTGCTAATTTACTAGCATAGTTTCTCTTGAAGGTCCACCTTGTTTAGCTCTTTACTGATGATCTCCCTCTTGGATAGGTTCTTGTGGCATCATAATGGTTTGCAACATCAAGTCTTGATTTAAAGCACCATTAAAGCACGTTGATTGGTTATGTGGCTGATCACATGGGAAACACCAATCATATTCCTGTGTCATATTGTTTTGTGATGGGACCAATGCTCTTGATGTTAAAGCTGTGTTAGGATCATATGGCCATAAAGGTCTAGCAGCTTGGGGTTTTCCATAGTTTTGGCTCTGATTCACATTCTAAGGTGATGGCCTATTGTGTTGATACTGGGGTCTATCTTGATATTGAGCCTACGGTTGGTATGGCTTGTAACTCTGAGCTTGTTGTCTTTTGATGGTCACTAGCTCATTCCCAAAGTTCTGAAGTTGCTTCATCACTTCCTGAATCTCTTTAGAGGTATTAGATGATGAATTGGAAGCTTCAGCTAAGATTTGATTCCTAGGGGTGGGTATATGAGCTAATGTAGGTGCTTAGCTAGTATTTGGGCTTCTTAACTCAGGGTACAAAGGCATAGATGGAATATGAGTGATTTTCCAACTTGAATCAAATAGTTCTCAACCCCTATTGAGAGGCTATAGGTTGAAAGTAATATAGTGCACCCATTGATTTAATTATCAGAGAAATATCATAATTTAAAGCCCTAAGAAAGTACAAGAAGGAACCTTCATGAGTGGGCTTCACTGCTATTGGAATCCTATCCCAGGTATGCTAGAATCTGAGGTTGAATTCTGTCAACTACTTGTTCATGGTTCTCTTAATTATTGTTAGTTGCTCCAACAAAGGCAAGTTATCACCTTTTTTCCCAAATTGATTATGGAGAGTCATGCACAGCTGGTTCCAGTTTTGGATAGAGCCTGCTTCAAGACTCTTGAACCATTGTGAAGCTTTCCCTTTAAATGAAGAGGTGAGAAAATTGACTGTAATGTCCATCTCCTGGATCTCGTGGATTATACAGACATTTGCAATATCTTGGACATGGTCACTAAGAGAAGTTTGATTTTCCCCAGTGAAATATGGTATGCTCTTTAATGCTGCAATTGGAACTAGGTTGTGTGCATTCAAGGCGAGTGGACTACTGCCGGTGAAATTGACGTATGGATTTTGTGGTGTCATTTTGATTGGCCTAAGAATCCTTATAGACTGAAAGAAAGGCATTATAGGTGGAGGTTGACAAGGTTATGCTTGGTGGAGATGGAGACCTCTGAAATGTTCTTCCTCTCCTTTCTCTTCCTGGGGATAGACGCAAGTATTCAAATATACCTTCTTTTCTTGCTCTAGACCGGGTTTTTCTCATGAACCTCCCAAGCTTGGGCTACTGAAACTAGTAGATTTGTTTCTTTTGGAGTTTCCAGATGTACAATTTTAAGGATTCTTAAAATACAAAATCACAACAAGTGTACATCAATCCTTACTATAATAAGATGGAGACTTCTTAGTCACACCGGGTGTGCCAAAACTATTAGTACATAATCACAACACCCCCAAATGAGCTCTAAAAGATCTACTTTTCTAAGGTAGACTCATTTGGTGTGATTATATAACATTGAACTTTCCCCAAGGTGTGGGACCTTACAAAATGGGAAAGATCTCCAGATTGAAGGTTGGTTCCTTATTCTTCTTTTTAGGTGCATACGTAGAAACTTGTAGAGAATCTATTCTTAATCCTAATCTAAACTTTACCAAGGAGACAAGGATAGAAGGAATACAAAAATTAAAAAAAAGTTAAACTACGAGGTGATGCACCAAAGGAATGATGAACAATTATTTTTCTAATAGACACAAACCAATAAAATGCATACAATAAACAAACACAGATAGCCAAATATATAATGTGAGACCAAATGAAAGAAAAAGAGACAAGAAAGGATATCAAATTGATCACAAACATGTTTTATTTCTCTATAGATTGATACATTTCATTACAAAGTAGCCAAGAGGTAGAAATGTAATGTAATTTTTGATGGAAGGCTTGAACCCCACAAATCCCTTTGTTAAGAGGAGAAGGGAGCCTATAAAACAAAGAATGTCCAACCCTTTACAATGAATCCTTCCCTTGTATTTATAGATTCAACTTGAAAGAAGAAGATAGAGAGAAACGGGGAAAGCATGTTGAAGCTCAATGCTGTTGTTAATTCCTCTGATGAAATCTCTCCCCAAATCCATCTTTACTGCATTAATCCTTGGTTCGGTGCCTTGAAGGAAGAGGAAATGGCCAAATAGATCAAATTTGATATGGTTGTTGAGGAAAGAAGATCCTGCATTAAAATCCCAAATATGTTTCCTCTATTTTTCTTCACCTAACATCCTTAATATTAAACTTTCAGACCTTCATGGCATGTGTGAGGCCGAGATCTTTCCAATGGCATCATATTTGCAATATTTCAAGCCCTGAGTTGAAAGATATGCCCCTTCAAAGTTTGTATCAGGTCCGTATAGGAGGGAAACAAAACAACTTGAAAAATGGGTCCCCTTTTGATATGGGACATGTGGTAGCTAGATTGGAATAAAAATTGGGCCTACGGGTCCACAATTTATCTATTTTCCTTTCCTTTGATTCCCCACTTGGCTTTGACTCGAGCCCAAACGCTGAATTTTTCCTTGGGCAGAGTTGCCGGCCATTTTGCAACTTTTACCCCTTTTGATAACAAGGGGCAAAGAACCAACTTTTTCCCTGAGGATCCACTTTCTACTAGGACATGCAGTAGTCTGGTGCTCATTTAGAAATGTTTTCTCTATTTACCCCTTGAATCAATGCCATACTGACACTTGGCATTCTCTACTTACACCTTTATACTTAGCCAATTTTGAATCCCTTTTCTCTCTACCTTTTGAGTCTATTTCCTCCTATGTGGGATCGTGGTTGATCCAATATTTTTCTCGGGGGGTGAAATATGGATAACAAGATGTCCATGCCTCCATTTTGTAGTGCTAGGCATCCAAATATTTGACAAAAAGGATCTTCTTTGACTCTATAACATAGTTTCTGGCTTGTAGTTGATTCCACAAAATCCAAACTGGCTTGAATGAACTCCATGTTACTTAGAGCTATGATTGATCCAATGTTAGTGATGGACAATGAATTTTTAGGTACCATCCTGCTACAAGGTCATAAGAGACTCTATACAGAATGAAGTTGCATCTTGATATCACATCCCTTTCTAGACTTCAACACCTCCAATGCACAATGTTAAGTTTGATGATCAACTACCATTTTGCTACAAAGTCAAATGCCTCTACACAAAATGACGATCCAAGTTGATTTCTCACAAGCTCAAAAATGGTGACTCCAACCCCGTTGCATGGATACTAACTCTACATGGTTCAAATCCTCCTATTAATGATGACTATTATGTACCACTCTATTGCACTATCACAATGCCTCTACATAGAATGAAGTTCCGACTTGTTGTTATATGCCAATGATGTTTAGCTACCATTCTGAGATGACACCTGTGAGTTCCATTGTCTGCACAAATGGCTGACAAATCTCCAAACTCATAGATATGAGTATCCAATTGTAATGGTCACTCAAACATTTGATTAGGAGATATGTTCCCTTAAAAGGGTCGTTATAAAACTTTCAAATACAAGTGTAAGGAAATTATATCCTAATACATATTACAAATTAGTTGTAAAAATGCTCCATTTTTGGAGTCTTGGTACAATAAGCTTAGTTACCAAATTTATAGGAAAATAATTTTGCATGATAAACCTATCACAAAAATTTATCCTACTTGGTGGCTTATGTGCTTTTCCTTATCCACTACCTCACAATCATCGATTGACCTCATTTTTATCTTTCCTGCTAGACAAATAACTCAACAAGGACCAAAACATACTGCATCTCTCGGTATTAGTAATTTACCAAAATAATTACCCTCTAAGGGGTCTTACCAATGAAAGTATGACAAAGTAAAAACATTTCCTAGGAATTGGGTCTTTTACTAATGTGTTATGTGGATCGTCATACGATCTATCATCTACAGATGAGTCATAATGGAATAATCTATATATAAATGTGAGAAAATTACTGAGGATGAGAAACTTGTCCCTTAGTCTATCCCACTAATCTTGACTCCACAAGTACAAGCTCGATGCCATCACTGTCAACTCAACCTATACTAATCAACCTACTCAGAGAATAATAAGTTTTCTTGCGTTGATACCTTCTCTAATACCAACTTGATCTGAATATGCTACTAATTGTTTTTGAATTAGTACTTAGAAAATTCTCACATTTAAAAAACTTGATAACTGACTAAGACTATTAGCAATTTTGGGAATTCTTGAAAAAAAAATCCTTGAACTCTTCCAGATAAATCAATTATCCTTAATTTTCAACTTAAGTGAATATACTGAATCTATTAAAAATCCATTTAAAAATTCATAGTTGATTTTAGAAGGCACTCAAATTGAATTCTTGATTCCAAATCTATAATGTGCTATTCCCTTTCTGTTGTGGGTTATGGATACTGAAATTGTGACTTCAATCCAAATAATCCAATTTTATGCTTGCTTAAATAATTAATAAAATAAACTAACTTGAAAGTTTTTATTTGATCAAGAGCTTCTAAACAAATTGAAATGAAATCCACAACACAAGAACTTGATAATGGAGTTCACCCGAAGGCTACATCTCCGGATTCTCCTAATGAGAATCAATCTATTATTACCCAATGAAGTACAATATTGCTTCACTATTGACTTAACAAACCTTTATACCTATAGTTGAGACTATTCAGACCTCTTGGAACTCTGTAATTTACCATAAACATTCCCAAGTCCATCTATGGCCCCTATAGTATTTTCACTGATAGTTTCATGTACAATTACGTTAAAAAAATGTCTACAACTTTAAGTTTACAACACCTACATTAAATATGTTTACATTTCTATAAACTAGAGGAAATTCTGAAAAACATCCCTTTTTACTCCATGGCCTGATTCGGACCCAAAGTGATTGGAAAATGTAGATCTCGGCATGCTCCTGCTGCTCGTTCTATGAAATTACATACAAAAAATGTCTACACTAGAAAATATATAGCACTTCATGAGACAAGAAGACAACCATCATCTTTGCCTCATAATTTCAAAAAACTTTTCTTTATACTTCATTTAGAAATTCGGCCATTAAGACCCTTGAAATGCATGATGAAGGCCTACTACCCTTTTGGGTCTTGACCCTCATTCAATATAGAGCTTAGAGCTCTTTATATACCTGTGAGCTCCTTGTTACCTCCATCAATCCACCTAGTGAGTTTGTTTGGGTGTGTGACCTGGGTGCATGAGTTCGCAGGTTCAAGACCTGGTGGCATACATTATGACGGAGCCGGTTTTGGTGTTGGTGGGAGGTATATCCCACATTCTTCGTGGTAGGGGGTGATTTGTTGTTTAAAATGGGCATGCATGCCAATTTAATAGGTGACTATGGTCACATATTCCTCAATTTTTTTCAGTCGAGACATAGATGTTGGCTCCTTCATTGTGCAAGTTGTGCTATGTCCATTTCATTGGTGTGTTGGTGGCGAGTTGTAAGGTTTGACTGTCGAGTCTTTGGCCGAGGTAATAGGGATAAGATAGATCCTGAAAATTGTTTGATAAGGCCTTCCAAGATAAGTGGAAACAATTGAGCTAAATAATTTCTGAGCTATAATCAAACTGACAATTGTGGTCGCTAAGGAAATCCTGAACCATGTGGAAGAAAAATTGATCCATATGAGCCAAGAGGTAAAAGTGATCGACTCAGTGGGGAATTGATCACCCCACTGAGTTAAAAATAGATCACCTAAGCTGGTTATCACCCTGTATTGAAACAATTGAACTTGAAACACAATATAGAGCTCAAAATGAAAAATCAATGTCCACATGGTGGTTTGAGAGTCCACCATGTGGGCAAACAAGAATATATCTCTCATAGAGGTTGGGCTCCCCTCCGTTAGAAAATTTCAGCCTCTTGCTGTTGAAACCAAATTTTACACTTGACGAAGACTGGAGGTCGATAACAAAAAAAAATGACTCTCTCTTTTTACCTTTTTTCTAGTTGCCACCTTTGCCATGTGTCATGTCTGGATTGGACTGTTGATCATGGTTGAATTTCCAGTTGACCAAATTTTGACCAGCCACCCAATGTGCATATGAACTCCATTTTTGATGTTCAAATAGTCATCGGAAAGCTCTTGGATTCATCTTCTATAGTGTAGTGATCCTGGGAGATTTAGGGAAATTTTGTACTCTGTAATGTCCTCTAAATCAAAGAGAAACCAGTTGGGCACCCACTGTCAATCCTCTGATCGTGTGATCATTGATATCTTCTTCCATGTAAGGTTTTGTTTAAGAAGATGTGTAGATTTATATTTGTGTAGTTTACAAAAGAGAGAGAAGAGAAAGTGTTCTACGATTCAATTATGTCAACCATTAGTTGGGTATGACTTCCAACGTATAGGTTTCCCTCAGTTTTAATGTGAGCTAAAAATGCAAGCATAAAATTATGAAATGCAAATATTTTAGAACCCAAATCGAAATGTGATATTTGATGTGAAAAAAAAGTGAATAGGAAAGAGAATGAATTTCACAAATGTAAATGTAAGAAGAAAAATAATGATTCTTTTTAGTCCCAAAATACAAATGTCACTGAGACAAATAGAAGAAAGAGAAAATTTATAGGGAGAGAATTTAATGTTAACTTCCTTTTGAAAATAAATAAACATACAAATGTTCACTAAGAATGAATAAATGTGAGGAACCCTAGATGGGTCCCACTGGGTGTGCCAAAATATTTCACCGGATTCTTAACAAATTAATGAAACAGATAAGAGGTAATAGGCCAAGGAGGAAGACCGGTTTGTGATGTCGGTCGAAGGTTGTGTGTGCATTGTGATTTCTTGATCCAAGTTGATTGTGAGATCTCCCTTTTGTCTAGGAGGAACTACCTATAAAATGCAAAACAATACCACCAAATAGAGTTAAACAAAATAATGAGTGGATTACCTAGCAGAAGCTAGATCTGGGAAGCGTGATGCTTCCTAAATAGGTTGTCAATCCACTTTTATATAACAATATTAATGCCATTCAAAATATGCATGAAATAAAGATCCTATTGTAATTGAAATGATTTAGGTATCTCGTATAAAACAATAAGAAAGGTTGTTCAAAAGGTTGTTTGAGAAAAAAATGGGACAGGTGATGGGTTGGTATTGGGTTACAGGTTTGGTACAGGCTCTGGATAGGGTCTAGTAAAAGTTACAAGTGATTCTGGTCTGTTGGTAAATATGTATTGGCTCGCTAGCCTGAGCTATATTTCCAGACAAAGTAACTGATGAATGCTGTGTGACTGATGTTGGTTAGGTAGAATGATTGACGTCAATTGGCTAACTAGTGTTGGTAGGGGAAATTAGCAGAAACTTCCTAGAAATGGTCTTTTAGACTCTCTGTGATTACACAGAGGTTGAAAATGGTGAGGGTGAGGTTGTGAAATGATCTAAAAGGTTAAGAGATGATTAAGATAAGGGGGAGATAGGTGTAAGGTCTAGGTATGGTAGAGGAGGGGATTGTATGGACATGGAGGAAGATAAATTAATGAGATGAATAATAAATTTTATTGGAATAAAATAGAAATAAATGAAGAGATGTTAGGTACTTACTGAAGAGTAGGTTTGGAGAAATCAGGTGATGAGGATGGTGATGGTAAAGATCCAGAGAGAAGAGTTTTTGTGTTGGTGCTGTGGTAGTTAAAACCTCTGTGCTTCTCTGTGTGAATCTGTGATCATGAAGAAGATGATGAATGCTAATGGTTGTTGGTAGTGCTCCCGTATGTTTTCCTTGGCATGAATGCTTCAGACATTTCAAGTGCTCCAAGTCTCTATTCGTTTGAGATCTTGAATCAAATGACCAACCTAGGAAAAGGATTTTGGAAATATATTTAACCTAACTAACGATGGTTAGGTGACTGGCATTAGTTGAGATATAATTGACGTTGGTCAAGGTGGGAATATCTAGGTTGGCCAAAAATAACCTGATTATTGCTATTTTTGGCATGGTTTCCAATGTTCATTTGACTCTTGAGTGATAGATCAGGGAAGGATGAGTAAGATTATTTTTAGGTATGTTAATAAGAGTTTAGTCTAGGTTTAGACTAAGTCCTAGTTGGTTAGGATAAGCTTTGACTTGGTCTTAGGTCATTAATGAGGTTTGAGTGGGTCATTTGAGTGAGGTGGCTAGTGAGTTAGTTGGGTGAGGTGGTTAAGTGAGGATATTGATTAATTTAATTAACATGTGCACTAGAAGATATGAATGGGTAAGATATGGTTAATTTAATTGATGGTGTTTAGGGTTTAGGGTTTAGGGTGGGACCTATCCGAGGTTCTTTACATTTATTCATTCTTAGGGAATTGTTGTATGTTTGTTTTTTTTTAAAATTAAATTTAAAATTAAATTCTCTCCCTGGAAATATTTTCTTTTTCGTATTTGTCTCAATGACATTTGTATTTCGGGACTAAAAATAATCATTATTTTTCTTCTTGCATTTGTATTAGTGAAAGTCATTCTCTTTCCTATTCACTTTTTGTTTACATCGAATATCACATTTCAATTCGGGTTCTAAAATATTTGCATTTAATACTTCTAAGCTTGCATTTTTAGCTCACATTAAAGCTGAGGGTGACCTATATGCTTGAAGTCATTCCCAATTGATGGCTGACATAATTGAATTGTAGAGCACTTTCTCTTCTCTCTATTTTCCAAACAACACAAATATAATTTTACACATCTTAAACAACACCTTACCTAAAAATAAGATATCAATAATCACAAGATCAAAATATTGAACGTGGGCACTCAACTTGTTTCTTTGTCCAGTCATTAACTCAGATAAAGGACTGCCCCCACCAAAACATAACCTAAAATCACCCTTAGATCTTGTGTCTTCATGGGACACCTTTCCAAAACAAATACTTTGTTCAGTTCATAAGTCAGTGTTAAATAGCATAAGCTAAAAACATAAAATTCACTTATAGGATTATGTGTTTTACTTATCTTTTTCTTGAGTTGGGTTTTGAGTTGTGAGGTCACATTATTTATTTTCTTCTTCCTTTCACACTCCATCATCATAGTTGGTGTATTACGTCTATTTCTAACTGTTTCAGGGTCCATTACTATCATACTAATGTTTCTAGGTTGATATTCCATCTGACATAATTCACAAAATCAAATTTTCTTCATTTTTTTCAAATTTCATAGTGACCGGCATCGATCTAGCGACCGTCATCGATTTACATTTGACCATCATTGGTTTACCTAACTGTTTCCGGTTTCCATCTTTTTAGGTCATTTTACTAAAAACGATAGTCATCACATCTTCTATTCTTTTTGAAATTCTTAGGACATTATCATACTCCCAAAATTTTAAAATCACAGTCAAATACAACTTTTGTACTTCATTTTCATCAGTTTTTACCTCGTTTGTAAAATTGTATACATCCCATAGTAATCAGTAAAGGTCACCCTAACCATCATCGGTCACCCTGTCACATTCATTGGTTACCCTAACTGTCATCAGTTCCTTTGTTTTAATTCTTAATTAAAACAACATCTAGTTTCACCTCTCAGAATGTATTTTTCTCCATTTCTGTTGTTTTTCTATGTCATTTACAGAAAATAGATTACCAAGTTTACGCTAATTCACATGGTTTTGACTCATATCCAAGCCAACACCCTTGTGTTTCATGCTAGCCTTTAGCTGATTCCACCTATCCCATCACCACCTTCCATCCTGTCGCCTATGGATCTAACTCAACCCATTACCATTAGTACTAGTGACAAGGAGTTCACAAGACTACTTGACTAGAATCCCACTTCCCTATAACCCTATCTCATCCACTCAACTACCTGGGACTCATCCAAATAGTTGGTATATGGCATGCCCATGTCAATCACTCCTACCATTGTCCCCACTTCCATGTAAGCTACCACTAGCTTGGCATTACCTTCATCTACCTTACCACCTGTGGTGTCTCAATTGGACTCCACATCCTCTATAACTACTGCACCTAAGGCATCTATCAAACCCATTGTGTCAACTATTCCTTCATCAATCACCTTGATCATAGCCCCATCTACACCCTTTACCTCATATTTACCAATTGTATCGCAACCACCCATGGTTTTGGTGACCCATACCCCATTCTAAAACCTCATCCTTTCCATCCCGTAGTCCCTACCCCCAATTACCCCACATTTATCATAATCGGAACCACCATATACTGGGATGTCATCCACATCATACATTCATAATCAACCTCATTATAATGCAGGGGATGCCCAATCATCACAACCCACTAACGACCTTATTAAAATGATGATGGAAAAGATGCAAACATTGGAAGCATCAGTTTTTGGCTCTCACAACTCCTTAACCTATGATGAAATTTGAAGTGAGCTGATCCATCCATATATTCCCATTTCCCCATATCCAACACATTGGGAAATTTCTAAATTTAACCGGTTCAAAAATAAAGAAGACTCGCAGCAACACTTGCGCTCTTTCAAACATGGGTGCTATCTAATCTCCCACGACGATGCTTTACTCATACGAACATTCCCCATGTACTTAATGGGACCCACGTTAGACTAGAATAGCTGTTTGCCTCAACATTCCATTTACTCATTTAATCAAGTGGATCAAGCCTTCTTGGACCTTTTTTTAATCAATATCGTCAAGAAGATCACTATGACCGACTTATACTCAACTTGACAATACGATGACGAGTCTATCACTAATTTTTTTGCTCATTGGCAGAGCCTCATCAACCAGATAACATTCTAGTTTCCTCAAACTGAGCTTATAGAGTTGTTCACTAGAGGTTGTTCTAGGCACATCTCACCAAATCTAAAAGTACATACCTTTTGTACCTTCGATGAAGCATTTACCATGGCACAAAAACTAAAAATTTGGGCCATTGAAGAGAAGAAAATTCAATTGCGTAACAAAATGTCGCATTTAAATCAAATGATGCTTTGTCCTCTTCAAAAATCCAAAATAATTATTCAAAATCAAAAGGATTGTCCAACGCATTAGTTTTAAAGGCTGGCCCATCTCACCCCTCTAATCAATCGAAACCTACCTCTAACCTTTCTCCCATTCAAAATTTTCAGTTCAAATGGGAGCAATGAAAATACACTCCAATCAGGGATCTGTATTCTTTAGTATTAGAAAAACTTCTTAAGGCCCGAACCATTGCTCTTCCACCCATAAAACCACATACTGGTTTTGACCCCTATTTTCCTATGCTAACATTGTACAAGGAACATGACTATTATAACTATCATCACATAAAAGGCCATAGCAATGGTGGTTGTATAACCTTCAAGAACATTGTCCAAGAAATTTTAGATAATGGAGATCTTGTCTTGGACAACCCCAACACACCCAAAAAATAGAATTTACATATCTTTAAGAAGTCGTTCCCTAACCATACCCCATCATCAAACCTAATTGGTGAACCTTAAATTAATGACAGTAATGTCCATGAGGTCCATGCTATGTTTGATACCATACCATCTCTCTTGTATCAAGGATATTCTAGCACGATCTCCTCTACCCATGAAGGATCCTACTTCCTCTACTCCTTCACCCATAGAGGAGTCCCCTTTATCTCCCCCTTCACCCATGGATGAGTCCACAATTTCTTCCAATTCTGGTTCACCACTTACCTCACAACCTAATGAACTACCAATGGTATTGACTCTCCTACCCATAAGAGAGTCATCCTCACTTTCTTCTCCACTGAAAAAGGAAACTATCTCATCTTAACTGTTATCTCCCCTACCCATAAGGGATCCTTTAGACCCACCATTTCCTTTTGGGGACAATTCCCCATTAGTATTCAAGGATCTCATTGATATGCTCTTGGCTCCCCTACCCACAGAGTCCAAAGCCAACCAGTTCCCTATTTCATAGACATATTTTACAGGGATTGATACTAAGCCAACATCATATTCACATACAACAATGTAATTTTCACGCATGGATGACCACTTGGATTACATTGATAGTTTCATGCTTTGGGGACGCCTTTGGTTACCCTTATCCACCCAAATGAAAATGTTACATGCGGATACCTCCACGATCTATCTAAAGGTATCTCAAGAAACCAAGTCAACCATGACCATGCATGTTGAAATGGCCTCTTCTTATTCACCCTTTCCTACATCGAAACCTCAATAAAAACTAAACCTATTCCTATCCCTAAGAACCTATCTATATCCATACCTTCTCTTACATCAAGACCCATCACTACCTTGGGTTTCATGCTGAGATCAAGCCTTATCCATTCACCCATCAAGCTAGATTTAGCCACATCTTCCCAAGCTTGCACAAAAACCAATCCTCCACCTAAAAGGAAGACCCAACCTTTTAGGCCACACATACCAGTTACACCCACCACGCCTTTGTCACCATCACCCCTTCTGTGTATCCTAGGGCCTCACTCATCGACCTTGGCAACATAGCTGCCTATCCAAGGTAAATCAAAAGTGCCGCAACCCACCTCTTCATCACAATCCTTTATTACACCCAACCTATCAGAGCAACGTACACCTTTGTCGTTATCCACATATTTCTTACCATCTATACCCCCACCAACTACAATAACCTCATTAATACCTATGAGACTTCCTTCTCTTCAACCTGTACCTTCCACCTCACCTCTGTTAGAAACCTTTATCACACCTCCATTATCACCATGGCTAACACGTCCTCTTCCACCATTTGCTTTCCCTTATGCATCATGCACTCCTCCTTCACCTTTACCCAAGAAGGTGCAACCAAAATTGAAAAACCCACTACCCTCCAAAGAGGTAGTCAATCCTACAATGTCTTCCATAACTAGTTCATCTACCATGCTTTTACTCATGAAATAACAACCCAAGCCTAAAAAAATACCACCTAAAAAACCTATGGTCAAACTTATCCCACCTCATGTAGTACCTCACATATCACAATCACTTATACTTCAATCCATACCCACCCTCACCTCACATTGCAATCCATTGGCAGGTTCTTACACCAACATTCTAGCTAACCTTTTAGAGACTGTTGCCATCACATTGCCACCCCTTATACCTTAGGATCCACTTAAACCCAAACCAAAAGGGTTTGACAATACTAAAATTTTGGCCTACCATCATGTGCCATGGCATAATGTAGAAAAATGTAAGGCTCTAAAGACCGTTCTTCCCCAAGTATGTCCTCTTGAAGAAAAATTTGATGACGATGATCTTCTAGACAAGGACCCTATTCCAGTCCCACCTATCACCACACATACTCATCCCTTACCTATTTAATGACCTACATCACCACCTCCAAAACCCATTTATCTTCCTCCAAAATTTGAGATCAACATGGCCTGCATAAGAGAGTTAGCCAAACCTCCACCTAAATGCCAATGCATTGCCTTCTTTACACAACACCAATACCTCTCTGTACTATTTCTGATCCTTTTTCTACACATATCATAACTTATATGCTCCTTCACCCCATATAAATATGGTTAACAATGCCACTCACACTCAAAAAGACAAAGGAAAAGAGAAAATTGGTAGCCCATATAGTTCACCTTTACCCGCTATCCAATATTACACAACTGCCCCATCTACCTCAACCTTGCCCTAACATTGCCCAAACCTTACCTAATCTTACCCAATCAACCTTACCCAATTTTTCCCAATTTATCTCAACCAATCTACCCTACTTAATTTACCCATCACCTACTTCATCACACTCAACCTTGCCTAATTTTACACAATGTTACCTATCATCACCTTATCCTACTTTAACTTATGGGGGAATCAATATTCCCTCTTCTTCTATTTCACACCGCTCATCCAAACCGGACCTTTGTCATCTACCTTACCTAATCTACCCACCACCTGTCTCAACCTTGCCTAAACCTTTCATAATCTTGCCCAATCAACCTTACCTAATTTATCCCAATTTTTCAAAACCAATCTACCTTACCTAATTTATCCATCACCTACTTCATCACACTCAACCTTGCCTACATTTACAAAACGTTACCTATCATCACCTTATGCTACTTTACCTTATGGGGCACTTGATATTCCCTCTTCTTCTATTTTTCATCTCTCATCCAAACTAGACCTTTATCATCTACCTTACCTAATCTACCCACCAAATGTCTCAACCTTTCCTAAACCTAGCTTAACCTTGCCCAATCAACCTTGCCCAATTTTTTCCCCACATGCCTCAACCTTAACTAAAACTTTCTTAACTTTACGCAATCAACCTTACCACATTTTTCCTAATTTATCTCAACCAATCAAACTTACCTAATTTACCCATCACCTACTTCATCACACTTAACCTTGCCCAATCTTGCAAAATGATATCTATCATAACCTTATTCTTCCTTATCCTAGGGGGGACTCGACACTCCCTTTTCTTCTATTATACCTCCCTTCCAAACTAGATCTTCTTTATTTACCTTATCTTACCTTACCCAACTTTACCCAACCTTACCCCATCTACCATACACAACTTTATTCACCCTTTCCCAATCTTACCCATCCTCACCTATCACCATCTCATTCTTCTCTATACCCATGGGGGACTTGTCACTCCCCCTTCTTTTATTGAATGTTTCACTAAAACCATACCTTTTACATCCTAAATTTTTCCTTCTACCAAAAATGTATCAAAAGTGCCTACGATAAACATGTCCATGAACAAACCTTCCAAGTCAGTGACCTCGTCCTAAAGGAAAATCAACATATAACAAAAGCAGAGAAAAGTAAACAGGGAAAATTTACTCCTAATTGGCTTGGACCTTATGTCGTTACTCATACCTATGGATCTGGTGCTTATTGTTTATCTTCACTCGATGGTAAACCTGAACCTAAGCTCCTCAATGCCTTGCATCTTTGACCATTCTACTATTTAACTAAGTCCTATATCACCTCTTGTCTATTTAACGCTCATCCCTTGAGCACCATTCACCTTCCATTTTACCTATTCTAAGGATCAATGACTAAAACAAGAATCATGTGATTACTCATTACTTTTTAGCCTTATCTTCAATATGAGTACGATGGACCTACTCATGGCATGATTCTCATGGATAATTTTCCTCTTTTTCAAGATGGAATCCCATGGTCGTTCATCACTTAAAGCATCTCTATCATAGTTAACCTATGTGTTCTAGAGTTTTGTCTTCAAAAAACAAAACCCTATTTTTCTCTATAGTCTTGTCCATGACTTAACAGTCCAAAAGAAAAATAATTTCAAAAGTAAAATGGGATTCAACTCCTTGAGTCAAACTTCCAGCAAAAAGATGACTCCCTAAAAAAGGACATATACGCTTTCTATCTCGCTGCTATAAATAGACTTCTCCCTCGAAGGACAACTATACAAAGCTAGCCGTATTGTATTTAGTCTATCATAAAAATAAGACTATTCTTGAAAAAATTAAAATAAAAATATTCTAAAGCTTCCCGCATCGACCACCTTCATGAATATCTCAAGGAGAAAATATAATCATCCCACATAGACTTCCCGCATCGATCAGTCTATCAAAAACAAAAGAAAAAGAAAAAAAAGAGAAAAATATTAACTTTTTCGTCATGAAATTACCTATTGTGATCTTGGGTCTCTTGCCAAGTTGGCATGTTGTCTCACACTAGGTTATGCTACAACCAACTTGCTTTCACCTCATCACCTTTTTCACCCTAATTTCCTGCCCTCTCAAGGGACATGCCGCAATTGCGACATTTCATAATCATATGACTTTATTCACCCTTAGAATAGTCAATCATGAAAATGCCTTTAGGGTCTTCGTTCATATGCCCATCTTAGGTATAAACAAATCATTTTGGTTCCTACCAATTAGGCAGATATTTTGGTCACCTCTTACCCTTCACCTTCTTCATTACTTGTTGATTATTCTATAAAGGAAAAATACTTTGATACCTCAATTTAACCACACATAAATGACCTAAATTCACCCTTGCCTTCATGATCTAAACTCAACCATACCCACTTGTCATAAACTCATTACTACGACATAACACTTGGCCTTACCAACACTTTTTACACAATAAATGTTGTAGCCTAGAATTTACCAAATAACTACCTAGACGCGTTGGAACATCACTCAGCCTAGACTGAGTGCTCACCTAAAGCATACAAAGGTACCAGGTCCCTCTTTAGGGTTATTGTAGTAGGATGTTAGCATGATGAAGGAAGAAACACATAGATTCATAACTAATCTATCATTCTACATTGTATGCTACACTAAGATCTATGATAGAACAAACATTAAATAGTAATCATGATTAAATAAATAACATACGCTACTTGATTACACACAGGAATGACACTTAGATTCAGCCAATATCTTCCATTTATTAATAAACACAGAATCTCCTTACAATAATGTTAATCGATACCAATGTGCGTATGGATATGATACAGTAATTCAATCATGTGTATATCTCTATATCTTCATACATCCATTACACTCATATATTACCACGATGTACCTCACATCATATATAATTATTAATATATATATGATGTGAGGTATGGATAATGATGTATGAAGATATAATTCATGATCATATACAGTAATTCAATCATGTGTATATCTCTATATCTTCATACATCCATTACACTCATATATTACCATGATGTACCTCACATCATATATATATATATATAGGATGGGGACTTTCCCTTCACCGCTTATATATTCTAGAAATAGGTCGCATGCTATTAATAGCTATGTGCCATTCACAAGCATAACCACACATGTAAGTGTGCTATCTATAGGCCTCTTACAGTTAACTGAAGTGATAATCCTATTCTTAGTTCGTCTTCATGCAAAACACTTTGATCCGATCCTCCAAAAATAGAAAATGCATGACACGCACGTCTCCACATCATTGGTGTGTTTGCATGCCATCTCTTAAAATTAGGTTGTCATGCTCAAAATCAGCTAAGCCCTAAATGTTGAACTTTCCTTCCATGCATGGGTCCTTCCTATCCCTCCGCACCCTTGATCCTGGCCTTCTCTCCCGCACAGACTCCTTATGTGTTCTCTAACAAGTATTCTCTGATCAGCCTTACCCCACGCTAATCTCATTGTCATCCTGAGAATGGGTATTCCTCAAAAAATTGAAGTAAAGAACAGAATAATGGAAAGAATAATAATGAAAGAATGTAGAAAAATAAAGAATTTTATGAGACAACCTCCTCTATATCATTTTGCAGTATCAATTTTGGATACTCCTCCTTTATTTTAGCCTCCAAAACCTTTCATTCAATGAATGCTTATTCTACTTTTTCTGGGATGTCCAAAGCAATGGATTCCAACTCATCCCTCGTAATCTCTCCCTTTTCATTCTAAAAAACCAACACAACACTGGACATTGATGTCATTCTCCCTTTTAAGAGATCCATCTTCTGTGCAATTAGCTTCCTAAGATCTTCCAGCCAAGTCTTTTGTGGCTCTTGTGTTGCTTCCATGGCCTCTCACTTCTGCTTAACTATTGACAATCTTTCTGTGTGACCCAATGTCTCATCCTTCATTGCTTTCTAGACCTCATTGTTTTCTTCTAGGGTATTTATGATGATAAGAGCCTCTGGAGTTGTGTAGATATTTAAAGCCTAGTCTTCTTTCTTTAGTACCTCTTACAACACTTGTAGCATCCCTTCATAAGATGAAATATTTCACATCACTGACGATTTCTCTCATTCTGCATCTTGCTTTGAATTTCTTGGCACTGTCATGCATAAAGGTTCATCTTCAAGTACCAAGTCCACTAAATTTCCAACATAGTGTATCACTGAAGGAAACATTTGTGGTACCTTGGCCTCTAAGTGTGGCCTTGCTCTGATGACATTGTCCCCAATCTCCTCTTCGATGCTGATAAATACTTTGTTCTTCTTCTGCGTGAAGTCCCTCTCTTGTGTTATGTGTGCTATCTCTACATCCTTTGTCTTCAGCTTCTCACACAGTTCTCTGATTGTTGCAGCTTTGTCAATGTTTCTTCTAGCTACTTTAGTAGAAACCTTCACCATTGTGTTTCTTACATGTTCATCTGACATGACAGTAGGATTTACTATCATGTGTCTAGCTTGGGGTGCCTTCTTTAGCCATCTCAAAATGCATGAATATTTGCATACATCGAAGTCAGGCTCATCCATGTGGGTGTGCATTGACCATGATAGTTACTTTCGAGTGCGCACAGATGTCATATCCTCATCCATTAGCTCCCATCTGAATAAATCCTTCTATGCTATCATGCTCTGGAAGTGGGAAAGGACATTTTTTCCTGTGTCCTCTACATACCCCATGGTTGGTGGAATGTGCTCTCCACTTGTTCTTCTATACCGTTGCTACCTAGGGACTTTAGCTTCCAAATTTGGAAATTGTGTCTCCATGTCCTGAACATTCTCAGAAGCTATCTCCTCTAGTCTCTTCTTGTCCTCTTCTCTTCCCTTTGATTCCTCACCCTATTCTTCTATGTTCTCTGGAAGTGTAGAAGAATCAGGCGCACTTTCCTCTGACTCTTATGCATCTTCATATAACTTTAGTTTCCTCCTTCTTTGCATAGTTTCCTCCTTCTATGGAGATATTCTGGGTGATCTATGCACCGTGGTTGGAGTAGCACCTTGGATCCTTTTTCTCCTAAACACCTTTTTAAATTTGTGCTCCCCTTGGATTGCATTTAAGTCCTCATCATCCCCCTCTTGTGGATGAGGCAGTGTAATGGTGCACTCAACTTCACCCTTATTTATAGGATGTCTCCTACCTTTATGCTCCAAACCACCACTATCTTCACACTCCTACTTCTCATCCTCCACTTGAATTGGCTCTATGGGCTTAGGCACTAGGATGTTCTCCATTGTATTATTTCCCTTTGGTGGTGCTAGAAGTGTGAACTCGCCTTCCACATATTTGTTATTCTCCATCTTTGGCTTCAGCTGAAGATACACCAATGTTGCCCCTACATCTACTACAGCCAGGATTATTGGCTTAATATTCAACACCTTCGAAATGATCCTCTCGGTGAAGGCACTTCTTCCAAGATACAAATACTTCTTTCTCAACGTGTGGTAGTCATAGTCTACCTTATCTAAATTGAATACCAGTTAGTGTGTGTCTATAAATCTATGAACAAATGCTTGGAAATACCTTGTAGTGAATGCATAAGGTAATTTACACCAAGGGCTCTAGAATCCATCTTTCATTGGGAAGCATGTGATACAGAAATGCTGCTATATAACAAACTGGACTTGTGTCCCTACTACTGATGGTAGGTACTTTGGGATGTGCCACTCTTCTCTAAACACCGTGCAGAGCCTGTCATACCATTTCTCTGCCATTTGCTTTACATCATCTGTCATGGCCCCTTCACATAGATACTGAAACTTTCAGCTGATGACTTATTATCCATGGGGTATTCCCATACTTTTTCCTTCGGCCCATCTGGTACTCCAATTTCCATGAATACTAGTGATAGTAGAAAAGACCTAAAGCTGATATTCCCTCATGTGCATGCTTCTTCGACTATTTGTTCTATAATATAGCCTACAATATTGTAGATTACTTCTTCTAACATCTTACGCACAACATGTAGCCATATAGTATTTACCTATGAGCATCGCTCCTGATCATTCAAATTTATAACAAGGTGTGCTGCTGCTTGCACAACTGGATAGTTCTTCAATTTTTCCATATCCATACCGTGCGGACCCATCAGGTATCCAAAATCTTGTGTGGTCTTCAAGATCATGAATTTATCTGTGAGATCATTCTTTATGTCCTCTCCTACAACCTTCAAACATGTAACTGATGAGATAAGCACAGATGAGATTCTAACTCTACATCCTGCAAAGTATAAGAAGTCCTCATGCACTCTTCTCAAGAGCCACTAATACAAGGGATCATACTTCCTGAAATATGGGAGCTCATATAATTGGTAGACCCCAATTCTCTTCAGAATCTTCTCACCTACATCATAAAAAATTGGCATGTCATCCACCATATGATTGTTCATCCTAGCAGTGAGCAAGGAATCGAGATCCTTCTTGGTCTCCATGGTCCTGTGATTATATTTACTCACTTTTATCTTTCTAATGGGTGAATCCCACTCCTGGAAATGATGAATCCTTCTAGATATTGCATTTCTGAAAAATGGATTTCAGGTGCCATCTCTTCTTCCTCAATGACCACCTTCTTCTATCCTTTTGTTGCTACTGCAGATACCTTCTTGGGTGCCATTTTTTTCCTTTAAAAACATATCCTCTTTAACTCTGTAACTTTGCAAATCAAACCCTAGGTTGATTCAGTCGTCCCCTAGGTGGAAACTTCATGCCCTAACTCCTATCTACCTCCCTGCTTCTCTCAAACCCTTCACCACCAGGGACACAAGCTTCTTTTCACACAAATATTTTTATCACACTTGGTTTCACACCCTTCACACCTTAACCAAATCACTAAGCTCTTCACAATTGTCTCTTTCCTCAAATTCTCTTATCGTAATGGTAAAAATGAATCAAATTTGTTCTTTCCGCATGGTACATCTTTGCTCCCCAGTTATAACCTTCTAGTGCACCTTCCTACCCTTTGGTCACAAAATTCTCTTCAACATGTGCCCTTACACCCGAGTTCCTCATCACTGTACCTTTTCCTAGTAGTTATCATGGCCTCTGCTTACCTCATGTTATACTGTCCTTTCATTCATCTCCATCCTTGGTCACTTTTGAGAAACAATATTATTTTGACTTAAAGTGCACCCATAGCAGCTTATTCCTTTCACCTTTCAATTCCCATGGTCTTTTACTTAGATAACTACAACCACCCCACACTAAAGGTATGTGCAATCCTCTACGCATAAACATTCTTCACATAGTAATTAGCTTCATGTGCGCAAGCACGCTTTACACAAGAACAACAACTAAATTGACAAAGCATAACGACAATGAAGTAAATACAGAAGGGAAACCTAATCTAAATGGCAATACTACCTTATTACAAAGACCAATAAGTCTTATTTATAGTAGGGTTTCATCCTACTCCTGTTAAAGTAACCGGGTAGCCGTGTTACATCAAGTGCTTATAACTGACAAGTACATGTTTCAATTATTTGAGTGATGACATACGGCCCCAACCAATGTACTTTGAGCTTTCCTAGATGGCGCAAGAACTTAAGAGTAATAAAGAAGTACCATTTGTCTAATCTCAAATTTCTTATCCCTTATGTTTATGTCATGCCATGCCTTCTGCTCAGCCTTTTCCTACTTATGAATCCATCATGCTATGGCTCGTTTCTCATCCAGTTGAATCATCTTCTTGATACACTTTTCTAAAACATGTTCATCAGCTAGACCTCTAGTGTGCGTAATGCGCAAAGAAGGTAAAATAAATTCTATAGGGATAATGGCTTCCATGCCAAACACCAGTTGAAATGGTGTGGCTTTGTTCAATCCCTTATAAGTTGTTCTATATGCCCAAAGAATAGCTGACACTTTGTCATCTCAATCCTTTCTTCCAACATCACAATTTTTTGTCAAATTCTAGCTCAAAATCTTGTTGAAATCCTCAGTAGTTCCATTTGCCTAAGGATGGTAGGGTGTAGTTTTATGGTGTGCAACCATAAACTCATCTAATAGGATCCTGATTGTCTCATTCAAAAAGTGTGTACCCTTATCACTTTTCAAGCTTAAAGGACATCCATATCTTGTAAGAACATTGTCCCATAGAAACCTAGCAATTATAGCTTCTGTACAGTCCTTTGTAGGTGTTGCTTCTCCCCACCGTGTGAGATAATCTATATAAGTAATGATATAGCACGATCCTTTCCTACATGTGACTGGAAAAATAGGTCCTAAAAAGTCAATGGCCCATTTCTCAAACAATTCTACACTAGTAATTGGTCTCAAAGGCATCTCATCTCTTTGCCCCATTTTTCTTAAGCGTTGACAATGATTACATGCCTTACAATATTCTTTATAGTCTTTATATAACATATCCCACCATAATCAAGTAAGTAGGATCTTCCAGGTAGTCGCATCACCTGCATAATGGCTTCCTGTAATACCACCATGAGCTTCTTCCATAATATCCTTGCGCTCATGCTCTAGTACACAATGGTGTAATACTTCATCTCTTCCTAACTTGTAGAGGTCACCCCTAATTAACATAAACAGTGTCGTGTGTATAACAAGATGTTTCTTTTCTAATGCCTTCATTCCTTCTAGTGTTATACTAGTCCGCAGAAAGACATCAATGTCTTCTAATTCTAACGGTGCGTGTTGTAACCTATATAACTATGCATCTGGCATGGTTTCTTCAATTATTTGTGCTTCCTCTCTTGAGTTGATTCTAGATAGATGGTATGGTCTAGAATTTCTTTTCCCTAGCTTCACCATAACTTTGATATCAAACTCTTGAAATAAGAGTACCCATCTACATATGCACCCCTATAAGACACGATTTTTTACCAAGTACTTCAATGCCATGTGATCTATATAAAACACAAATGGTGTTTCTAACAAGTATTGTCGAAACTTTTGCAATGCATAGATCATGGACAAATCTTCACGCTTTGTAGTTGTATAATTCTATTAAGTAGGAGTCAGCTTCCTACTAGTAAAACAAATTGAATGATCAAAAATACATTCTCCAGGTAGAGCTAACACAACACCAATGGCCATGCCAAAGGCATCCACATGCACAAGAAATGGCTTATCCCGTGAGGGAAAGCATATAATGGGTGCGATAGTAAGTTTCTTTTTTCATATCTAAAATGTGCATTGTTGTGGTTCTCTCCAATAAAATGTACCTTTCCCCTTTAGTAACTCTTCCAAGGGCACAGAAATTTTGGCATACCCTTTGATGAATTTTTTATAATATCCTGTATGACCTAAAAATCCACGCATCACGCTTTGACTGGTAGGCTCTTCCAGGCCTAAAATGACTGTAACCTTAGTTGGATCAATGAGCAAACCTTCCTTGTAGATTATATGTCCTAACAATATTCCAAATGGTGTGGAAAATATACACTTCTTGATGTTTAAAGAGATACTCAATTGTCTGCACCGTTCAAACATTAAGTGCATATTGTCACAATGATCTTTCACAAGCCAATATACTGTCCAATCATCTAGGTAGACCTGTAAGAAGTTGTGAATAAAAAATTTGAATGCCTGAACAACTATGTGTGAGAATATAGCAGGTGCATTTTTCAATCCAAAAGGCATCATAGTATAGGTAAAACTACCCCATTCAGTAGTAAATGTTGTCTTGTCTTGATCCTTCTAAGAAATCCTAACCTAATGATACTTGTAAAACCCATCTGTAAAGGAGTATATTTCACGCCCTGAAACACCTTCCAGTATTTCCTCAGTGAATGGCATCAAGAATGGATCAGTGATGCATGTAGCATTTAACTCCATGTAGTCTATACATATACTAATTCATCCATCCTTATTGATAGTGACCACCATTGGGCTAACCCATTCTGACTCAATAAGGGGTTTGATAATTCTAAATTTCAACATTTTATCAATTTCTTCTTTTACCTTTTCACATAAATTAGGATTCATTTTGTAAGGCCTCTTTCTAACTAGGCATGCACCATCTTTAACCTTTATCTTCATTTTCCCAAGTGATTTATACATGCCTTTAAGTTCATGATATCCTTTTGGGAATAAGTACTAATAGTACTTGAGTAACTCAATGACCTTTGCTACCTCCGAGTCTGACCAGTAGTCTCGAATTATGGCCTCCTTAGGCTTAGCCTCTAAACCTATATTGACCTTCTTTGTCTTCATGGGTTTGTGATAGGTGTGCATATCCTTCTCTGCACTATCCAAGACCTCATGCACCCCTTATGAATGTTCAATATCTAGGTTTTCAATTTCCTCATCATCCACAATGTAAACCATCTTTCCCTTCTCTTTCTCAAGGCAAGTGCATTCAAGTAGTATGAAGTCCATTTCTTCTTCCTTCTCAAAATGTGCCTTGGAATCTGTCTCACTAAATAATTCTTGAATATGCTCTTCTTCTTTTGCACTATCTCCCATGGTTAAGCATTTGATAAATTTTAATGCATCTTCTATTGGAGGTTGAGAAGAAAATTAGTCAAAGGTATGGATCATCCCTGTAGTCAAATTTTTCCAGTTTCCAGTCTCTCGATGTAGTTCTGCATATACATACCAGGCACATGCGCATCCTTATAGCGTAGAGTACAATCTATGCACCCATACTTAAAGTGGTAATGCTTCCTATCCTACTTTCTAGAGTCTCTCACACTGTTGAATGTGATGCTGAATAGGTGGATCACCATGATAAGTGTAGATTTGCATAGGTGCAATGTTCCTTACAAACCTAATAGATAGAGCGATTCCAATCTCTTCCCATTCTATAAGATTATCTCTGTGGACTACCCACCAACACACTGTTGTCCCGTGTAAGGTGTATACTAACATAGCTCTTCTCTTAATTTGATATGTCCACTATGTTTCCATGGCTTTCAAAAATTTAGGAAGATCTTCTGCCCATATATACCAAGGTATTGTGCTACCTATCCGTCAGAACGAACAAACTCCATTCTTGCACGTAACCGCACTTTTTACTTCATGCCCTACTAATTCATATGTACCATGAGCCCAATTGTCACAAGAAATACTCATAGTATCACTAATACCATGATAATCCTCCCACTATATGATGCCTTCTTTTGATTTCTCATTGACCTCTAGGTCTTGAACAACGTGTACATAAATTTGGTTTAAGTCCTCCTCACTTAGAGGCTCAACATATGGTGTAGACTTCCCATTTGTCAACAGTATCACAACCCTTTCCTCCTTGTTCTCAAAGTTGATATACCTCTTGTTGAATCTCAAGTTAGCGTTATTTGCATAACACTAAGGGCATACAAGAAAGGCTATAAAATTGTCTACTTCTGCAAGTGTTAATACCTCAAAATTCCCAGTGAACTTGGCCCCTTGTATGGTTATAGATGCATCCTTCAAAACTCCTATGGGGGTGGCCTTAGTTTGGTTTTCCATAAACAACACATTAGATGATGGCTACAATGGAGGCCTCCCCATTTGTACCCATGCATATAATGTAAGCACATTTACTTCCACACCTGTATCAATCAATATGTTGCTCAACAACCACCCATCCACAACAACATTCAAAGTAATTTCCTCGTCATAGTCAATGCTATCAGGGGGAGGATTTACATGCAAGATCTACCATCCGGTTTCAAAACTTACGTGCAGAGTGTTCCCCTTTAATCAACTTCCTAATAGTGGGATAATGTTCTCCTGGCACAACATTCTACACACTTCTCACAGCTCATCGATATCAGTTTGGACTCTCTTTGATGCTTTCTTCTACTCCTTTAAGTACTATATCTCACCTTGAAGATTCCTTAGCACTTCCATGGTATCCTGGTAACCCTCCTCCTTGGTGATCGTAGGCTTTTGGTGCAATGCTTCTCTTATGTGTGCTGCTTTAGTGTGTGTAGTAATCTTCACCGTTAATGCCTTAGGTCCTTCTACTATCTTGGGCATCCATTGATCTTCTACCACACGCTAGATTCTAACCATCTCAACACCTTTATTTTCTTACTTATGCTGCTTACTTAGATGCTCATATAAGTCTAGGCACTCTTGATAGCTATGGTTCTTCCCACAGAAAGAACATGTAATATTCTGAGGAGATCCGCACTTATAACATGTTCCACAAGGGAACTCACCTCTTCCTCCACCAAGGATTCATCCTCCATATCCACCATGATATCCACATCCCCTTCCACGACCTCCTTCAAAACACCCCTCATTCCTGTCATAGCATGTTGGATTATGATCCCGATCCTGGTGCTCATTCTTACCCTTAGAACTATCTATTACACTTGTCTGTCATACCACAATGTCTCTAATATCCTGGATTCGACCAATCAACCAAAAATCCTTAGTATCATGGGTCGTAGACCTATAAATCTTGCAAAAGAAAGATACATTATTCCTTATCACGCACTGTAACAAAGGACAATGACTAGCATCATGATTCAAATGACAGATCTCACAATCCAACAGTAATGAGCATACAAATCTATGAGGGAAACTATTCTTGGTGTGACCTTCCACTTCACAATCTATACACCAAATTCTTGAGCGCATTTCATGGGCTGAATTTGCTGATAGCTTCTCTAACTAATTTTCCATAGCTGTAATTTGTGCCTCTAAGAATGGACTAATGCCAGTGTCAATGCTCCCAACTGCCTTAGCATGTAAAGCTACTTCCAATGTTTCACGTGGATCAATGTATGTCTTATGTGAGAACGCCCTTCTAAATGGTGTAATCAATCCTCCAACGAACCATTGTGCATGCTGGCTAGTGTGAATATCATAAGATAACTTAGATAGAAGTGTCTTAGAACAAACATCATACTCACGTACACTCTCAGTAGTGCCTTGCTTGATATCCTTGAGTGCACTAATACTCTTTCAAGAAAGCATATTTTAATGCTGCATAATCCACACAAGTTTGATCGGGGTCAAACTTCCTATACCAACTATGTGCAAATTGATTTTCCTTATGCTCAGTAGCCATGATCCCCTTAGTGTGCCATAATACTTCACACATATGCACATAAGACATACACTAATCCACATGAAGCACTGGAAGTAGCTTTGTGTGCTGAGGCAGTTGAGAGCATTGTCATTGGCGTTAGTACATTCGTAGAGGAACATATTACAGCTATGGAAAAGTAGTTAGAGAAGCTATCAGAAAATTCAGCCCATGAAATGTGCTCAGGAATTTGGTGTACAGATTGTGAAGTGGAAGGTCACACCAAGGATAGTTTCCCTCGCAGATCTGTATGCTCATTACTATTGGATTGTGAGATCTCTCATTTGATTCATGATGCTAGTCACTGTCCTTTGTTACAACACGTGATAAGGAAGAATGTATCTTGCTCTTACAATATTTGTAGGTCCATGACCCATGATAGTGAGGATTTTCGATTGATTGGTTAGATTGAGAATGCTATAGACATTGGGGTATGATAGACAAGTGTAATAGATAGTTCTAATGGTAAGAATGAGTACCAGGATTAGGATAATAATCCAATGCACTATGCCAGGAATGAGGGGCATTTTGAAGGAGGTCATGGAAGGGGACATGTATATTGTTGTTGATATGGAGGACGAGGCCATGGTGGAGGAAGAGGTGAGTTCTCTTGTGGATCATGTTATACATGTAGATCTCCTGACCACTATAGGTGTGAATGTCCTCAGAATACTACATGTTCTTTTTTGTGGGAAGAACCATAGCTATGAAGAGTGCCTGAAATTATAGGAGCATCTGAGTAAGCAGCATAAGCAAGAAAACAAAGGCACTAGGATGGTTAGAATCCAATGCGTGGTAGAAGATCAGTGTATGCCCAAGATAGTAGAAGGACCTGAGGTATTGACAGTGAAGATTACTACACACACTGAAGAAACACATGCAAGAGAAGCATTGCACCAGAATCTTACAATCACCAAGGAGGAGGTTTTGCATGCAAGGTACCCAGATCCCACTCATTAGAAGGAGGTTTACTAGGATACCATGGAAGTGCTAAGGAATATTTTAGGTGAGATACAATACTTAACGGAGCAGAAGAAAGCATCAGAGAAAGTCTAAAATGATATTGATGATCTGCGAGAAGTGTGTAAAATGTGGCGCCAGGAGAACATTATCCCACTATTAGGAAGTTGGTTAAAGCGGAACACTCCATGCGCAAGTTTTGAAACTAGACGATAGATCATGCATGCAAATCTTCCCCCTGATAGCATTGACTATAATAGGGAAATTACTCTAAATGTTGTTGTGGATGGGTGGCTGTTGAGAAACATATTGATTAATACAGGTATGGAAGTAAATGTGCTTACATTAGATGCATGGGTACAAATGGGGAGGCCTCCATTGCAGCCATCATCTAATGTGTTGTTTATGGCAAACCAGACTAAGGCTACTCCCATAGGAGTTTTGAAGGATGCGTCTATAACCATACACAGGGCCAAGTTCATTGGGGATTTTGAGGTATTAGCCTGTTGTATTCTCACGCATAGTTGTTTAGGCATTCAAATATTTTATTCACAACTTCGTATAGGTCTACATAGATGATTGGATAGTATATGGGCTTATGGAAGATCATTGTGATAATCTGTGCTTAATGTTTGACCGGTGCAGATAGTCAAATATATCTTTGAACATCAAGAAGTGTATATTTGCCACACCATTTGGAATATTGTTAGGACATATAATATGCAAGGAAGGTTTGCTCATTGATCCAGGTAAGGATGTAGTCATTTTAGGCCTGGAAGCATCTACCAGTCAAAGCAAGGTGCACAAATTTTTAGGTCATACAGGATATTATAGAAAATTCATCAAAGGGTATGCCAAAATTGTTACACCCTTGGAAGACTTACTGAAGGGGAAAGGTATATTTTATTGGGGAGAACCATAGAAACACATGTTTAAGATATTAAAATAGAGACTTACTACTGTGCCCATTCTACCCTTTCCCTCAAGGGATAAACCATTTCATGTGCATGTGGATGCCTCTGGAAAGGCCATTGGCACTGTGTTAGCTAAGCTTGAGAAGGTATTGTCAGCCATCCAATTTTTTTTGCTAGTAAGAAGTTGACTCTTACTGAACATAATTATACAACTACAGAGCATGAAGCTTTTTCTATGATGTATGCATTGCACAAGTTTCAACAATACTTGTTATCAACACCATTTGTGTTTTATACAGATCACATAGCATTGAAGTACTTGGTAAACAATCCCATCTTACAAGGCACATATGCAGATGGGTACTCTTATTTCAAGAGTTTGATTTTAGAGTTGTGGTGAAGCTAGGGAAAAGCAATTCTAGACCAAACCATCTATCTAGAATCAACTCAGGAGAGGAAGCACATACAATTGAAGAAACCATTCTAGATGCATAGTTATATAGGTTATAATACACGCCATCAGAATTAGAAGACATTGTTGTCTTTGCGTAGACTGGTATAGCACCAGAAGGAATGAAGGCATTAGAAAAGAAATAACTTGCTATATGCGTGGCACCATTTATGTTAATTAGTGGTGACCTCTACAAGTTAGGCAGAGATGAAGTATTATGCCATTGTGTATTATAGCTTGAGCGCAAGGATATTATGGACGAAGCTCATGTTGGTATTGTAGGAGGCCATTATGTAAGTTATGCGACTACTCGGAAGATCCTACTTGTTGGATTATGGTGGGAGACATTGTATAAATACTATAAAGAATATTGTAAGGCGTGTTATCATTGTCAGTGCCTAGGAAAACTAGGGCAAATAGATGAGATGCCTTTAAGACAAATTACTAGTGTAGAACCGTTTGAGAAATGGGCCATTGACTTTGTAAGACCTATTTCGCTAGCCATGCATAGGAGTGGATCACATTATATCATTACTTGTATAGATTATCTCACACGATGGGTAGAAGCAACACCAACAAATTACTATACAATAGCTATAGCGGATAGGCGTCTATGGGAGAATGTTATTACAAGATATGGATGTCCTTTAAGCTTGACAAGTGATAGGGGTACACACTTTTTGAATTAGACAATTAGATCCTATTAGATGAGTTTATGGTTGCACACCATAAAACTACACCCTACCATCCTTAGGAAAATGGAATTGTTGAGGGTTTCAACAAGATTTTGAGCCAAACTTTGACTAAAAATTATGATGTTGGAAGAAAGGATTGGGATGAAAAAGTGTCAGTTGTTCTTTGGGCATATAGAAAAACTTATAAGTGATTGAACAAACCCACACTGTTTCATCTGGTGTTTGGCATGGAAGCCGTTCTCCCTATAGAATTTATGTTACCTGCTTTACATATTGCACACGCTAGAGGTCTAGCTGATGAACTGTCTTTAGAAGAGCATATCGAGAAGATGATTCAACTAGATGATCAGTGAGCCATAACATGATGGAGTCAAAAGCAAGAAAAGTCTAGGAATAAGGCATGACATGACATAAACATAAGGGATAAGAAGTTTGAGATTGGAAAAATGGTACTTCTTTATGAATCTAAGTTCTTGCGCCATCCAGGCGAGCTCTAAGTACATTGGTTTTAGCCGTATGTCATCACTCACATACTTGAAATAGGTGTTTGCTAGTTAAAAGCACTTAATGGAACACGGCTACCCTACTATAAATAAAGACTTCATGGTGTTTGTAATAAGGTAGTATTACCATTTAGATTAGGTTTCCCTTATGTATTTCCTTCATTGTCGTTATAATTTGTCAATTTAGTTGTTGTTCTTGTGTAAAGCTTACTTGCGCGCATGAAGCTCATTATTATGTGAAGAATGTTTATGCATAGAGGATTGTACATACCTTTAGTGTGGGGTGGTTATAGTTATCTAAGCAAAACACCATGGGAATTGAAAGGTGATAGGAATAAGCTACTACGGGTGCGCTTTAAGTCAAAAGAAGATTGCTTCTCACAAGTGACTATTGTTGCAAATCAGCAGCACACCCTGGATGTTGATCATATTTCTAGTTTGATCATACTAAGCATCCAGTGTGATTCCACAACATTGAATCCTTTCTCCAAGTGTGAGAATTACAAAATGAGAAAGGAATATCCAGTTTAGAGGCTGGTTCCTCAATTCCTCTGGTGAAATTTATCACTTACAAGTTGCAGAGGTCTATATTCCTAATCCTACCCTAAATTCCAAAGGAGACAAAGATAGAAAATGCAAAAAGGAACTAAAACTAATGCTAATAGGTGATGCACCAAAGGAGGGGTGAGCATTTCTCACTTCTACATATTGACACAATTCATAAAATGCAACAAAAAAACATGCACAAACTGATAACTGTAATGAGGAATCAGAAATTAGTCAAACAACACCAGCAGAGGATGAAAAATTAATCACAGGGCCTATATTATTATTTTAACATCAAAATCACTTGCATTACAACACCTGAGAGGTAAAAAATGAGTTACAGTTCTTAGAAAAGGTATGATATTCCACCAAAATCACTTCCAAGGTGAGAAAGGGGACCTGCAATACACAAATAATGTTCAACACTTTGAAAATGGGCCAAATATGGCTTTTATAGTGCAAGGGACGAGCCCAGGAGAGAGAAACGTAGGAAAACATGGGAGAGGTTCAATCATTGACCAAAATGCATTCAAAAAAGCATGGGCATCCTTACAGACCCATTCCCTGACATTTTTGGCCATGCTGGGAGAGAATGCGAGCCATTCTTCATTAAAAACGGTGGTTGAAATGTCATTTCTGTCCATGACAACGTGCCAGAGGCATTTTTTGATTTTCTCTCTCCAAACTCCATAAAAATGAAAAAATGACCCTAGAATCTTGTAGATAATTTCACTAGATTTCCATTGATATAAAGAACACAAAAAACTGAGCTTTGGATCGAAAGTTATGGCCATTTGAAAATTTAGGGCAAAACAGGGCCAAATCGGGCGGCGGGCAAAAAATTTGAATTTTTACCTTCTTGGTCATTTGGAAAAGTTTCCAAAATTTCCCCATGCTCCACCCTTCCAAGTTCCATGTGGCACATTTTTATTGGGCGTGGGCCCATCCTGCTTCATTTTCCTTTGTTTCCGCCTTTGGAAAATTTTCCCAAAATTCCCAACCGGGCCGATGAGGTGAGGACATGTGGCGAGTGCTGATTGGATGCGGGCCTGTCCTTCCTAAATTTTCTGCACGTCTCTCTGATAATTTTCGACTTGGACACGTGTCAAAACCCCATTCAATGCGGGTTTGACCTTTCAAAATTTCCTTACGGGCATTTCCTTGATTTTTGGCACCCTCTGGACATGTGGTGAGATTCTATTGGCTCGCAATAAGGGGGGCGGGCCTTCCTCTCTGAATTTTCCTTTATTTTTTCCTTAGGAAAATTTCCCTAATTGGTGGCTGGCCCTTAGGGAAAATATTTCCTTTTGCACCAACACTTTGGGAAAAGTTCCCAACTTCCTCCCGCACTCCACAGGTCTGAGCTCTGGTGACATGTGGCAAGTGCTTATTAGATGTGGGGGCAGCAGGCTAAAATAAACCTTTTGAAATTTTTGGCGAAACACTTGGTAAAAAACCAAGTTTTCCTCCGACCTCTGCCACCTCTGGCTGCATAAAACACGTGGCATGTCCTTATTGGGCGTGGGCCCTTCCTTCAAAATTTTCCATGTGCCAACACTTAGCCAAAATTTTCAAATTGCTCCCCTGGACACGTGGCGGCACCTGATTCGCTGGTGGGCCTGCGGGCTAAAATGTTTCCATTTGAAATTTCACCAAACACTTGGTGAAAATTCCAAATCTTCCTCCGACCCCCGCCACTTCCATGACACGTGGCGGCATCTCATTGGCCGTGGGCCTTTCAGGGTAAAATTTCCCCAAAAAACTCCACCGAGCCATAACTTCAAAGATACATAGAGTTAGGAGGAAAACTTTACCTTTCTGGAAAGATGAGAAAGAGCTCTATCCAATGGTGCCATTTCCAGAAGCTTTTGAGTGCCTAAAAAGAAAAAAATTATGACTGAGGCACAAGAGAGGGGAGAATGGAAGGAGCTAGCCACAAAAAATGAGCAGGGGCACATTTTGGATAACAATTTTGGCAACTCAAAGGGGTCATCTGCCTGCTGGATGAAGTTACAAATTTCCTGAAGCAATCCATTTGGCATGGAGTCATAATTTTATCTATTTGATACCCCAACTGACTAGAACATTGCAAGGAGGAAGATGGAATATCACCTGATGGAGCAAGGCCTACAAACACATTCCCAGGAACAGCAAGCCTGTGCCAAAGCACTTAGGGAAAGAAAACTAACCTATAATAGAACAATGTGCACAAGCACTTGGAGGAATGAAAACCTAAGCTAATATTTACAAGGTGGAGAATTTCCCTTTAGTAGCAATGATTTAGATGGATTCTATTTACTATAATTTGTAGTTCTTCACCATCCAATGAAAAAAATTGGAAGGCATTACTGTCCTTACACTTTGTGACCATGTATGGGCCACCCCCAAATGGCATCAAATTTTGATTGCCTCCCTGGTTTTTGCTATATCTGCATCCCATTTTAGCACTAGATCTCCAACTTGGAAAGATCTATCGTTGGCCTTTCTATCAAAGGTCTTCTTTATCAAAGCCTGATCCTTCTCCATTGCTTGGGATACCTGATTTCTGATCTCTTGGAACTCCATCAATTCTACATATCTGACTTCCATGGGCTCAAACTTCAACAACTCCAACTGTTTCATGAGTTCCAATGTTGGCAACTCAAGTGACATGGGAAAATTTGCCTCTTTTCCATAAACAAGATTGAATGGAGAATTACATGTAGATCTCTTAGGAGTTATCCTATCAGCCCATAAAGCTGATTTCAATTTAGTATGCCAAGATCTCTGATTTTCATCAAGAGTCCTTCTAATGATCCTCGACAAGTTCTTGTTTGTAGACTCAGCCTGGCCATTACCCTTTGATGAAGTGCTTAGGTAGATCCTATTCTTGACAGCCCATTCATTCACCTTGGACCTAATGAATGCCAATGCATTATCTGATATTACTGTAGTAGGTACACCAAATTTGGTTGATATTCCCTCATAGAAGTCTAGGATGCTAGATTCATTTTCTTCCTTGAGTGCTACTGCTTTAGTCCACTTAGTGAAGTAATTTGTGGCTGTTAAAATCCACTTGTGACCTTGGCTTGAATTGGGATTAATGAATCCAATGACGTCTAAATCCCATTGCATGAATGGCTGGTCAACTGAAATTGGATGCAATGGAAGGGCATCTAGCCTCTCTTTACCTGTGAAGAATGCACAATTCTTGCACCTCTTGATCCATGCATAACAATCATTGAAAATATTGGGCCAATAATAGCCAACCCTCATGATCTTTAGATCTGTCACTCTTGGTGCAAAATGACCACCAGCTGGTCCACCATGGAACTCTTCCAACACCCTATGAATCTGATTTGTACTAATGCATCTCAGCAGTACTCCATTCACATCTCTTTTGAACAAAATACCATCAACAAGGGCATATGGGACAACCTGCAATCTGAAGTGTCTTCTTTGGGTCTTGTTCATTTCTAGAGGGCATAGGCCTATGCTTAGGAAGTGCATTATGTATTGGGTCTAGTAAGGAACGGGGACACCATTATTTTCTTCTTGAGTGCTTTCTTGCTCATGGTTGTCTTACAACGCCAAAACAACCTCCTTTTCCTTGCATGCTTCCTCTTGTTTGCTCAAAGTCAGCTGCTCACACAATCCTTTCCCTATGACCAGCTTGGTGACTTTAATCTCAATGTCATACTCCATGACACGAGTAATCCAACCTACCCTCTTTTCATTCAAGTCTTTGTTGAGGAGGAAGTCTTTAACTCTCACATGAGAAACAAGCAATTGGACCTTATTGTTTGAGACTAAATGCTTGAACTTCTTCAAGCTTCTGATTACTGCAAGAACATGCTTCTCAATGAAAGAATATCTCACCTCATAGTCCTCCAGGG
The DNA here is from genome assembly GCA_019776745.2 of Taxus chinensis. Lineage (NCBI taxonomy): Eukaryota > Viridiplantae > Streptophyta > Pinopsida > Cupressales > Taxaceae > Taxus > Taxus chinensis. The sequence goes on from CM034149.1 coordinate 252,314,807, forward strand.
ATTTGGCTGAAGAAAGTAATTGGCTGCTCATCATTGTCCTTGTTTTGCTGTATCAAAATTGCAAAAATAGTATCATCACCCCCAAATGCATAGAGGATGAAATCCTTGGAGAAATTCGGGTTGATGAGAGTTGGGGCTTGAGAGATGGCTTCTTTGATTGCTTCAAAATTCTCCTTGCCTTCTGTTGTCCATTTGAAAGCCATGCTTTTCTTTAACATCTTGGTGATAGGTTTGACAAGGGCTACAAAATCTGGGACAAACCTCCGAACAAAATTTATCCTCCCCAAGAAACTTTGAAGGGCCTTCTTGTGGTTTGGCAATGGTAGTGCTCTTATGGCTTCAAATATTTCTGGGATCAATTGCTAATCCTTCTTTGGAGACAATGTGACCAAGGAGCTTTCCTTCATGGGCTAAGAAAATACATTTTTTAGGGTTCAAGGAGACTCCAAATCTTCTGCACCTTTGGAACACTTGTCTTAAATGAGAGAGGTGGTCTGCTGTATTTTTTGAAAAAATAGTGATATCATCAAGATATATCAGCACTATGTTGTTAATCAAACCTTTGAACGCCATGTCCATTGCTCTTTGGAAGGTGGCTCCAGTGTTGGACATCCCAAATGGCATTTTCTTGTATGCATAAGTCCCCCATTTGGTTGTGAAAGGCTTGTCTTGAACTGATCCTCTTCCTTGACCATAATTTGATTATAACCTGAATAGCCATCAAGTAATGAAAACCTCTCGGAGCTAGCAATAACTTGCAAAATTTGCTCCATGGAAGGAAGGATAATGATCCTTGAGAGATGCTCTATTCAAATCTCTGAAGTCAACACACAATCTGATTTCCCCACTCTTCTTTTTGACTGGAACTGAGTTGGAAACCCAACTAGAATGCTTGATAGGGAATATGATTCTTGATTCTATCAACTTATCCAACTCTTTCCTCATGAGAGGCTCCATGTGGGGGTTAACTGGCCTTTGTTTTTTCCTGATGGGTTTAGTACTGGGGTCCAATTTAATGGTGTGTTGAGCTAACTCGGGATTGAAACCTTTCAAATCTTCATAGCTCCAGGAAAACACATCAGGTAATTCTTGACAAAGTTGTATGAACTCATACCTTTCTTGCTCAGTTGTCATCTTGCCAACTTGGAGTGATTTGCCTTCTTCCACCGAGATGGACACTGAATCTTCTCTCTTCACTTGGATGTTTGCTTTCTCCCTTCCTAAACTGATCATTAGGGTTGAAAATGGACTCCAAATTAATAAGTCCCTTTGGTAGTTTGTTGGTTCTCAGTTGTACCACTTGGTCACCATACTGCTGCTCCAACTTTTCCTGATTTTTGGAAGAGAATTTAGCCTCTTCTTGCAAGAAATGGATGATTTGCTGATCATTTTCAAACACTTGCCAGCTTACATTGTTGTCTGGCACTGAAGGCCTCACAATCACATGGATGTTTGGCTGTACCTTGTCCTTTTGAATGCTTTCAACAATGTCAAAGGCTGCCCCAACTGCTGCAAGCCTGTTAGCAGCTTGGTTCTCTTTTCTAGGAATGAATTTTATGCTAAATCCCTCAAAATCTTCAATGAGGTCCCATACCCTTTTCTTGTAGCATTTGAGTAGATCATTCTTGAAAACATGCTGCCCCTTAACTTGGTTGACAATCAACTCACTTTCACCAAAGACTTGCAAGTTCTTTATCCCCCTTTTGATTGACCAATGCAATCCTTATACCAAAGCTTCATATTCAGCAGTGTTATTAGAGCATGCAAACTAAAATCTAAAAGCTGAATAATACTTAACTCCTTGCGGTGAAACAAGCATAGCTCCTCCTCCTGCCCCTTGTCTACTCCTTGACCCATCAAAAAACAACTGCCATACCTCATTTTCATCCTTGTGGTCTGGCTTGGTGATGCTAGGAATAGGCTGATTTTCTTCATGCATGCAATAGACTCCTAGTTCAGATTCTTCTATTTCTTGATAAGGATCAAAAGCATGCACCTTGTTTTCCCATTCATCAAGAGTTAGATATGGGATGCTTCCAACCTTGGTGTCAGCTTCATCAGTGCTTGGGTGATCTTCTTGATCAAACGCTGGATAATTGGCATTGATCTGACTTGGGGTGAAAGGCTCAATGTGAAATTTTGCAATAGGTTCAAACCTGATTATGGCTTTGGTTCCATATCTTGTTCTAAACAACATGTGTGGCCAATCAACAGACAAGTAACCTCCAATCTTAGCTGTGAAATCCCTTGACAAACATAGGGCAAAGAGTGGTGTAAGGTCTATTACTGAGACATCTTGCAAAAAAACCACATTGGGATAGGCATGCAAGGTAAGACTCAAGTTTTTAATCACCCCAACCATTGTTACTGATGTCCCATCCAATTGTACCACCCCTTTGGATGTGGCTTCATACTGAATTCCCAACTAATAAGCTATTTTCTTGGGCATTACTGAACTACTTGCCCCGGAATCTATCATGCAATTGTGTACTAATTGATTTCCAATGATTAATGAAACATAGAATGGAGGGGGATTCAACATTTTACCTTGCTATCCTCCATGGTTCCCCTCAGGCTAGGTAGCATTTGTGAGCACTTTCTCATGCATTTGGATATTTTGATTTGAAGTTGACCAGTCCTTCATGGCAGCTTGTAGCAAATCTCTTTGGCCTAGGATAGATAGTGATTCCCACATTGATTTGTTTACATTTGTCTTCTTCATCTGATCAATGCTATTGAATGGAGATGAAGTATCCTTTTTCTTTCCCTTGGCCTGCACATTCATTCCTTGTGTATGGATAGCAACAACTAGCATTTGGGCTAGCTTAGGAACTGTTTTAGGCAGTCCTTGCATGCTTGGGATTGCATTTTGTTTGCCAACATTCTATGGGGTGATGGAAGGTTGTGAATTGCTTGGAGTTAATGGCTGTTCTTCACCCAGATTTCTTCTTTTTGATCTTGTGTTGGCTGCAACACTTTGGGAAACTATTTGATTCATGCCACAAAAATATTTTGCCTGCCAGTTTACAAGTGTGGTATCATTTGGAGCTGATTGTTGCTGGAATGTTTCTTGTTGCTGGTCATTTCTTTGACTACCTTCACCCTCCACACCAGTTGTTGTCACCATTAATGCTTGATTCAAGGCACCATTGAAGCACATGGATTGGTTGTGAGGTTCATTGCATGGGAAACACCAATCATACTCTTGAGCTATATTGTTTTGTACTGGCACTAATGCTTTAGAGGCAGATGTAGCATTGGAATTATAGGGCTGAAATGGTCTATTGGTAGGAGGCCTTGCTTGATTCAAATTTGCAGCTGGTTTGGGTGGTCTTTGGGGTTGATATGGCTTCCTGTTAGGCTGAGCTTGGGGCTAGAAAGAAGGTCTAAAACCTTGGGTCTGCTATCTCTTGAGAGTAACCAACTCATTGCCTCGATTTTGCAGCTGCTTCGTGAATTCTTGAAGCTCATTTGAGGCACTAGAAGATGAAGTAGAAGCTTCATTCGAATTGTTATCTCTAGGAGTGAGAATAGGAGCTTAATTAGACACTTGGCCAGTACTTGGGCTCTCTAAACTTGGAAAAAATGGCATTGGAGGCCTAGGAGCTAGTTTGCCAGCTTGAATCAAACAATTTTCAGCTCTAATGGCAATACTATAAGCGATGGGGATGGTTGTGCCTCCCATGGATTGAATTAACATAGAAATATCAGAATTTAAAGCTTTAAGGTAATAAAGAAAAGCACCTTCTGCTGTTGGCCTTAATGCCACTGGAATTCTCTCCTAATTCCTTTGAAATCTGAAATTAAAATCAGTCAACTGCTCATTGGGAGCTCTCTTGATGGTTTTCAAGCTGCTCCAAAAGGGACAAGTTGTCTCCCTTTTCCCCAAACTGCTCATGGAGGGCTATACGTAGCTGATTCCAATTTTGAATGGAACCTGAGGCAAGGTTCCTGAACAATTGTAAAGCTTTCCCTTTGAATGAAGATGCTAGAAATTTGATAGCAACTTGCATCTCATTGATCTCATGGATTGCACAAATGTTAGCAATATCCTTGACATGATCACCAGGAGTGGTCTGATTTTCTCCAGTGAAGTACGAAATGTTCTTCAATGCTGCAACTAGGATTGGATTTTGTGCATTGAGGGCAAGTGGGCTGCTGCCAGTGAAATTGACATAGTGGTTGTTTTGTGCCATTCTGATTGGCCTTAGAACCCTTGTTGATTGAATGAATGGCCTACTAGGTGGAGGAGTTGAGAGAGTTCTGTTTGGTGGAGATGGAGACCTATGGATTCTCCTCCCACTTTTCCTTCTTCTTGGAGATAACTACAGATATTCAAACAACACCTCTTCTTCTCCAGCTCTTGACCTTGTAGTGATTCTTCTCATGAGTTTTTAGGTTTGCACTGCTAAAACTAGCTGATTCTTCTTCCTTGGAGTCGTCGGATGTGTAATTTATAGCTCTTTTAAAGTAAGAAACTTGCAACAAATGCACATCAATTTTTTTGCAATGAAGATGAAGACCTCTAAGGTCCCACTGGCTGTGCCAAAAATGTTGTTACAAATCAGCAACACCCCCTGGATGTTGATCAAATTTCTAGTTTGATCATACTAAGCATCCAGTGTGATTACACAACATTGAATCCTTTCTCCAAGTGTGGGGCTTGCAAAATGAGAAAGGAATATCCAATTTAGAGGCTGGTTCCTCAATTCCTCTGGTTAGATTTATCACTTACAAGTTGCAGAGGTCTATATTCCTAATCCTATCCTAAATTCCAAAGGAGATAGAGATAGAAAATGTAAAAATGAACTAAAACTGATGCTAATAGGTGATGCACCAAAGGATGGGTGAGAATTTCTCACTTCTATAGATTGACACAATTCATAAAATGCAATAAAACAACATGCACAAACTGATAACTGTAACAGAAATTAGTCAAACAACACCAGCAGAGGATGAAAAATTAATCACAGGGCCCTGTATTGTTATTTAACATCAAAATCACTTGCATTACAACACCTGAGAGGCAAAAAACAAGTTGTAATTCTTAGAAAAGGTATGATATTCCACCAAAATCACTTCCAAGGTGAGAAAGGGGACCTGCAATACACAAATAATGTTCAACCCTTTGAAAATGGGCCAACTCTGGGTTTTACAGTGCAAGGGACGAGCCTAGGAGAGAGATATGTGGGAAAACATGGGAGAGGTTCAATCATTGACCAAAATGCATTCAAAACAGCATGGGCATCCTTACAGACCCATCCCTTGACATTTTTGGCCATGCTGGGAGAGAATGCGAGCCATTCTTCATTAAAAACGGTGGTTGAAACATCATTTTTGTCCATGACCACGTGCTAGAGTCATTTTTTATTTTCTCTATATAAAATCCATAAAATGCAAAAATGACCTTGTAATCTTGTAGATAATTTCACCAGCTTTCCATTGATATAAAGAACGCAAAAAACTGAGCTCTGGATCGAAAGTTATGGCCATTTGAAAATTTAGGGCAAAACAGGGCCAAATCGGGCGGCGGGCAAAAAATTTGAATTTTTACCTTTTTGGTCATTTGGAAAATTTTCCAAAATTTCCCTATACTCCACCCTTCTAGGTGCCATGTGGCATGTTTTTATTGGGCACAGGCCCATCCTGCTTCATTTTCCTTTGTTTTTGCCTTTGGAAAATTTTCCCAAAATTCCCCGCTGGGCCAATGAGGTGAGGACACGTGGCGAGCGCTGATTAGATGCGGGCCTGTCCTTCTTGAATTTTCCATGGGTCTCTCTGATAATTTTTGACCTGGACACATGTCAAAACCCCATTCGATGAGGGTTTGACCTTTCAAAATTTTATTACGGGCATTGCCTTGATTTTTGGCTCCCTCTGGACACATGGCGAGATTCTATTGGCTTGTAATAAGGGGGGCAGGCCTTCCTTTCTGAATTTTCCTTTATTTTTTCCTTAGGAAAATTTCCTAAATTCCCCCCTTGCTCCGCCCTTCTAGGACATGTGGTGACATATAATTGGCAGCTGGCCCTTGGGGAAAATATTTCCTTTTGCGCCAACACTTTGGGAAAAGTTCCCAACTTCCTCCTGCGCTCCGCAGGTCTGAGCTCCGGTGACACATGGCAAGTGCTTATTGGATGCGGGGGCAGCGGGCTAAAACATACCTTTTGAAATTTTTGACGAAACACTTGGTAAAAAACCAAGTTTTCCTCCGACCTCCGCCACCTCCAGCTGCATAAGACACGTGGCATGTCCTTATTGGGCATGGGCCCTTCCTTCAAAATTTTCCATGCGCCAACACTTAGCCAAAATTTTCAAATTGCTCCCCTAGACACGTGGCGGCACTTGATTCGCTGGTGGGCCTACGAGCTAAAATGTTTCCATTTGAAATTTTGCCAAACGCTTGGTGAAAATTCCAAATCTTCCTCCGACCCCCACCACTTCCATGACACGTGGTGGAATCTCATTGGCCGTGGGTCTTTCAAGGTAAAATTTCCCCAAAAAACTCCACCGAGCCATAACTTCAAAGATACATGGAGTTAGGAGGAAAACTTTACCTTTCTAGAAAGCTAAGAAAGAGCTCTATCCAATGGTACCATTTTTAGAAGGTTTTGAGTGCCTAAAAAGCAAAAAATTATGACTGAGGCACAAGAGAGGGGAGAATGGAAGGATTTAGCCACAAAAAATGAGAAAGGGCACATTTTGGATAACAGTGACCAAGGATGGAGATGAATGAAAGGACGGTATAATGTGAGGAAAGCGGAGGCCATGATAACTACCAGGAGAAGGTACAATGATGAGGTACTCAGGCGCAAGGGCATGCGCTGAAGAGAAGTCTATGACCAGAGGGTAGGAAGGTGTGCTAGAAGGTTATAGTTGGGGCACGAAGATGTATCACATAGAAATAACAAATTTGGTCAATAACTGGGAGGATACTTGGTTGCTGAAGGAGCAATAAATGCATCAATATTTGAAAATTTGAAAAAAAATTATATAAGGATGGGATACCAATTTGTTTTTACCATTGCAACTAAGAGAATTTGAGGAAAAATCCAATTGCGAAGAGCTAAGTGATTGGGTTAAGGTGCGAAGGGTGTGAAACCAAGCATAATAAACAAATATGTGTAAAAATAATCTCACGTTCCTGGTGGTGAAGGGTTTGAGAAAAGAAAGGAGGTAGAGAGGAGTCAGGGCATGAAGTTTCCACATAGGGAATGATTGAATCAAGCTAGGGTTTGATTCACAAAGTTGCAAAGTTAAAGAGGAGACATTTGCAAAAGGAAAAAAATGGCCCCCAAGAAGGCATCTGCAGAAGTAGCAAAAGGAAAGAAGAAGGTGGTCGTTGAGGAAGAAGAGATGGCACCTAAAAGCCATTTTTCAGAAATGTAATATCCAGGCGTCATCGTTGGCCAGGAGTGGGATTCACCCATCAAAAAGAGAAAAGTGAGTGAATACAATCACAGGACCATGGAGAAGAGGAAGGAGCTCGATTCCTTACTCACTGCTAGGACGAACAAGCGTATGGCGGATGACATGCCAGTTTTTGATGATGTAGGTGAGAAGCTTCTGAAAATAATTGGGGTCTTCTAATTATATGATCTCCCATATTTTTGGAAGTATGAGCCCTTATATCAGTGGCTCATGAGGACTTCTTCTACTTTGCAGGACACAAATTTAGAACCTCATCCACACTTATCTCATCAGTTATAGGTTTGAAGGCCGCATGAGAGGATATAAAGAATGAGCTCATAGATAAATCCATGATCTTGAAGATGAGACAAGAGTTGGGATACCTGAAGGGTCCGTGTGGTATGGATATAGATAAATTGAAAATCTTTCTGGTTGTGTAAGAAACAACACACCTTGTTACAAAGTTGAATGATGAGGAGCGGTTGTCATAGGTAAATACTATGTGGTTACATGTTACGCGTAAGATGTCAAAAGGAGGAATCTACAATATTGTCCGATATATTGTAGAAAAAATATCGAGGAATCGTGTAAAGGAGGGAAGATCAGCTTTGGGGTTGTTTTACTATCACTAGTATTCATGGAAATTATAGTACCAAATGGGCCAAAGGAAAAAGTATGAGAATACCCCATTGAGAATAAGTCACCAGCTGAAAGGTTTAGTAAGTATCTATGTAAAGGGGTCATGACAGATGACGTAAAGAAAAGGGAGGAGAAATGGTATGATAGGCTCTACGTGGCGTTTGGAGAAGAGTGGCGCATCCCAAAGGACCTACCATCAGTAGTAGGGACACAAGTCCGGTTTCTGTATATCAACATTTCTGTATCATGCGCTTCCTAATGAAAGATGGAGTCTATAGCCCTTGGTGTAAATTACCTTACGTATTCACTGCAAGGTATTTCTAAGCATCTGTTCATAGATTTACAGACATGTGCCAACTGGTATTCAATGTAGATAAGGTAGACTGTGACTACCACACCTTGAGAAAGAAGTATGTGTATCTTGAAAGAAGTGCTTTCACCAAGAGGATCATTTCGGAGGTGTTGAATATTAATACAATAAGTCTGGATGTAGCATATGTAGGGGTAACATTGGTGTATCTCTAGCTAAATCCAAAGATGGAGAATAAAAAATATGTGGAAGGTGTGTTCACACTTCCAGCACCACTAAAGGGAAAACATACAATGGAGAACATCCCAATGCCTAAGCCGAACAAGCCAATTGAAGTGGAGGATGAGGAGGAGGAGCACGAAGATAGTGTTGGTTTAGAGCATAGAGGTAGGAGACATCCTACAAATAAGGGTGAAGTAGAGCATGTCATTACACTGCCTCAGCCACAAGTGGGGGATGATGAGGACTTGAATGTAGTCTAAGGGGAGCAAAAATTTTAAAAGGCATTTAGGAGAACAAGGACCCAAGGTGATACTCCAACCATGGTGCGCAGATCACCCAAACTCTCTCCATAGAAGGTGGAAACTATGCAAAGGAGGAAATTGAAGTTAGATAAGGAGGAAGAAGATTCATAGGAAATCACACCTAATTCTCCTACACTTCCAGAGAGCATAGAAAAACAGGGTGAGGAATCAAAGGAAAGAGAAGAGGATGATAAGAGACCAGAGGAGATAGCTTCTGAGAATGTTCAGGACATGGAGACATAAGTGCCAAATTTGGAAGCCAAAGTTCCTAAACAACAACAGTCTAGAAGAACAAGTGGGGAGCACATCTCACTAGCCATGGGGTATGCAGAGGATGTAGGTAAAATTGTCTGCGCCCGCTTCCATATCATGATAGCACACAAGGATTTATTTGGCTGGGAGCTAATGGATGAAGATATGGTGACTGTGTACACTCGAAAGCAACTATCATGGTCAATGCAAACCCACATGGATGAGCCTGACTTTGATATATGTGAAGATTCATGCATTTTGAGATGACAGAATAAGGCACCCCAAGCTAGACACATGACACTAAAGCCTACTATCATGTCAGATGAGTAGGTAAGAAATGCATTGGTGAAGGTTTCTACTGAAGTGTCTAGAAGAAACATGGAAAAAGCTGCAACAGTTAGAGCACTGTGTGAGGAGCTAAAGACAAAGGATGCAAATATAGAATGCATAACATAAGAGAGGGAATTCACACAGAAGAAGAACGAAGTATTTATCAACATCGCGGAGGAGATTGGGGACAATGTCATCAGAGCAAGGCCGCATTTAGAGGCCACGGTACCACAGACGTTTCCTTCAGTGATACACTATGTGGGAAAGTTATTGGACTTGGTACTTGAAGATGAACCTCTGTGTATGATAGTGCTAAGAAAGTCAAAGAAAGATGCAAAATGAAAAAAAGCATCAGTGATGTGAAAGATTTCATCATATGAAGGGATGCTGCAAGTGTTACAAGAAGTAATGAAGAAATCAGACTAGGCTTTAAATATCTGCACAACCCTAGAGGTGTTTATTAACATAAAGACCCTAAAAGAAAACAATGAGGTCTAGAAATTAATGAACGATGAGACATTGGGCCGCGCAGAAAGATTGTCACTAGTTAAGAAAAAGTGAGAGGCCTTGGAATTAGCACAAGAGTCGCACAAGACTCGGTTAGAAGAGCTTGGGAAGCTAATTACACAGAAGATGGATCTTTTAGAAGGAATAATGACATCAATGTCCAGCACTATGTTGGTTCTGCAAAATAAAAAGGGAGAGATTATGAGGGATGAGTTGGAATCCATTGCTATGGACATCCTTGAAAAAGTAGAACAAGCACTCACTGAAGGGCAGGTTTTGGAGGCCGAAATAAAGGAGCATCCAGAATTGATACTACAAAGTGATGTAGAGGAGGTTGTCTCATAAAAATTATTTATTTGTAAACATTACTTCATTCTTATTGTTTCCATTATTTTGTTCTTTACTTCAATTTTTGGAGGAATACCCATTATCGGGATGACAATGAGATTAGTGTGGGGTAATGTTGATAAGATAATACTTGTTAGAGAACACAAAAGGATTCCGTGTGGGAGAGAAGGCTAGGTTCAAGGGCGCAGAAGCACAAGGACCTGCGTGCGGAAGGAAAGTTTAGAATTCATGACTTAGCCAATTTTGAGCATGACGACCTATTTTTAGAAGATGGCGTGTGGAACACACCAATAATGCAGAGATGTGTGCTCCATGCGTTGTCTATTTTTGGAGGATCAGATCAAAGCATTTTTCATGGAGACGAGATAAGAATAGGATTGACACTTTAGTTAACTGTAAGAGGCCTATAGATAACACACTTTCATGTATGGCTATGCCTGTGAACAATGAGTGGCTATTAATAGCATGTGGCCTATTTCTGGAATAGAAGAGCGATGAATGGCAGGTCCCCACCCTATATATAAGAGTGTCATGGATGTATGAATATTTAGAGATATACGCATATGACTGAATTATTGTAGCAGATCCATACATGCATTGGTATCATTTGACATTATTGTAAGGAGCTTTTGTGTTATTAATAGATGGAAGATATTGGCTGAATCTAAGTGTCATTCTTGTGTGTAATCGAGTAGTGTATGTTATTGATTCAATCATGATTATTGTTTAACGCTTGTTTTGTCATAGATATGAATGTAGCATACAATGTAGAATGATATATTAGTTATGAATCTATGTGTTTCTTCCCTCATCAAGCTAACATCCTGCTACAACAACCCTAAAGAGGGACCTGGTACCTTTGTGCGCTTCAAGTGAGTGATCAGTCTAGGCTAAGTGATGTGCCAGCGCGTCTAGCAAATTATCTTGTAAATTTTAAGCTGCAACAATCTTTAACATCATTTCTGTCACAAAAGCAACAAGATGACTCCACATATGCATGGATTTCTATGACTTTAATTTAGCCTTCCCTAAAGACAATTTTCCTCTACCTAGTATAGACCAACTAGTTGATCTCACCACTGGCCATGAGATGTTATCACTCATGGATAGATTCTCAGGTTATAACTAAATACTACTTTCCTCGAAAGATCAACAAAAAACCCCCTTCATCACTCCTTGGGGGACATTCTACTATCGAGTCATGCCCTTTGTCCTTAAAAACACTGGCTACATATTAGTAGGCTATGACTTATATCTTTCATGACATCATGCATTGCATATTGGAAGATTACGTAGATGACCTTCCTTCTAAATCCAAACATTGGGCTGAACATCTTACAATACTTAAGGTCATATTTAACCGTCTCATCAAGTATTGTGTTCACCTTTAGCCTAAGAAATGTGTCTTCGCTATTCTCCCTGGTAATATCCTTGGCTTTATCACTTCTTTGCATGGCATAGAAGTCGATCAAGCTAAAATCAAGGCTATTCTTTAAATTCCTCCACCTACTAACCTTCGCCAAATTTTTAGTTTTCAAGGCAAGTTACAATCTATCTGAGGTTTCATTTCACATATTTTTAACTTCTGCCACCCATTTCATCATCTCCTCAAAAAGGACATCTCCTTCAAATGGGATGATGAATGCTACAAAATCTTTGAGGCCTTAGAACAATACCTCCTCCAGCCAACTGTACTCATTCCTCCTAATAATGACCAACCATTTTACCTTTACATTTTTGTTACGAATCATTCCTTGGGTGTGATGCTCACTCATCATGATGAGTAACACATGGAGCAAGTGGTTTATTATATAATCCATACACTTTTGGACTATGAAACCTGATACATCCATGCCAAAAAAATCTTCTTTGCCTTAGTTTTTTTGCCACTAAACTTCTCCATTACTTACTTAACCAAAAAACCTTTGTTGTCACCAATACTGACCCCTTATATTACATGTAATGCCAAGCCCTACCAACATCAACATGTTTCACGTTGGCTCATGCTTGTTGTAGACCTAGAACTCAAATTCATCCATCAAAAAATTGTCAAAGGACAAACCATCATTGAACAACTCGCAGATGCACCTCTCTCTGGAAACCAAGATTCTAATTTCAATTTCCTGAATGAATCCATCACTACACTATCTTTGGATGATACCATTTACCATATGGCCTTATTCTTTGATGGCTCCAAATATCAGCATGGGGGTGGTGCTGATGTTATCCTCATTCCTCTTGATGGTGAACCTATGTCATTATCTTTCAAACTAGATTTTGAATATGAAGCACTCATATTAGGCCTTCAAACCATCATTTCCTTAAATATCAAATCAATTAATATCTTTGGTGACTCTCAACTGGTTGTAAATCAAGTCAATGGTATATACCAGTGTCGTAAGGAAATACTTAAAAAGTATAAGCATCATGTAGACATACTTTTGACTACCTTTGACCTCTATGAAATTCAAACCACTCCACGTTCCACTAACAAATTTATGCATACCATGCCCTGTATTTCTTCTCAGATACCTGCTTCACCCTCTGACTCAAAAATATTTTTCACAGTACAAAGGCTGCTATCACCTTCCTATCTATTTTGAAACGTCAGCCTCATCTTAACCATTAATCTAGACCCATGTTACCTTTGGTATAAGCAGTTTGTTGATTACCTTTCCCTTTCAATTATACCTCCAAACCTTACTCACAATGGATGATGTTCCTTTCTCAAAGGTGTCCCCCACTATGTCATCATGGGTGGTATTCTTTATAAATGTGGCTTTGACAGCATCCTCTTAAGATTCCTTACTAGTTTTGAAGTTCCTTACACCGGGAATGCTAAAATGTTTCACCACATTCTTAACAAATTAATGAAACAGATAAGAGGTAATAAGCCAAGGAGGAATACATGTTTATGATGTCCATCGAAGGATGTGTGCACTTTCTAATTTCTTGATCCAAGTTAATTATGAGAGCTCTCTTTTGTCTACGAGGAACTAACTGTAAAATACTAAATAATATCACCAGATAGAGTTAAAAAAACAATGAGTGGACTTACTAGAGAAAGCTATATTTGGGAAGCGTGATGCTTCCTAAATAGGTTATCAATCCAATTTTATATAAAAATATTAATGTTATTCAAAATATGCGTGAAATAAAGAGTCTATTGCAATTGAAACAATTTAGGTATCTTATACAAAACAATAAGAAGAGTTGTTGAATAGGTTCTTTGAGGCCAAAATGGGTCAGGTGAAGGGCTGGTATTGGGTTATAGGTCTGGTACAGGCTTTGGATATGGTATGGTAAAGGTTACAAATTATTTTGGGCTATTGGGAAATAGGTATTAGCTCACTGGCTTGAGCTATATTGGTAGACACAGTAACTGACATCGGTTGTGTGACCAATGCCAGTCAGGAAGAATGACCAACATTGGTATGCTAACAAACATTGGTAGGGGAAATTAGTAGAAACTTCCTTGAAATGGTCTTTCAGAATCTCTATGATTACACAGAGGTTGAAAATTGTGAGGGTGAGCTCGTGAAATGATCTATAAGGTTCAGAGATGATTAGGATAGAGAAAACAAGTGGAAGGTCCAAGTATCGTAAGATGATCAATTCGTGGGAAGAAGGGTGTATATAGATGTGGAGAAATATAAATAACTGAGATGAATCATAAATATTACTAAAATAAAACAAAGATAAATGAAAACATATTAGGTAATTACTAAAAAGTAGGTTTTAAGAATGCAGGTGATGAGGATGGTGATTACAAAGATATATAGAGAAGAGAAGTTGTGTTTGCGCCACAATATTTTGAACCTCCATACTTCTCTATATGAATCTATGATCGTGAAGAAGATGATGAATGCTAATGGTTGTTGGTAGTGCTCCCATATTTTTCCCTTGGCCTGAGTGCTTCAGAAATTTCCAGTGCTCCAAGTCTGTGTTCATATGAGATCCTAAATTGAATGAAAAACCTAGTAAAAGGATTTTGGAAATGTATTTAACCTAACCAACGATGGTTAGGTGACCAACATTGGTTTATATATAATTGATGTCGGTCAAGGCTGAAATATCTAGGTTGGCCAAAAATAGCCTAATTGTTGCTATTTTTGGCATGGTTTCCAATCTTTGTACCAGTCTTGAGTGATAGATCATAGAATGATGAGTAAGATTCCAATTAGGTTTGTTAATAGGAGTTAACTATAGCTTTAGAATAAGTCCTATTTGGTTAGGATAAGCTTAGACTTGGTCTTAGGTCATTAATGATGTTTGAGTGGGTCATTTGAGTGAGGTGGCTAGGTGAGTTGGATGGGTGAGGTGGTTAAGTGAGGATATTGATTAATTTAATTAAGATAATTAATTTAATTAACATGTGCACTAAGGGATATGAATGGGTAGGATATGGTTAATTTAATTGATGGGGTTTTAATGGAATTATGACCCAATTTTGGTGTCTACATTTTCCCCTTTTTGTTGCATGGATTTTATTTGTAAGTGATGCTAACAAAAACAGGAAGTGGTTGCCCCAAATATAAGTGGGAGTGAGGTTTCCCCAAGTATGGGTGGAGGTTATCCCCATCAAAGTAGGATTTGATGAGGTGTGAGACATAATTAGTGAGTGGTTTGATAAATGGGTAAGTGATAAAAGTGAAGGTAGGGGAGTTGTAGGTATGGGTATGGGCATTTTGGGTAATGGGTAAGAGTCAAATTGGGAAACAGGTAATGGGAAAGGGTCATATCGAGTAATGGGTACTAAAAATCAAATGCATGCACACGTATAGATTGTGACATGTTACCAGGTTAAAGAGCGTATAAACTTGACATCGTCCAAGGTTGATAGGTTTATCTAAAAAATGTTGAAATGATTTAGGTATCTAGGGTACAGGATATGGTCCAAAAACACAACTTATATTAAGTGCAGGAATGTTTAGGTATTATCTGGTACACCAAAGGTTTGGTTGAGATAAATAACATGGAAATAGGAGAGGTAAGGTCATTAGGTTAAAACAACACAAGTAACAATATCACAAGCTATAACGAGAACACAAGTTCAAAGGTCACAAAAAGGAGGGTCAGGGTAGGGTATATACGTCATGACAAGGGTAAGGCCAAGGTATGGGTAAATAACAAGTCCCTAAATGCAATTAAGGAAATCTATGGGTAATTTAGGCTTGTGGGTAGTGTGTAATAAGTGTTGGTAAAGCCAAGTGTTATGTGGTAGTAATGAGTTTAGGTCAAGTGGGTATGGTTGAGTTTAGGTCATGAAGGCAGGGGTGAATTGAGGTCATTTAGGTGTGGTTAAATTGAGGTGTCGAAGGATTTTTCCTAGATAGGATAATCACTAAGTAATAAAGAATGTGAAGGGTAAGAGGTTACAAAAAGAGCCACCTAACTGGTAAGAACCAAAATGAGTTTGTGATATGTAAGATGGGCTTATGAATGTAAGACCCTAAAGGCATTTACATGATTGACTATTTTAAGGGTGAAGAAATTCATATGATTACAAAATTTTGCATTTGCGGCACATCCCTTGATTGGGTAGGAAATTAGGGTGAAAAAGGTGATGAGGTGAGATCAAGTTGGTTGTAGTGTAACCTAGTGTGAGACAACATGTTAACTTAGCAAGAGACCGAAATCACAATCGGCAAGTTCATGACGAAAAAGTTAATCTTTTTCTTTTTTTTTTATTTTACTTTTGTTTTTGATAGACTGATTGACGTGGAAAGTCTATATGGGATGATTAGATATTTTCCTTGAGGTATTCATGAAGCTGATTGATGTGGGAAGCTTCAGAATATTTTTATTTTAATTTTTACAAGAATAATCTACTTTTGATGATAGACTAAATATAATATGGCTAGATTTTTATAGCTTTCCTTCGAGGGAGTAGTCTATTTATAGTAGCGAGATATAAAGCATAGATGTCCTTTTCTAGGGAGTCATATTTTTTTTTGGAAGTTTTACTCAATGAGTTGAATCCCATTTTACTTTTGAATTTTTTTTGCTTTTGGACTGTTAAGTCATGGACAAGACTATAGAGAAAAATAGGGTCTTTATTTTTGAAGACAAATCTATAAAACACAAAGGTTAACTATGATAGAGAGGTTTTAAGTGATGAATAACCATGGGATTCCATCTTGAAAAAGATGAAAATTATCCATGATAATCATGCCATGAGCAGGGCCATGGTACTCATATTGAAGATAAGGCTGAAAAAGTAATGGGTAATCACATGATTCTTGTTTTAGTCGTTGATCCTTAGAATAGGTAAAGTGGAAGGTGAATGGTTCTCAAGGGATGAGCGTTAAATAGACAAGAGGTGATATAGGACTTAATTCAATAGTAGAATGGTTGAAGATACAAGGCATTGAGGGGCTCAAGTTCGGGTTTACCTTTGATTGAAGACAAATGGTAAGCACCTGATCCATAGGTATCAGTAACAACATAAGGTCCAAGCCAATTAGGAGAAAATTTTCCCTGTTTACTTTTCTCCTCTTTTTTTACATGTTAATTTTCCTTCAGGATGAGTTCACCGACCTGAAAGGTTTGTTCATGGACACGTTTATCGTAGGCACGTTTGATACGTTTTTAGTAGAAGGAAAAAGGTAGGATGTAAAAGGTATGGTTTTAGTGAAACATTAAATAAAAGAAGGGGAAGTGACAAGACCCCCATGGGTATAAGTAAGAATTATATGGTGATAGGTGAGGTTGTGTAAGACTGGGAAAGGGTGAATAAAGTTGGGTAAGGTAAATGGGGAAAGGTTGGGTAAATTTGGTGATGTAGCCTAGAATTCAGTAATGCAAGTCCAATAAGACCCTAGATGCGCTGACACATCACTCAGCCCAGACTGAGCGCTCACCCAAAGTGCTTAAAGGTACCACGTCCCTCTTTAGGGTTGTTGTTGTAGGATATTAGCATGATGAAGACTTAACACACATAGTTCCATTACTAACACATTATTCTACAGGGCATGCTAGATCCATCTCTAAGGGAGAACATAATTAAGTAATAACCATGATGAGATCAAAAACATACTGGATTCAAAAACACACAAAACTAACAGTTATATTCAACCAATATCCTCCATTATATTAAATGAAATAAGTATACTGAAGATTCATTATAATATTAGTAGTATGCGTGTAACATATTTAGTAACATAATCTCCATATGTATGCATATATCTATCCCTCTCTACCTTCTTCCTACTACATGATTTACTACATACTTATAAGAGTGGGGACTTTCCCTTCACCACTTCTCCCATCCCAAAATAGATCGCATGTTATTATTAGCCATGCACCATTACAAAAATAGCCACACATGCAAGTGCACTAATAATAGACTACTGGTAGTTAACTACCGTGATAATCATATTCCTAGCTTGTATCCATACAAAGCGCTTTGTATTCAAATCCTCTAAAAATAGCCAATGTGTGGCACACACGTCTTTTCCTCGTTTGTGTGCTCTGCACGCCATCCCTAAAAATAGACCTTCATGAGAGAAAATGGATAAGTCCTGAAAGTTGAACTTCTACTCCGAGTGTGTGTTCTCCCTATTCATTTGCGGCTTTGAATATGACCTGCTTTCCCATGCGGACTTCTTGTGTGCCTTCTGTCAAGTGTTCTCTGATCAACATTACCCCACACTAATTTCATTTTCACCCCAGAAATGGTTATCTCCAAAATGAATCAAAGAATAGAATAATAGAAAGAAGTTGGATGAATGAAAGAATGTTTTTAATTTGCAGTTTCTTCTTCTGCAACCTACCAAATTAATTCAGGATATTCCTCCTTTATCTCGGCCTCCAAGGTTTTCTACTCAATGAGTAATTCCTCTACTTTTTTCTGGAATTTCCACAACAATGGACTCTAGTTCCTCCTATGTAATTTCTCCTTTTTCATTCTGCAAGACTAACACAATGCTGGACATTGCAGTCATCCTTACCTCTAACAAATCCATCTTTTGCGCAATGAGTTTCCCAAGCTCTTCTATCTGATTTTTGTGTGGTTCTTAGGTTGCTTCTAGGGCCTCTTGCTTCTGTTTAACCAAGGTTAATCTTTTTGCATGGCCCAATGTGTCATCCTTCATCACTTTCTAGACTTAATTGTTCTCCTCCATGGTTTTTATGTTGATGAGCACCTCTGGAGCTATACATATCTTCAAGGCTTGGTCTTCCTTTTTTATTTCCTCCCATAGCACTTGCAGAAATCCTTCATATGATCAAATCTTGCATATCACTGAAGCTTTTCTTGCTCTACATCTTGTGTTGGATCCTTTGGCGCTGACATGTGCAAATATTCATCTTCAAGCACTAAGTCCACCAATGTACCTACATAGTGTATTTCCAAAGGAAATGTCTTTGGTACCTTTGGCTCTAAGTGTGGCCTATCTCTTATGACATTATCACCAATTACCTCTATGATGCTAATAAATACAGAATTCTTCTTCTACGCTAATTCTCTTTCCTACGTTAGGCACGCTATCTCCTCATCCTTAGTTTTGATCTCTCCCCTTAGCACCCTGATTGTGGAAACCTTGTCCATATTCCGCCATGCCACCTATGTTAAGACTTTTATTAATGCATTTCTCACCTGTTCATCTGACATAACAATAGACTTTACTATTGTGTGTCTATCATGAGGTGCCTTTTTACACCTCCTTGACACACACGAATCCTCTCACACATCAAAATCTGGTTCATCCATGTGTGTGTGCATCGACCATGATAATTACTTTCTTGTGTGTATTTTTGCCGTATCCTCATCCATTAACTCCCAACCATACAACTCCTTTTATGTCATTATGCTCTAGAAGCGGGCATGGATAATTTTACCTGTCCTCAGCATAGCCCACGGATGGTGGAATGTATTCCTCACTTGTTCTTTTCGACCTAGGTTGCTTAGGAACTTGAGCTTCCAGATTTGGAACTTGTGTTTCCATGTCCTGAGCAGTCTCAGTAGCTGTCTCATCTGTTCCCTTTTCTTCCTCTTCTCATTCTTTCATTTCTTCATCTTGTTGTCCTTTTATGTTCTCTGGAGGTGTATGATAATTAGGCGTGCTTTCCTCTGACTCTTTCACTTCCTCATTCAATTTTAGTTTCCTTCTCCTCTTCTTAGTTTTCTCCTTCTATGAAGAGAGTCGAGGTGATTTGCACATTGTTTACAGAGTATCACCTTAGGTACTTGTCATAAATACTCTCTTAAATCGACACTCTCCTTGTTCCACACCTAAGTCCTCTTCATCATCCTCTTGTGGCCGAGGTGGTGTAGTTGCGTGCTTAGCTTCATCCTTATTCGTAGGATGTCTTCTACCTCTGTATTCCAAACCACCACTAACCTTATGCTCCTCCTCCTCATCATCGACTTGAATAGTTTCTGTGGGCTTGGTTGTTGGAATATTTTCCATTATATGCTTATCCTTTGGTGGCCCTAGAAGTGCGAACTCATCCTCCACATACTTGTTGTTTTTAGTTTGGGCTTTAGTTGAAGGTTCACCAGTGCTGCTCTAACATCTCCCACAGCCAAAATTATTGTTTTAATGCTCAATACATCTGAAATGATCCTTTCAATATATGCACCCCATCATGGATACACATATTTCTTCCTTAGCATGTGCTAGGCACAATCTACCTTGTCCACATTGAATGTTAGGCATCGCACGTCTGAGAACTTGTGTACTGACACCTGGAAGTACCTTGCTATGAAGGCATATGATAACTTACTACAAGGGCTCCATGCTCCATCCCTCATGGAAAATTGTGCTATGCAAAAGTGTTGGTATATAGTGAATTGAACTGCCTTTCAAATCATCAAAGGCAATTCCTTGGGGATGCGCCATTCTTCTTCAATGGCTGCACGAAGCCTATTGTACCACTTCTTAGCCCTTTGCTTGACTAGTTCTATCATGAATCCTTCACATAGGTATTTTTTGAACCACTCCACCAGTGACTTATGCTCCATGGGATACTCCCATATCTTCTCTTTTGGTCCAACAGGTACTTTAATCTCCATGAACACCAGTGACAACATAACAGCTCTAAAGCTAATCTTTCCTCATGTGTGCACTTCCTTGACTATCGTCTCTACAATATAGCTTGAAATATTGTAGACTACCACTTTAGACATCCTCCTCGCAACATGCAGCCACATGGTGTTCATTTGTGACCACCTTTCCTGGTCATCTAGCTTCGTAAAAAGATATGTGGTTGCTTGCACAACTAGATACTTCATTTTATCCATGTCCATGCCATGTGGACACTTTGTTTACCCTAGCTCCTTTCTATTCTCCAAGATTGAGGCCTTTTCTGTTAAATCATTCTTAAAATCTTATCCTGTGCCATTCAATCTTGTTACCATGGAGATTAGTGCGGCTCAAATTTTGGCTTTGCATCCTACAAAGTAGAAAAAATCTTCATGCACTCTACTCATGAGCCACTGGTATAAGGGCTCATATTTCCTGAAGTAAGGGAGCTCGTATATCTGGTAAAATATAATCTTCTTCAAGAGCTTCTTACCAATATATCATATACTGGCATGTCTCTTTTCATGCATTTATTCATCTTTGTGTTCAACAATGAATCAAGCTACTTCTCATTCTCTGTGGTACGGTGGTTGTGGTTAACCAAAATAACCTCCCTCTTATTTTGGGTTAACTACCTTTCTTTTTTGTGCCTCGGTCAAATTTTTACACATTTCAGGCACTCAAAATTTTCTAAATATGGCTTCATAAGATAGGATTTTTCTTCCCCTTTCCAGAAAGGTAAAGAATTCCTCCTAACTCCTTGTATTTTTTGAGTTATGGCTCGAGGGAGTTTGGAGTGGAAATTTTCCCTTGGCAGGCCCATGGAGGTAAGGAGGAAAATTTGCCAAAGAGGCTCGGGCTGGTGGAGCGGAGGAAGAAATTTTTCCAAGGAATATTTGGCAGATTGGCGGAGTGATGGGAAACTTTTAGCACTTAGGCATTTTTGTCAAAATGCTCAAAGTCAAAGGAAATTTTAGCCTGCAGGCTCGAAAGAGGAACAAAGTGCATTCACGGGGCCAGGGAGAAAATTTTTCCACTTAGAATTTTTGGGAAAAAGGGTTAAAGTTGAGAATTGGCTTACAGATCTGGTAAAGGAAAATGGAAGGGAAATGGCCAAGGTTTTGCATCTAATAGAAAGGCGCCACGTGTCAAGTCTACGTCAGTAGCGCCACGGCGGGGGTCGGAGGAAGGTTGAAGATTTTGGATTTTTTGGCATAAAAACTTAAAGGCATGGATTGAACCCGTAGTCCCATTGACCAATAGGATGGTGCCATGTGTCAACATCAGCAGCAGAGCAATGGGGCTGCGGAGAATTTTGGGAAAATTTCCCAATTTTACGTAAAGGGGTAAAATGTTGTTTTGAAGCCACTGATCAACCAAAAGGTGCCACGTGTCATTAGAGTAGTGGGGCATGGATTTTTTCTGAAAAAATTTCCCAATTTGAAAAAAGAGGGAAAAAGTTCAAATTTTGCCCCGCGAACCTGATTTTTGGCCTAATTTCGCCATTTTTTTCCTAAATCTTCAGAGGGGCATATCTTTCACACCAGAGCTCAGATTTTCACGATTTTGGTATCATTGGAAAGCTGGTGAAACTCTCCACATGATAAACACTTCAATTTTAAATTTTTATGTAGTTTTACTATAGAAAATGGAAAAATGCCTTTGGCAAGGGAAAAAATGCAGAACCGACCCCCAACCACCAAAATTGATGAAGTATGGCGTCCGTTTCTTCTCCAACATGTCCGAATGCATTGAAAAATGGATTTTTGAGGGTGACCTTACTATTTTAATGAATATTTTCAATGGTTGGAAATGTCAAATTGATTTTCCCACATTTTCTCATTTCCTTCATTTTGTTCGAGTGATAAAAGCTAGTTTTGGATCATTTGTAAAAGAGTTGTTCATCCTTATTCTTTGCCTCTCCCTTATTTTCTTCCCTAGGGTTGAAAATGGAGTTTAAACCTCCTCCCCTACTCTATAATGGTTTTTTTTCTTCTTACTCATGAAATGATGCACTGTGTAAATTCTGAGCAATAGAAAACGTGTTTTTGTGATGCATTTGTCCATCCTTGGCTCGTTTTCTTTGTTGTTTTCCTTACCTCTCTTAATTACAGGGTATTTGTGCATGTTTGGATGTTCAATGTAGGTTTTGGAGCTATGTTCATAGAGTTTTAGAACATTTTCTGTGTGAAATACATCTTTGGTCTATGATGCACTTGTCCATCCTTTCCATTGTTCACCTCTCCTTGTCCCATGGTAGTTTTGATAGATGATCAACATTTTCCTTCTTTAGTGTATCACCGTTTTAGTGTAGGCTCTGTTTTTCCTTTTTTTCTTCCTCTCCTTATCTCCTTGGAAGTTAGATTAGGTTAGATTAGCTTTCCTGCATTGGAATATCTTGTGGCAGGTAGTTTAGGAAGAGGAACCAACCTTCTCTGGAGATCTTTCCCCATTTGCAAAGGTCCCACACTTTGGGAAAGCTCAATGTTGTGCAATCAAACCAAATGAATTTTCCTTAGAAAAGTAGATCCATAACTCATTTGGGGGTGCTGTGATTTTGCACTAATAGTTTTGGCACACCCGATGGGACACTGGGGTTAGATATTTCATCTTCTCTTAGTGTCTCATGCAAAAAACAACATATCTTACACCACCGTGCGCCACTAACAGTTTTGGCATGCCCGGTGGGACCAAGAGGTCTTCCACTTCATTTTTTACAGGTTGATGTGTTCTTGTTTAGAATTTTAGCCTTTGGAGGCACTTGCAAACACATCTAGCGACTTCATCTGATCAGTAACCCATCTCAAAAGTTGTAGACCCTCTTTCCATTCGTTTTCTTTCATTTTTCATTCCATCTCTTCATTATTCTTTCATCCCATGAAGTTTTGTAATCATGACTTCATTTCTATCATGGAATTCACATTCACAAAAGCAACAATGTTTCCCACCTCCAACATGTTTTTTAATTACTCAAGATCAGCATTTTGATCAAATTCAAAACCAGTATGCATATCCATATGACCAATGCCAAAATCAGTTTGGCTATGGAGCTTTCCAAGAGAAAGGGTATGCAAACAATGAAGAAAACCAAATGCAAGATGCTGGTATACTAGAGAAAATCCAAAAAATGGAGATTTACATTGTTCAATCAAGATTAAAAGCTCAAATGAAGGCTTTTAGAATTGGTTGCAGGGCACCTTGTCCATGGGTTGGCCCTTTTCTAAGACACTTCAGCCCTCAAGAGAAGTTGGAATTCATGGTGGAGATGCTGCCCAAACTTTCACAATAGACAGTGGAGATAGAGGCCTATGAACTTGGTGTCAGGAAGCCTTGTCAATGGGTAAGTTCTACACCATCAACTAGTTTTTCTCTTTCTATTCCTTAAGCAGCACCATCTCATTTTGAATGCCAAATTCCAAATCCATCCCATACTGCCCCAAGTGTTGATTTCATTTCTCCATTCCCTAGTCTTCCACCTCATCTCAATTCTTCTATCCTTTTCCCTTCCAAATAGTTGTCCCCTCTAAACAAACAAGAAGTTCCACCTTCCCCTCCACCACAAATAATTGCAAAACCGATTGAAACCCAACCTATCCCTCCTCTTGATTTCCCAAATCCATGTTGGGAAGAGACTCAAGAATCCAGTCAAGGAAAACAAAAAGAGGAGCCCAATAGAAAAGAAATGATAGACAATCTGAAGAGTTGGGCTGCCAAATTTGGGTTTACAAATATTCCCTTGATGGTCAAACCAATGGAGGAGGTCAAGGTTGAAGAAAAAGTGGTGACTGAGGCCAAGTTTGCAGCAGAAGAAGAGCCAAAAAAAGAAAAAAAATGAGAATTTTTGTAAGATTGGCTCTCAAATTTGGGATAACAAAGATCCCTTGATGGTTAATCCTACAGAGGAGGTAAAGGTTGGAGAACAAGTGGTGGCCAAGGCTGATTTTATAGCAGCACAGAAGCAAGAAGACTAGCAGTCTATTTGTTTTGAGTATAGTGTCCATGTTGGAACTTTATTTGAAGAAAATGTTGATCTAATCCAAGCTACACAACTAGTCAACAAGGAGGAAGAACAATCAGCTCCAACTCCCATTGAAGAGGAGCAACTGGAAGAAATCAAATTAGAATTGGAACTAGATGAAGGAAGCATTATTGAATATTTTTTTCTTTCATTTGAAGGGCCTGATTTGATTGATGAATCCATCATGGAGGTGACCAAAGCAAATTTAGAGGCACTGAATCATGAGCAGGTTGCACAAGAAGTTACAGATTTCTCTCCCACTTCATCTCTCCAAAAATCTATTTTTTGGATGAGTTTGAGTTGACAAGCTTCATGTTTGAAGATGAAGCTACACATGGTGAAAAAAATGTAGATTTGAAGGTCACCATACAAAAGGGAGAGACCTTGTTGCATCAGAACATTGAAGAGTTTGATTTGCCGTCAGACTTAGAAGAATGTTTTGATGATAAGGAGTCTGTAGAAATTGCAAATTTTCCTTCTTCATAATTCATTCTTTAACCACAAGAACTTGCTTCCATGGAAGAGAACATGCAAGCACCACCTGTAGTTTACAACATGCCTCTTGAATCAAAGTTGGAAGAATTTGATCTTCCAAAAGCTACAATGGAGGAACTCCAGAGCCAACAATGTATTACAATAGGTTACAATAATGCAAAAGCAACTTCATTGGATGTTGCAATCAATAATGATGAGCTGCATATTATAGAAGAGTTCCATACTACCATGAAGGAAGGAAAAGAGCACGAGGATTCCATCACTTCTTCCACATCATCCATCCAAGAAGGTTTGCAAGAAGACTCCATTTTTGGAGTTAAAATTCAAAGCAATGGGCACATTCAAAGGACCATACCTTTCCCAATCAGGTATTTGCCTTCATTGGAGCCAAATTAGGAGTTTCTAATGGTCAATCCAAATGCAGAGCAACTAAAAGAGGTATCTAATTTTTTAAGTTGACACCTTGTTAATTTGGGTAGAAGACCAGCTTGTTGATTTTCTGCTCATCCAACCAGCCATGTTTAGTGCCAAATCAGTTGCATGGCTGCCATTTTTGAGGAAGGGAAGTTATTTCTTCCTACCAGTTGTAGGGTTTGTTTAGCTTACCTTTGCTTCCATTTAGAGTAGAGTAGGTAGGTTTTCTTTTAGTAGAATAAGTACTTTTTCACACTCTGCATGTTCCATTTGGAGCATGTATGATTTTCAGTTTTGTACATAGCTTTTTGGTGTTGTTTTGGTTGCTCTTGCACAGTCCATTCAATAGCTTTTGGTGAAGATCAACTCCAAATTTCAGTGGGTTTCCAAGTGGCTCAGAGGTCATATTTTCATAGTTCAGATCAGAATTGGTTATCAGGCTTGACTCCATGCCTAATGGATGCTTCAAAATGCCACTGATCATTCATCTAGCAGGTAGATGACCCCTGAGAGTCACCAAATTGTTAACCAAAATAAGCTCCCTCTTATTTTGGGTTAACTAGCTTCCTTTTTGTGCCTCAGTCAATTTTTTACACATTTCAGGCACACAATTTTTTTTTGGTATGGCTTCATAAGATAGTATTTTTCTTCCCCTTTCCAGAAAGGTAAAGAAGTCCTCCTAACTCCTTGTATTTTTTGAGTTATGGCTCGGTGGAGTTTGGAGGGGAAATTTTCCCTAGGCGGGCCCGCGGAGGTAAGGAGGAAAATTTTCCAAAGAGGCTCGGGTTGGCAGAGCGGAGGAAGAAATTTTGCCAAGTAATATTTGGTGGATTAGCGGAGTGATGGGAAACTTTTAGGACTTAGGCATTTTTGTCAAAATGCTCAAAGTCAAATTTTAGCCTGCAGGCCCAAAAGAGGAAAAAAGTGCATTTGCGAGGCCAGGGAAAAAAATTTTCCACTTGGCCTTTTTGGGAAAAAGGGTTAAGGGTCAAGATTTTGGTTATTGCGGATCAAAGTGAAAATGCAAAGGCATGGAAATGGCCAAGGTTTTGCATCCAATAAATAGGTGCCACATGTCCACAGTCTACGTCGGTAGCACCAAGGGGGGTCAGAGGAAGGTTGAAGATTTTGGATTTTTTGGTGCAAAAATTAAAGGCATGAGTTAAACCCTGAGTCCCATCAACCAATAGAAGGTGCCACATGTCCACATCAGTAGCGGAGTGGCAGGCTTTTGGGAAAATTTCCCAATTTTACAAAAAGGGGAAAAATGTTGTTTTGAAGCCGCGGATCAACCAAAAGGTGCCGCGTGTCATCGGAGAAGTAGGGAGCGTGGAGTTTTTTGGAAAAATTTCCCAATTTGAAAAAAGAAGGAAAAAGTTCAAGTTTTGCCCCACGAACCCAATTTTTGCCCTAATTTCACCATTTTTGCCTTAAATCTTCAGAGGGGCATATCTTTCACACCAAAGCTCAGATTTTCATGATTTTGGTATCATTGGAAAGATGGTGAAATTATCCACACGATGACACTTCAATTTTAAATTTTGATGGATTTTTGTAGGAGAAAAATGGGAAAATGTCTCTAGCACGGGAAAAAATGTAGAACCGACCCCCAACCACCAAAATTGATGAAGTATGGCATCTGTTTCTTCTCCAGCATGGCTGAATGCATCGAAAAATGGATTTTTGAGGGTTCCCTTACTATTTTAATGAATCTTATCAGTGGTTGGAGATGTCAAATTGATTTTCCCACATTTTCTCATTTCCTTCACTGCTCAAGTGATAAAAGCCAGTTTTGGCTCATTTGTAAAAGATTGTTCATCCTTCTTCTCTGCCTCTCCCTTCTTTTCTTCCCCAGGGTCAAAAATGGAGTTTGAACCTCCTCCCCTACTCTGTAATGGAATTTTTTCCTCTTACCTATGAAATGATGCACTGTGTAAATTCTGAGCAATAAAAAATGTGTTTTTGTGATGCATTTGTCCATCCTTGGCTCATTTTCTTTGTTGTTTTCCTTACCTCTCTTCATTACAGGGTATTTTTGCATGTTTGGATGTTCATTGCAGGTTTTGGAATTGTGTTCATGGAGTTTTGGAACATTTTCTATGTGAAATCCATCTTTGGTCTGTGATGCACTTGTCCATCCTTTCCATTGCTCACCTCTTCTTGTTCCATGGCAGTTTTGATAGATGATCAACATTTTCCTTCTCTGGTGTATCACCGTTTTAGTGTAGGCTCTATTTTTCCTTGTTTTCTTCCTCTCCTTGTCTCCTTGGAAGTTATATTAGGTTTCCTGCACTGGAATAGCTTGTGGCAGGTAGTTTAGGAAGAGGAACCAACCTTCTCTGGAGAGCTTTCCCCATTTGCAAAGGTCCCACACTTTGGGAAAGCTCAATGTTGTGTAATCACACCAAATGAATTTACCTTAGAAAAGAAGATCCATAACTCATTTGGGGGTGCTGTGATTTTACACTAATAGTTGTACTCACTCACCTTGCTTCTCCTTATGTGAGAATCCCACTCTTGGCCTACGATGACCCCCTCTAGATATTGCATTTAAAAAAAAATTACTTTCGGGAGCCATCTCCTCTTCTTCTATGAGCACCTTCTTCTTTCCCTTCAATCTTGTTGTAACTACTTTCTTGGGTGCCATTTTTTCCTTGCAATCCTTTACAAATACTTGCCTCTTGAATTATGCAATGTGTGAATCAAACCCTAGCTCGATTCAATGTTCCCTTGGTGAAATCATGTTCCCTCGCTCCTCTTCATTGCCTTGCTTCACCCAAACCCTTCACCACCAGAGATGTAAGCTCTTTCTGCACATAGATCTCTTTGTCACAACTAACTACACACCTTTCACACCTTAATTTGATTGCTCAGCTCTTCACAGTTAGCTCTTTTTTAAATACTCTTAATTGAAATGGTGAAAAATGAACTCGTGTCCTATCCTTATATAGATTTTCAAAAAAATAAATTATTGATGTAGTTATTACTCCTTCACCTACCCAATTTCCTCTCATTTATTGACCAACTTTGTTCTTTCCACATGGTACATCTTTGAGCCCCATTTATAACCTTCAAGTGCACCTTCCTACCTTCTAGTCATAGAATTCTCTTCAGTGTGCTTCCTTGTGCATGAGTACCTTGTCATTGCACCTTCCATTGGTAGTTGTTATGACCTCCACTTACCTCGCATTATACTGTCCCTTCATCCATCTCCGTCTTTGGTCACTTTTTAAAGGTAATCCTTTGACTTGAAAAGCACCTGAAGCATCTTATTCCTTTCACCTTTAAATTCCCATAATCTTGTACCTAGATATCGACAACCAGCCCACACTAAAAGTATGTGCAGTCATCTACGCATAAATATGCTTCATATAGTAATTATCCTCATGCACACTTATTACACAAGAATAATAACTAAATTGACAAAGCATAGCAAGAAGGAAGGAATTACATTAAGGAAATACATAATTGAAAACCTAATCTAAATGGCAATAATGCCTTATTACAAACACCAAGAAGACTTATTTATACTAGGTCTTCAACCAAATCCCGTTGAAGTAACCAGGTAGCTGTGTTCCATGAAAGTCTTCTAACCAGCAAGTGCCTGTTTCAAGGATGTAAGTGATAACATAATTCCCCAACCAATGTACCTTAAGTTTTCCTAGATGGCACAAGAACTTAGAGTCATAGAGAAGCACCTTTTTTCCAATCTCAAACTTCTTGTCCCTTATGTTTCTATCATGCCAAGCTTTCTACTTGGCCTTTTCTTGCTTCTAACTCCAACGTGCTATGGCTTGTCACTCATCCAAATTAATTATCTTTTCAATTCGTTCTTTTAAATCTTGCTCATCAGCTAGACCTCTAGCACGTGCAATATGCAAAGGAGGTAACATTAATTCCATAGGAAGAACTGCTTCCGTGCCAAACACTAATTGAAATGGTGTGACTTTTTTCAAACTTTTATATGTTGTTTAATATGCCCAAAGTACTGCAGACACTTTATCATCCCAATCCTTTCTTCCAACATCACAGATTTTTGTCAATGTCTGGCTCAAAATTTAGTTGAAAGCCTCAGTAATTTCATTTTCTTGAGGATGATAGGGTGTAGTCTTATGGTGTGTAATCATGAACTCATCCAATAAAATTCTGATTATCTCATTAAGAAAATGTGTGCCTCTATCACTGGTCAAACTTAAAGGACATCCATACCTTGTAATATTATTTTCCCATATAAATCTGGCTATTGTAGCTTCTATACAGTCCTTTGTAGGTGCTTCTTTTGCCCACCTTGTCAGATAGTCTGTGCAAGTTATGATATAACATGATCTAGTTCTATGCGTAGTTGGTGAAATAAGACCCACAAAATCCATAGCCCATTTCTCAAACAGCTTCGTGCTAGCAATATGTCTCAGAGGCATTTCATCTCATTGACTTGGTTTTCTAAGACATTGATAATGATCGTATGCCTTGCAAAATTCCTGATAATATTTATATAGGATCTCCCACCATATTCTAGCGAGTAAAATCTTCCATGTTGTGGCATCACTAACATAGTGGCCACCCACAATACCACCATGATCTTCTTCCATAATATCAGTGCACTCATGTTCTAATACACAACGACACAATACCTCCTCTCATCCCAATTTGTATAATTCACCACTGATCAACATATAAGGTGTGGCACGTATAGAAATTTGTTTCTTCTCCAAGGATTTTATTCCTTCTGTTGTCATCCATATTCGTAGAAAGACAACAATGTGCTCTAGTTCTGATGGTGCGCATTACAACCTATACAACTATACATCTGACATGGTATCCTCAATTAACTTTGCTTCTTCTCCTGACTATATTCTTTATAGATGGTCTGGTCCAAAATTACTTTTTCCTAGTTTTACCATAACTGTGAAATCAAATTCTTGAAACAAGAGCACCCATCAACATATGCACCCTTGTAAAAAAAGGTTTATTTACCAAATACTTCAATGCCATGTGATCTGTATAAAAGATGAATGGTGTAGCTAGTAGGTACTGGTGGAATTTATGCAACACATAGATCATTGCCAAAGCTTCGTACTCTGTAGTTGTCTAATTTTGTTCTACAGGAGTCATCTTTCTACTAGAAAAACATAAGGATGTTCTATAATATATTCTCCAGGTTGAGCCAACACCACGCTAATGGCCATACCAGAGGCATCAACATGTACATGAAATGGTTTTTCCCACGAAATAAAATGTAGAATAGACGTGGTAGTAAGTTTCTCCTTCAATGTCTTGAATGCACGTTGTTGTTGTTCTCCCCAGTAGAACGTAACTTTCCCTTTCAGTAACTCTTCTAATGGTGTGAAAACTTTGGCATATCCATTGATAAAATTTCTGTAATATCCTATATGACCAAAAAATCCACACACCTCACTTTGAATGGTAGGATCCCTTAGGCCTATAATGACTACAACCTTTGCTAGATCAACCAAAAAACCATCCTTGCATATTATGTGTCCTAAAAGTATCCCAAATGGTGTAGAAAATATGAAATTATTGATGTTCAAACATTAAGCGTAGATTGTCACAGTGATCCATAACTAATCCATACACCATCCAATTGCCTAAATATACCTATAAGAAGTTGTGGATAAATTCCTTGAATGCTTGGACAACTATGCATGAAAATACAACAGGAACCTTTTTTATACCAAAAGGCATGATAGTATAGGAGAAGCTACCCCATTCAGTAGTAAATATAGTCTTTTACTAATCCTCCTAGGGTATTTGGACCTGATGATACCCAGAGAACCCATCTATAAACGAATAGATTTTTCACCCTACAACTCCTCCTAGTATTTCCTCAGTGAATGGCATGGGAAATGGATCAGTTACACATGTAGCATTCAGCTCCATGTAGTCCACACATATTCTAATCCATCCATCCTTCTTGATGCTGATCACCATTGGACTAATCCATTCTGACTCATCAAGAGGCTTGATAATTTCAGACTTCAACATGTTATCAATCTCTTCTTTGACCTTTTCACACAAGTTGGGGTTCATTCTATAAGGCCTCTTTCTAACTGGGCACGCATCCTCTTTAATATTTATCTTCATCTCCCCTATTGATTCATGGACACCTTTAATTTCATGGTACCCCTAGGGAATAATTCCTGGTAATCCCTTAGTAACTCTATTATTTTTTCCACTTCAGAGTCTGACCAGTAGTCTCTAATAATGGCTTCCTTAGGCTCATTATCCATTCCAATATTCACCTACTTTGTCTTCATAGGTTCATGATAGGCACACGTGGTCTTATCCACACTGTCCAGTACCTCACGCCTCCCTATTGAATGGTTTTTATCCAAATTATCTACTTCCTTGTCATCTACAAATTAGACTATTTTCCTTTCTCTTTCTCAAGGCAAGTGCGTTGAAGTAATGTTGCATCAGCCTCAAGTTATTCACCAAAAAGTGCTCCTGAATCTTCCTTATCTAATAACTCCTTAAGGATTTCTTCAACCTTAGTGTTATCTCCCATAGTTAAGCGCTTATTAAATTTCAATTCATCTTCCACTAGAGGCTTTATAGAGAAGAAGTCAAACATCTGGGCCATTCCTACAATTAAATTTTACCAATTTCCAGTTTCTCTATGGAGTTTTGCATACACATACCAACCAAGCGCGCAGCCTTGTAAAGTGGAATAAAACTGGTGCACCTATAGCAAAGGTGGCAAAACTTCCTACCCTTCTAACCAGAGTCTCTCACACTTATGAACGTGGTGTTGAATAGGTTGATTATCGTGATAAGTACTGATTTGAGTAGGTACATTTCTCCTGAAGAACCTAGTAGTAAGAGAAATCCCAATTTCATTCCATCTGACAAAATTATCCTTGTGGATCACCCACCGTGTTGTTGTCCCACGTAGTGTATATGCTAGCATAGTTCTTATTTCCAGTGGGTCTATCCACTGTTCTTCCATGGCGTGCAGGAATACCATGGGATCCCCTTCTCTTGTGTAACAAGGTACTGAGTTATTTCCTATTCTCCTGACATAACGTGGTTTTGTGCCTCGAGGAAATATTCTCTTTACTTCACACCCTACCAAATCATAAGTTTTGTGAGCCCAATTATCACAAGCAAAACTTGTAGTATCACTAATAGACTGTGCATCCTCCCACTGAATTAGTCCTTCTTTGGTTGGTTAAATCATCTCTGGATCTCAGATGGCACGTATGTAAATCCTATTTAGATATTCTTCACTTAAGGGTGCATATTTTCCATCTATCAAAAGGATAATAAATCTTTCCTCTTTGTTTTCAAACTGATATAGCCCTTGTTGAATTGAATATCATCATTATTTTCATAGCACCAAGGAAGCCCCAATAGAGATGGGAAGCTATCTGACTCTATCAACGCTAAAATCTCAAAGTCTCTAGTGAAATTGGCTCCTTGTATGGTAATGGATGCATCCTTCAAAACTTTGATGCTTAGTCTGATTAGCCATGAATAATACATTAGAGGATGGATGCAATGGGGGTCTTCCCATTTGTAGCCATGCGTCTAAGGGAAGAACATTGAATTTCATTCTTGTATCAATCAGTATATTACTCAATAGCCACCCATCCACAATAACATTCCGAGTGATTTTCTTGTCATAATCTAGGCTATGAGGGGGAAGGTTCACATGCAGGATTTTTCATCCAGTCTTAGTACTTGCATGCAAAGTTTTTTCTTTTAGCCAATCCACTACTAGTGGAACGGTGTTTTCTTGGCACAACATTTTACACACTTCCCTTAAATCATTTGTATCAGTTTGGACCATCTCTGATGCTTTCTTCTACTCCTCTAAGTTTTGTATCTCACCCTAAAGATTCCTTAGAAATTCCATGGTTTCCTGATAAACCTCCTTCTGATAGGTACGATCTAGGTACCGTGCATGAAGAACTTATTCCTTAGTGATGGTAGGTTTCTACTATAATGCTTCCCTAGCACGTGCCACCTTAGCGTGGGTTGTGGCCTTCACTTGTAGCGCCATGGATTCTACTTCCATATTAGGCATCCATTGATTGTCCATAGTGAGTTGTATCTTAACCATCCTTGTGCTTTTGTTTTCTTTTTTATGTTGCTTACTCAGATGCAGGGATAATTTTAGTGGTGAATATTTGTAATATGGTGAAAATTTCAGTTTAGGAAAATTTGAAAAGGCAATTTTTTTGGATCAGGTCAGTGTCTTGTTCACCTAAAATTCACAATATATTTTTTTTGGGGTTGGCTTCACCTTCATTTGAAAACATCTCCTACAAAAACCTAGGTGATTCTCCAGGTAGTATACTATGGTACTACCACAAGTAGCTTACCAAATTACCAATACCGTGAAGTTTGAACTCACATACTCTTAAGCACCAGAGATTGTTGTTAGCCTGTTAGGGTTAGTTGTTGACACACGACAGGGATATGGTTGATGTGTGACAAAGAGGTATTGCAGACACATGAAAAGGATATATTGTAGATGCATGACAAGGGGGTAAGTAGTTGACGCATGACATGGGGTAAGAATTTGATGCACAGTAGAGACAGTGATGCCTTCGTGACGTGTGACAAATAGAGTTGACGCATGACAGAGCTAGTTGACACCTTGGTGACACACGATAGAGACAATTGAAACCTTGTTGACGCACGACAAGGATAGTTGATGTGTTGTTGATGTGTGACAAAGGGTTATTTGTTGATGTGTGATAGGGATTACCATAGTTGACACATGACATTAATTTTGAATCTGACTCGCTTAGTCGCTACTTGTTCTTTTGTTGATGTAGGAATCTATTTAGAATAATGGAAGGTTCTAGTCCTAAGAATGCGAAGACCCTAAAAGTAACTAAGAAATCTCAGAAATCTCTTTTCAAGTATTTTGGAAACTCTGTTGATACATATATTCAAAATACCAACAACCATATAGATGCCACAAGAAAGAATTAGAATACTAACTTTGTGGAAGGTATTATTGAGGTGGACATGCATTCTACATAGTATCAAACAAATGAAAACTACGATAATATGCCAGATCTTGAATATATTATTCCTATTGGGATGCAACCAGAATTGCATCAAGATATCACACATACAAATACTCAGTAAAATGGAACACAGAAATCAAATTTAAATTATGATTCACGAAAGAGGAAACTAGGTGATTTTGATATTGCTCAAAATTCTACTAAAAAAAGTAAAACATTGAAAACGAACAAGAATATGTGGACCATTGGCAGGTCATACAAGTTTGATTGGGTAGCTAAATTTCTATTTATCGAACCTGTACAATCATCTAATTCTAAAGAGATCCCATCTGAATGTACATGTACAATATGTACGTGGAAATTGGGAAAGCAAAAAAAATGCAAATGAAGCTAGACAATATAGAAAAACATTATGGAAAACAATATTTGACTGTAATGGGGGCAGATGGCTAGAAAATCAAAACACAGGTGGAAAACTGAAAAATAAGGCATACATGTTAGATACGTAGTGGATTATGAGGTAGAGAAAAAAAAATGTAGACATCTCATGGAAAAGGGAGGAATGATCACATCGCAAATTGGTAAGATGAATCAAACAAATCTACGTGCAAAACTCATACAATTCTCTACTTTATTTCACATACTAAAGAAAGGAAGACTGATTTCAGATTTCCTCGATTTTAATGTTTTGTATCAATATAATGGAATGTTGAATGTACCTCAGTCTCATTGGTCTAAAAGTAGTGGATGGGAAATGGAAAAATGCCTTTCGATGATAGAGAAGGAAGATTTGAAAGACAATGTAAAAAAATCAAATTTTATCTCTCTTTCAATTGATGAAGTGACAACAGTCGACAACACTGCATGGGTATGTATCCATGTCTATACTTTAGAAAATCATATAAGGACACCTCATCTGTTAGGTGTTATGAAAATGGTTTAATACTGTAATGCCGAAAACCTACATAAAATAGTTGTTTCTCATTTGAAAAATATTGCTGGAATGATTGATTATGAAATTGCTACGAAGTTGGTATGCATCGGAGTAGATGGTTCATTTGTCATGCAGGTCACCGTACAGGGCTGTGTGTTACATTACAAACAACAGTGGCCCCCTATATTCTATCAATTCACTGTATGGCTATCATAATGAATTTAGTGTATAAAATGGTAAGCAACCACGAAAATGTTGCTAAATTAGAAGACCTTATAAGAGAACTTCGTGCCTATATGGAAAGAAGCCCAAAGTAATTTCTTGAGTTCCAGAAATTTGTAATTGGAATTACAGATGGCAAAAAACTTCTAAAAGATGTTAGGACTAGATGGATCTCTTTATATGAACCTGCATGCAGAGTTTGTGAGGAGTATCCTTCGTTGGTTGGTTTCATGCACAAATATCATCATGAAGTTGATAGGGCGAGGGACTTGTTGTTCCGTTTAACTGATTTGGAGACATTGCTTACATTGGTTGGTATTATTCCAATGTTGAAGGAGATTAATACACTGATGAAGCATGCATAGGGGAGATTAATCTGTATTGTGGATTTTATACGGATGAGAAAAATGGTATGTCAAAGTCTTGATATCTTGTACTATTCCTAAGATAGTTTTAATGCACCTATTTTTGAGAATTGGAAAGCTTTATTAGATCTTAAAAATCCCAGTAACTATTTAAGATTTAATATCCACGATCACCTCTGCATCACTGTTAATGGGAGGGACATACCATGGCACATTTTGCAAAAATGTCAAGATATTACAAGATTGGAACAAGAAGATGTTCCCGTCACACGTAATCTCTTTGAGTCTGTTATAGTTGAAACAAGAATAAAGCTTAACAAATTTTCAAAATCCTTATCATCAGAAATTAGAGAACGTTTCTCCAAAGATAAAATTCTTGAAGCCATGGGTGTGATGAATCCTAATTTTTGGAATACTGAAGGTGGTCATGCTGACTTTGTAAGAAAGTATTTCCATAAATGCATGGGTATAATAATGGAACATTTCGCAAAGACTTTAGAGTTTAAGGGTATGGAAATCAAAGGTATACTAAATGCTAATTTATTAAAATTTCAGTCAACAAATTTTACAACAACAATGAGGAACCACTATAAAAATTTAGAAGAACCTTCTGAAAGTGGTTCTATTACAATGTTGTGGCAAGGAATCTATCAAAGTTCTATCTTACAAGAAGATATCAGTGAATGTTTCAGATTATATGAGTTATGCCAAACAATTATTTTGGGGTCTATGGAGGACGAAAGGGTTTTCAGTGCATTATCATTTATAAAATCAAAACTAAGAAACAAGTTAGATAAAAATCTAGAAAGTTGCATGAGGTGTTATGTATCTCGATAATCCATGGAAACCTTTTCTTTCGACAGAGAAATTACAAATTGGAATTCCCTTTACGAAAGAAGAGGTGTGAATAATACAGCTACAAGTACAACTGTTCCCAACATTGAGAGTGGAATTGGCGCATCATCACACTCTACAGAAGATAACATCGAGTTTGAAGAAGCTATTGATAATGGATTGTTTCAACTTTAAATAGGTATCTTCTTCACCTTAATCTTATTGTTTGTCACGTTAAATATTTTTCAGCTCTTGTTATCATTAAAGATGTTACAGGTATATATATTAACATTTATTTAAATACAAATTTTTTATTTTTTTTGAAAATGTGAGTTGACATCCATCTGAGGAGGCTGGTACTTCTTGAGACTGATAATGTCAGGTAACTCACCCATCTATCTACTAATCTGTTTCTCATGTTGAGTTTTCTTAAAACAAAGATCTAGCACATTACCAGTGATGATTTCAAAGACATCTAAAACACTAGAGGTAAGTTAAACCCTATCATATCATCTTTCTTGATTTCTTACAATTATGTTTAATTTATTTTTTATATTTGCAAAATGCTTTGATATACTTTTCAAAATTTCTGGGATAAAATGACACAATTGAATTTTACAGATTAAGATATTTCCATATTAAACAATTCATAATCCATGATCCATTATATAATTCGTCATCCGTGATCATGCTAGAAGCTAAATCTACGTCCACATAAAATTCATCATCATCCATAAATATCATATCATCATCATATCATTATCATAATCCTGAAAATATAATAATTATTAAAACAATTATTTATCTATTTTAAATTTAAAGAAATGTCTCTGTCCTAACACATTCCATTTTTTAAAAATAATTCATCATCATATCATTACAAGTATATCCATTCTAATGTCATTATGATCATATCATTACAAGTATAGATAAGAAGAATTATCTTAAAACAAGTTTAAATGTCTAGAGAAGATGAATTATCCTGCTTGAAGCTAAATCTACGTCCACATAAAATTCATCATTATCCATATATATCATATCATCATCATATCATTATCATTATCTTGACACTACAATTATTATTAAAACAATTATTTATCTATTTTAAATTTAAAGAAATGTCTCTGTCCTAACACAATCCATTTTTTAAAACAATTCATGATAATCCAAGTAAACAAGAAACATATGTCATCATTCCTATCTAATGCAATCATCATTACAAGTAAACCAAAAAACCTAAACACCATATAAATTCTAGAAATTCTATACATAATATATAGGAAGTTATAAAATTAAATATTATATAGTATTTCAAATTTTCAAAGGTTATCAAATCTAGATAATAAAATTCAAATGCAATAAACACAACATTCAGTGTTTCAAATTTTCAAACATAGACTCAATATTTAAAGTTTCCACACTCAATAATAAAAATTTTCAACCCTCTTTTTCTGTATCCATTTCAATAATGGTTTATTTGCCTCTGGTTGTACCCCTTTCCCCACCAGAAGAAATAACCCTAGAACTTATAAGATCTTCTACAGTACTATCTAGATTTTTTAAAATTCTTTCTTCTTGCTTTGTCACATCCCCATGGGACAGAAAATTTGGATCACCTACTACCTTAGCTTTGAATAATATTTCAGGGTCGAAGTCGTGCTCTTTAATTATCTGCTTTAGTGTATTGTTTTGTTTGTTAACCAAAACAATATTTTCCTTCAAATTATTTGCTGTGGATAAACTGTTCTTCGTTGTTTCCAAGTGAACTTGGAAAACCTTAGCTTGACTCTTCAAATTTTCATATTTCAACTGCACAAAAAAGTAATGTCAATTCAACATATTACTAAAATAAGAAAACTTTAAACTAACAAAAATTATTGTTTGAAAGTGATAATACTTACAACCGCTCTATCTCTCTCGGCATTTGCAATTGCTACCAGATCCTTGTCCTTAGACCATTTGTTAAAATATGCCTGGGCCTCAGCACTAATATTTTCCAATTTGTTTAATGTCTTATCCAAAATGTTGTCTTTATAGTTGTTATACGTGACAGTCCCACTTCTTACTTGGGTAAGTAAGGAATCCATCTTTGCATGTTGATTCTAGACTGCAGCGTATAAACTATCCCTTTGCCAATAATTTTCATAATGACTAATAATCTCATTGATAAGTACTTTAGCCCTTCTCTCCCATTCTATGAGCTGACTAATATGAGGTAGAATACACTCACTGACATGGGATTGAAAATCATAACCAATTAAGTTCTCCAAAGAAAAAGGTAGCAATTTTTCACCATCTGTATCTAATGAAGATGATCTCGCTGGAGAGGTATGGGGGATTTCAGCTAGATCAACTGCTACTTGTTTCTGCCTTTGGGTGGCTTGATCCTATTTGTGATAAAATTAATCAAGATTCAAACGAATAAATATAAAGCAAAATATAATTTAATACAGTAAAGTATGTTGAAATTGAAGTATACCTGTTCGCCTTGAATCATCTCATGAGTATTGAAAAAATTAGTTGGGTCATTGTTACCAATGCCCAAGTAATCTTCATCTAAATTTATATTATTCAAAACCAATATGCCCATTGCACTGGGCAAGCCACCACATGAGAGGGTTGGAATTCGAAAGGAGGAGGTAATTTTTAGTTTCCCGCTAGGGGCCGGAGCAATTGGCATGCATTTACCAATTTTCTTTTTTCCTGTTCCTCTAGTTGGCATTTTAAATATTATTGGTTGAGGGGGGGTCGGTGCCGCTATTTGAAGAGGAGGACTACAATGTGCTGAAAATTTCAAGAAAAAACAATGCAAAAACTTTGAAATTAAACGAAGTAGTATTCAAAACATGTAACTTGTTGTTGAAATTGAGGGGTAGCTTGTCACAGTGCTAAGGGTGGTTGTGTTGTAGTAATTGGTGGTTGTTGAGAAGATACAAATGTGTGTGACTGTACTGAGTGAGTTGGGGAAGATGGTTGAGTTTGCGAAACACGCGTATGGTCCAAAGTCCCTACAATGCAATCAACGTTGAATTGTATGTCAATTCAATTGGGTAAAATTTAAAATGGAAAATGAAAATACAAATTTGGAATTTGTAAATAATGCATGAAAAGGTATTACATCTCTGGAATTTAACGAATTCAAACTGTTGGGGGGATTCCATTTCAAATTGGGAATCTCCTGAAGCCTCGGAGTGTTTTTGGCCTCTTTCTATTGATAACACCTTCTTTTGGGGAAG
Organism: Taxus chinensis; assembly: GCA_019776745.2. Classification (NCBI taxonomy): domain Eukaryota; kingdom Viridiplantae; phylum Streptophyta; class Pinopsida; order Cupressales; family Taxaceae; genus Taxus; species Taxus chinensis. The sequence continues at coordinate 252,354,675 of CM034149.1, forward strand.
GGCTTCCACAAATATTCTCTATAAATAGTAAATTGTTAATAATTGTGCACGGTGTAATGTCAAAATACAAACTGCCATAGTTTATACTTGTTGTTCTTCAAATGGAATTGACAACTTCATCAACGCCTCGTTAGTGCAAGTGGGAATAGGTTTGTATTTTAAATTTAAGAGAGCCTCGTAATAAAGGCCAAGGATATATTCTGTAAAGCAAATGACAGGTTTTTCTGAAAGCTCTACATTTGTTATGTCAGTTCTTATTTTTTTGATAAAAAGGTGCATCAATCAAATTTTTGTTTTGCAATAGTTGCAACAATGTATGCAATGGCCTAGTTTGGTATATCTATTTTCCAACCCTGTAAAACTATTCTGGATTGAAAAAAGGATATCATTGTAGTAATGAAATGGTGTGCAATTGCTTGCATATCCACACCATGCCTGGATTTATTGACACGAGCTATAAATGCCAAAAAATAGTGGGAATTAATATAACATTAAATTGTATCACAATAAAAAACTAAATAAAAAATGATGAATGAAAATGAATTATACTTACAATCAACATGAAAACCAAATGTCGATTCAATATATTTCTTATCATCTTTGAAGAGTGTTGCCTTCATTATAAAAAAGGGTAAATTTCTGAATAGAAGGCCCGTAAACCGATGGATGTCAGTTGCCTCGGTACCGAATTGAAACAAGCGACCATCGTTCATAGTAACGTAAAATAGGCCATCCTCTGTATTGTAAGACAAGAGAAGGTAGTTCAAAATATCTTAGTCTATTTTGAAATGGGGCATCTTAATGAGCCCACTAAACTCACATGCATTGATCAAATCTTTGTATTCGTAAGTCATTTGTAAAATAGTTTGGATGTGGGGGCACAAAGGATTCTTGTAGATGATCTTGGCCATGGATAGGACTGAATTTTCCACTTGATTTTTTTCCTGAGCTTGCAGTTGGGATGCACTTGTATTTTCCATTGTAGTTGTGCTTGTGTCTTTGAGAATGATGGATACCTATATACAAAAAAAATAGAGAGCCAGAAAGTGTAAACGTGAAAATGACCGACGAAAGGGCATTTATAGGAAAAAACACACGTCAATGGCCTTTGTTGATGTGTGTCAACAAGGGCCATCGACGCATGTCAACAAGGGCCATTGACATGCGTTAATGAGGGTATTTGACACATCTCAATAGTCCTTATTGACGTGTGTCAATGGCTCTTGTTGACATGCATCAATGGCCCTTGTTGACGTGCATCAATGGCCCTTGTTGACATGCATCAATGGCCCTTGTTGACGTGTATCAATGGCCCTTGTTGACATGTGTTAATGGCCCTTGTTGATGTGCGTCAATTTCCCTTGTTGATGTGTGTCAACAAGGACCATTGACGTGCATCAACAAGGACCTTTGATGCAATGTTGACGCGCATCAACAAGGACCATTGATGCACGTCAATAAGGGTCATTGACATGCATCAACACAACATCAAAAGTCTTTGTTAACGTGCGTCAATGAGGTGTCAATGTCTGAGATATATTTAATCTCTCTGGCTCGAAAAACCTAGCAAAAATTTGGTTCTGGAAAACTGTCAAATTCACCTTTCACTGAAATCGGTTCCGGGGATATTCACCAGGTATTTTCCACCTACAATATTCTAGAGGTGTCTTAAAATGAACCCTACTCAGATGCTCATATAATTCCAAGTAGTTCTCATAGCTATGGTTCTTCCCATAGAAAGAACATGTAATATTATGAGGACATTCATGACTGTAGTGGTTAGGAGATCCACATGTATAACATGTTCCATGAGGGAACTCACTTCTCCCACCACCACGGCCTCATCCTTCGAATCCACCATGGTATCCTCGGACTCTACCATGACCTCCTTTAAAATTCCCTTCATTCCAATCATAGCACGCCTGATTATGATCCTGGTCCTGATGCTCATTCTTTCCTTTATTTGAAACTCCTGTCTATCATACACCAATATCTATAGCATCATGGATCTATCTAATCAGTCGGTAGTCTTTCGTGTCATGAGTTGTGGACCTGTAGATTTTACGGTAGCTTGAAACGTTCTTCCTTATCACACGTTGTAATAATGGGTAATGTCTAGCATCATGGTTTAAATGGCATATTTTGCAATCCATCAGCAACAAGCGCATTGTTCTGCAAGGAAAATATCCTTTGTGTGACCTTCTACTTCACAATCTATGCACCAAATCCATGTGCACGTCTCATGTGCTGAATTTTTTGATAGTTTCTCAAACTATTTCGTCATGGTAGTTATTTGTGCTTCTAAAAATGGGCTCACCCCAGTATCTATGCTTCTCTCTACCTTAGTGTGTAAGGCTGCTACAAGTGCTTCGCGTGGATTAGTGTACATCTTATGTGATAATGCCCTCCTAAAAGGTGTAATTAGGCCCCCAATGAACCATTATGCATGTTGGCTTATGTGTATGTCATAAGAAATCTTAGATAACAGTATTTTAAGCCATGCATCATACTCTCTAATACTTTTGGTAGTGACTTAATTAATAACCTTGAGTGCACTTATACTCTTCTGCTTAAACTCAGGGATGTGAAACTGTTTAAGGAATGCATCTTGTAAAGCTTTATAGTCTATGCAAGTCTGATTAGGATCAAAATTTCTATACCAACTATGTGCATACCCTTGTAATATAGTAGCAAATTGGCTTGCCCTATGCTCAAAAGTAGTGATTCCTTTTGTGTGCCATAGTATTTGACACATATGCACAAGTTCAGAAAGATCTTCTATGCCCCTATACTCTATAAGACGAAGAGACATATCCATGTAAACATTCTGGGGTTGGTGCAGACCTTACCCACCTGATCCAAAACCTCATGTGTTTCCCCTACCTCCAAAACCACCATATCTACTCAAACTTGAGCTACCTATGCCTCCTGATCCTGAACCTATGGCTGGTGTTGGAACAGAAGGTGTACTTCCATATGTCCCAATAGTAGAATTGAACTATACCCCAACAGTCTATGAACCATTACCATTCTCAGAATATAGTATGAAAATCAACGTGTTTGTATTCTACATTGATGATACACCTGAAAAATTACTCCCATATAACAAAAAATTCATTTGCACTGCCATTACTATACCTCTTATAACACTCACTCCCACTCTTCCACTGCTGGAATTAGAGTGCTGGCTACTTGTGGTAAATGATGGAAAACCAAGTGCAGGGGAAAGGTTTCCAGGTGGATTCAGATGCACACATGCGTCCCAGGTTGTCTTTGCTAACACTTTTATACGTGAGGCTGAGGAGGGTTCCCTATCATATTTTCCCAAATGGGGGAGTTCCTGAGGCTCAGGTTCCACGTCTTCTAAGTGGACTTCAAATCCTTCCCGAATTATCTTTCTCCACAACACCATTTTCTTTGCAACCTCCTGTTACTTCTTGATCTCCCTCTCACATGCCTCATTGTACTTAAGCCACATTTCCTCTCTCTTCCTTTCTTCCGCTAGGTCTACCATCCCTCACCAAAACTACCCCTATCCCCATGCATGGTGTGGTTTACTCTCCAAATTCAAATTTACCATTAGAATCTTGATTTCTAGTGGAATTACTTGTAGGTAATTTCCCCTTGGATATCATAAAAACTAGAATTCAGCTACCTCTGGACACGAATAAGTGTAAATTGAGTATTCTAAGATATAATTGTTCAAGACACCACACAACTACGTATCCATAGCTTGAGTCCAAATCAAATCAGCATCATAAAGGGCCTAAAATTCTTTATGCATCCAGACAAGTGCGCAATACCTCCAATTCCACTTAGATGCATAAGCAATCAACCACTCATATAATTCTACTAGAAAGATAGTGAAAAAGCTCTCATATAAACTATCATACATATTCTGTTCCACCCACAGGCGTGCGTTAAACTTAGATCTAGTGTTGAATCACCGTGTGTATTCTTTCTCCAGATCGTGTATCCATTCCTAAACACTTTCTAAGGTCAATCGGTATTTATTCATCATGAACCATCCTGAAAACAACTGAAAAAGAGGTCTTGGAAATGGAACCAATGATGCAGCCTAGAATTCAGTAACACAATCCCGATAAGACCCTAGATGCACTGGCACATCACTCAGCCCAGACTGAGTGCTTACCCAAAGTGCGCAAAGGTATCAGGTCCCTCTGTAGGGTTGTTGTTATAGGATGTTAGTATGATGAAGACTTAACACACACAGTTCCATTACTAACACATCATTCTACAGGGCATGTTAGATCTATCTCTAAGGGAGAACAAAATTAAGTATTAACCATGATGAGATCAAAAACATACTAGATCCAGAAACACACAAAACTAATACTTAGATTCAGCCAATATCCTCCATTATATTAAATGCAATAACTATACTAAAGCTTCATTACAATAATAGTAGTATGTGTGTAACAGATTTAGCAACATAATCTCCCTATGTATGCATATATCTATCCCTCTCTACCTTCTTCCTACTACATAGTTTACTAAATACTTATAAGGGTGGGGACTTTCCCTTCACCACTTATCCCATCTCAAAATAGAATGCATGATATTATTAACCATGCGCTGTTACAAAAATAGCCACACATGTAATTACACTAATAATAGACTAGTCGTAGTTAACTACAGTGATAATCCTATTCCTAGCCTGTATCCATGCAAAGCACTTTGTATCTGATTCTCTAAAAATAGCCAATGTGTTGCACACACGTCTCTACCTAGTTTGTGTGCTCTGCACACCATCTCTAAAAATAAACCTTTATGAATGAAAATGGCTAAGTCCAGAAAGCTGAACTTTTGCTCCTTGTGTGTGTTCTCCCTATCCATTCATGACTTTGAATATGACCTGCTTTCCCACATGGACTTCTTGTGTGCCTTCTGTCAAGTGTTTTCTGATCAACAGTTGGATAAGGTAAATGAAGAAGATATGGTTTGGAAGGGAGGTTTAATAGAAGAAAAGGGAGTGTCGAGTCCCCCCTAGGATAAGGAATAATAAGGTGATGATAGATATCATTGTGCAAGATTGGGCAAGGTTGAGTGTGATGAAGTAGGTGATGGGTAAATTAGGTAAGGTATATTGGTTGAGATAAATTTGGAAAAATTGGGTAAGGTTGATTGGGAAAGGTTAAGAAAGGTTTAGGAAAGGTTGAGGTAGGTGGGGAAAAAATTGGGCAAGGTTAAGTGAGTTTTAGGCAAGGTTAAGATAAATGGTGGGTAGATTAGGAAAGGTAGATGACAAAGGTTTGGTTTGGATGAGAGGTGCAAAATAGAAGAAGAGGGAATATCGAGTCCCCCATAGGGTAAAGTAGGATAAGGTGATGATAGGTAACATTGTGTAAAATTAGGCAAGGTTGAGTGTGATGAAGTAGGTGATGGGTAAATTAGGTAAGGTAGATTGGTTTTGACATATTTGGATAAATTAGGTCAAGTTTATTGGGAAATGTTAGGAAAGGTTTAGGCTAGGTTGAGGTAGGTGGTAGGTAGATTAGGTAAAGTAAATGACGAAGGTCCAGTTTGAATGAGAGGTGTAAAATAGAAGAAGAGGGTATATCAAGTCCCCCATAGGGTAAAGTAGGATAAGCTGATGATAGATAACATTGTGCAAAATTAGGCAAGTTTGAGTGTCATGAAGTAGGTGATGGGTAAACTAGGTAAGGTAGATTTTTTTGAGATAAATTGGGTAAGGTTGATTGGGCAAGGTTAAGCAAGGTTTGGACAAGGTTAGGGTAAGGTTGAGGCAGATGGGGTAGTTGTGTAATATTGGATAGCGGGTAAAGGTGACTTGGATGGGATACTAATTTTCTCTTTTCCTTTGTCTTTTTGGGCGCGAGTTGAAATTTTAACCATATTGATATGGGGCAAAGGAGCTGTTGAGTCATGATATGTGTAACAACATGATGGGAAATATTAGGGCGAGGGCATGCATTGGTGTTGTGTAAAGAAGGCATCACATTTGTATATAGGTGGAGGTTTGGATAACTCTCTTATATGGACCATGTTGATCTCAAATTTTGGAGGAGGATAAATGGGTTATGGAGGTGGTGATGCAGGTCATTGAATAGGTAAGGGGTGAGGATGTGTGGTGATAGGTAGGGGTGGAATAGGATCCACATCTACGAGATCATCATCATCAAATTTTTCTTTAGGAGGAAATAGTTAGAGAAGAATGGTCTTTAGAGCCTTACAGTTATCTACATCATGTCCTAGCACATGATAGTAGGTGTAAATTTTAGTATCGTTAAACCCTTTTGGTTTGGGCATGGGTGGGTCATAATTTCTAAGGTGCGGTAATGTGATGATAGAGGTCTCTGAAAGGTTAGATAGAATGATGGTGTAAGACCCTACTAATGGATCGCAATGTGAGGTGAGGGTGGGTATGGATTGAAGTGTAGTTGATTTTTATATGTGAGGTACTCCAGAATGTGGGATAGATTTGACCATCGGTTTGGTTGGTGGTAATTTTTTAGGGTTGGGTTGTACTTTCCTAAGTAAAGGCATGGTAGATGAACTAGCGATGGAAGGAGTTGTAGGCTTGACTACCTCTTTGGAGGGTAGTTCGTTTTTAAATTTAGGTTTTACCTTCATAGGTAAAGGTGAAGGAGTGTAGAAGGGAAAGTAGATAGTAAAAAAGCATGGGTTATCCATGGTGATAATGGAGGTGTACTAAAGGTTTTTGGCAGAGGTGAGGTGGAAGGTACATATTGAAGAGAAGGAAGTCTCATAGGTAGTGATGAGGTTATTATAGTTGGTGGGGGTATATCTGGTAAGAAATATGTGGGTAACGACGAAGGTGTACGATTTGCTGATAGGTTAGGTGTAATAAAGGATTATGATGAAGAGGCAAGTTGAGTAAATTTTAGTTTTCCTTGGATAGGTGGTTTCTTTGCCAAGGTCGATGGGTGAGGCCGTATGATAGACAAAAGGGGTAATGGTGACAAAGGTGTGGTGGGTAAAACTAGTGTGTGCGGCCTAAAAAGTTGGGTTTTCCTTTTAGGTGGAGGTTTGGTTTTTACATGAGATTGGGAAGATGTGGCTAAATTCATCTTGATGGGAAGATGGACTAGGCTTGACGTCAGCATGACACCCAAGGTAGTGATGGTTCTAGATGTAGGGGAAGGTATGGATACAGATAGGTTCTTAGGCATATGAACAAGTTTATTTTTTAGTAAAGTTTTGGATGTAGGTGAGGGTGATGAAGAAGAAGCCATTTCAATAGGCATGGTCATGGTTGAATTGGTTACTTGAAACACCTTCGGATAGATTGTGGAGGTATCCACAGGTGACATTTGCATTTGTGTGGAAAATGGTAACCGAAGGCGTCTCCAAAGCATGTAATTATCAATGTAATCCAAGAGGTTGGCCAGGCATGAAAATGGCATTGTTGTAAGAGAAGACGACATTGGCTTAGTAGAAATCCCTTTAAAATATGTATGTAATACAGGGAACTGGTTGGCTTCAGAATCTGTGGGTAAGAGAGCCAAAGAGCATATTAGCGAGATCCTAGAATACTAATGGGGAATTGTACCCAATAGGAAATGGTGCGTCTAAAGGATCCCTGATGGGTAGGGGAGATTATAGTTAGGATGAGATAGTTTCCTTTTTCAATGGAGAAGAAAGCAAGGATGACTCTCCCGTGGGTAGGAGAGTTAATACCGTTGGTTGTTCAATAGGTTGCAAGGTAAGTGGTGAACCAACATTAGCAGAAATTGTGGACTCCTCTATGGGTGAAGGGGGGATGAAGGGTACTCCTATATGGGTGAAGGAGTAGAGGAAGTAGGCTCCTCCGTGGGTAGAGGATCTCGTGCTAGAATCTCTTCAATAGAGGGGATGGGAGGAAATTGTAGAAGGGATAGTACGATATCAAACACAACATGGACCTGGTGGACATTACTATCATTAATTTAAGGTTCACCAGTTTTTTTATGATGAGGTATGGTTAGGGAACGAATTCTTGAAGATATGCAAATTCTGATTTGCGGGTGTGTTTGGGATGTCTAGAATGAGATATCCATTATCTAACATTTCTTAGACAATGTTCTTAAATGTTATGCAGTTACCATCACTATGGCCTTTTACATGATGATAGTTACAATAGTCATGTTGCTTGTACCATGCCAACACAGGACAAGCGGGGTCAAAACTAGTATGTGGTTTTATGGGTGGAAGAGAAATGGCTCCGGCCTTAAGAATTTTTCCTAATACTGAAGAATAAGGCTCCCTAATTGGATTGTATTTTTGTTGCTCTCGTCTGAATTGAAAAGTTTGAATAGGAGAAAGGTTGGAGGTAGGTTTTGATTGATTAGAGGGGTGAGATGGGCCAACCTTTAAAACTACCACGTTGGTAGATCCTTTGGATTTTGAATAATTGTTTTTGGGTTTAGAAGAGGAAGAAGCATAATTTGTTGTTAATGCATTGTTTTTGTTACACAATGAATTTTCTTCTCTTCAATGGCACAAATTTTCAGTTTTTGCACCGTGGTAAATGTTTAGTCGAAGGTATGGAAGGTTTGTACTTGCAGAGTTGGTGAGATGTTCTTAACACAAGCTCTAGTGAAAAAATCTATAATCTCAGTTTGATGAAACTGGAATGTTAGCTGGTTGATGAGGGTCCACCGACGAGCAAAAAAATCAGTGATAGACTCATCATTGTATTGTTGAGTTGAGTACAAATCGGTCATAGTGACCTTCTTGATGATATTGATTGAAAAATGGTCCAAAAAGGCTTGAGCCACTTGATTTAATGAGTATATGGAATGTCAAGACAAACTACTATACCAGTCTAACACGAGTCCCATTAAGGACATGGGGAATGTTCATAGGAGTAAAGCGTCATCGTGGGCGATTAGATAACACCCATGTTTGAAAGATTTCAAGTGTTGGAGGGGGTCTTCTATACTTTTGAATTGGTTAAATTTGGGAATTTCCTAATGCACATGATATGGGTGAATGGGAATAGATGGGTGGATGGGCTCATTATAGATTTCATCATAGGCTAAGAAGTTGTGAGATCTAAAAACTGATGGTTCCAATGTTTGCATCTTTTCCATCATCATTTTAATAAGGTTGTTGGTAGGTTGTGATGATTAGGCACCCCCTACAGTATAAGGAGGTTGATGATGAATGTATGATGTGGATGACATCCTGGTATATGGTGGTTTCAAGTATGAGATCTGTGAAGGGGGAATAGATGTAGATGGAAGGTATCCCGAGGATGTGATAGACAAGATTAGGGGTTGTTGATGATACGTATAAGTAGGTGGGGTAGTCGTAATGACTCTTGTCGTAATTGGGGGTAGGGACTGTGGGATGGAAAGGATGAGGTTTTTGAATGGGGTATAGGTTGTCGACACCATGGGTGGTTGTGATGAAACTGGTATATATGAGGTAAAGGGTGTAGATGGGGCTATGCTCAAGGTGACTGATGAAGGAATAGTGTACACCATGGGTGTGACAGATGCCATAGGTGAAGAAGTTATAGAGGATGTGGGGTCCATTTGAGACACCATAGGTCGTAAGGTGGATGAAGGTAATGCTAAGCTAGTAATAGCTGACACGGAATTTGGGGTAAGTGTAAGAGGGATAGACATGAGCATGTCTTATACCAATTGTCCTGATGAGTCCTAAGTAGATGAGTGGGCGAGATAGTTTTGTAGGGTAGTGAGATCCTGGTCAAGGAGTCTTGCAAACTCCTCTTCACCGATACTAATGATAATGGGCTGAATTGGATATATAGGCGACAAGATGGAAGGTAGTGATGGGCTAGGCAGAAGTGGCTGAAGGATAGCATGAAACACAGGGGCGTTAGATTGGCTATGAGTCAAAACCATGTGAGTTAGCGTAAACATGGTAATCTATTTTCTGTAAACGACATAGAAAAATAGTACAAATGGAGAAAAATAGATTCCATAAGCTTAAACTGGTCGTTGTTTTAATTAAAAATTAAAAAAACAAGAACTGAAGGTGGTTAGGGTAACCAATGATGGTGACAGGGTGACAACTACCGAGTATTGTGGGAAATCAACAGTTTTGCAAATGAGGCAAAAATTGATGAAAATGAAGTACAGAAGTTGTATTTGACTATGATTTTAAAATTCTGGGGGTATGATGATGTCCTGAGAATTTCAAAAAGAATAGAAGATGTGATGAGTGTTGTTTTTGGTAAAATGACCAAAAAAGAGGAAATCGACAACGGTTAGGTAAATCGATGATGGTCACTGGACTGACACTGGGAACTGTGAAATTTGAAAAAAATGAAGAAAAATTTATTTTTGGAATTAAGTCAGATGGAATATCAACCTAGAAACCTGATTATGATAGTAATGGACCCTGACACACTCAGAAACATTCGAAACACACCAAATATGATGACGGATTGTGAAAGGAAGAATAAAATAAATAATGTGACCTCACAACTCAAAACACAACTCAAGAAAAAGATAAGAAAAACACATAATCCTATAAGTGAATTTTATGTTTCTAGATTATTCTATTTAAGACTAACTTATGAATAGAACATAGTTTTTTGGTTGGAAAGGTGTCCTATGAAGAGGAAAGATCTAAGGGTGGTTTTAGGTTATGTTTTTGTGGGGGTGATCCTTTCTCTGAGTTATTGACTGGATAGAGAAACCAATTGGGCACCCACTATCAATCCTTTGATCATTGAAATATTCTTCTAAGTAAGGTTTTGTTTAAGAACATGTGTAAATTTATATTTGTGTAGTTTGGGAAAGAGAGAGAAGAGAAAGTTCTCTACGATTTAATTATGTCAACCATCAGCTGGGCATGAATTCTAGGATATAGGTTGCCCTCAGTTTTAATGTGAGATAAAAATACAAGCATAGAATTATGAAATGCAAATATTTTAGAACCCAAATCAAAATGTGATATTCGATGTAAACAAAAAGTGAATAGGAAAGAGAATGAATTTCACTAATGCAAATGCAAGAAGAAAAATAATGATTCTCTTTAGTCCTGAAATACAAATTTCACTAAGACAAATAGAAGAAAGAGAATATTTCTAGGGAGATAATTTAATGTTAAATTCCTTTTGAGAAGAAAACAAACATACAACAGTTCCCTAAGAATGAATAAATGCAAGGAATCCCGAATGAATCCCACCGGACGTGCCAAAAAATTTCACTGGATTCTTAACAAATTAATGAAAAAGATAAGAGGTAATAGGCCAAGGAGGAATACCTGTTTGTGATTTCATTTAAAGGTTATGTGCACATTTTGATTTCCTGATCCAAGTTGATTGTGAGAGCTCCCTTTTGTCTAGGAGTAACTACCTATAAAAAGAAAAACAATACCGTCAAATAAAATTAAACAAAACAATGAGTGGATTTCCTAGTAGAAGCTAGATCTGGGAAGGGTGATTCTTCTTGAACAAGCTGTCAATCCACTTTTATATAGAAATATTAATGCCATTCAAAATATGCACGAAATAAAGATCCTATTTTAATTGAAAAAATTTAGGTATCTCATACAAAACAATAAGAAATGTTGTTCAAAAGGTTGTTTGAGGCCAAAATGGGTTAGGTGATGGGCTGGTATTGGGTTGCAGATCTAGTACATGCTCTAAAAAGGGTCTAGTAAAGGTTACAAGTGATTCTGGGTTGTTGGGAAATAGGTATTAGCTCGCTGGCCTGAGCTATATTGCCAGACACAATACTCGGCATCAATTTTGTGACCAATGTCAGTTAGAAAGAATGACCGACGTCTGTTGGCTAACTAATTTCGATAGGGGAAATTAGTAGAAACTTCCTAGAAATGGTCTTTTAGACTCTCTATAATTACACAGAGGTTGAAAATGGCTACGGTGAGGTCGTGAAATGGTCTAAAAGGTTCTGAGATGATTAGGATAGGGGGAAGACATGTGGAAGGTCCAAATGTGGTAAGGTGATAAGTTGGTGGGAAGAAGGATGCATATGGACATGGATAAAGATAAATTATTAAGATGAATAATAAATCTTACTAAAATCAAACTAAGATAAATGAAGATATATTGGGTACTTACTGAAGAGTAGGTTTTAAGAATGTAGGTGATGAGGACGATGATGGCGGAGATTCGAAGAGAAGAGAAGTTATGTTCATGTCGTGGTAGTTTGAACCTCTGTGCCTCTCTGTGTTAATATATGATTATGAAGAAGATGATGAATGCCAATGGTTGTTGGTAGTGATTCTGTATATTTTCCTTTTCCTAAGTGCTTCTGAAATTTTGAGTGCTCCAAGTCTCTATTTGTATGAGATCCTGAATCTAATGACCAACCTAGGGAAATTCTTTTGGAAATGTATTTAACCTAATTGGAGATGGTTAGGTGACCAGTGTTAGTTGAGATATAACTGGCATCGGTCAAGGCAGGAATATCTAAGCTGGCCAAAAATAGCTTGATTGTTGTTATTTCTGGCGTGATTTTCAATTTTCTTCCAAGTCTTGAGTGATGGATAATGGAAGGATTAGTAAGAGTTATTTTAGGTTTGTTAATAAGAGTAACGTATATGTTTAGACTAAGTCCTAATTGGTTAGGGTAAGCTTAGACTTGGTCTTAGGTCATTAATGAGTTTTGAGTGGGTCATTTGAGTGAGGTGGTTAGGTGACTTGGCTACGTGAGGTGGTTAACTAAGGATATTAATTAATTTAATTAACATGTGAACTAGGGGATATGAATGGGCAAGATATGGTTAATTTAATTGATGGGGTTCTATTGGAATTATGACCCAATTTTGGTGTCACATTTTCCCCTTTTTGTTATGTGGCTTGTATTTGTAAGTGATGATAATAAAAGAGGAAGTGGTTGCCCTAAATATAAGTGGGAGTGGGGTTACCCCAAGTATGGGTGGAGGTGATCTAAAACCACATTTTTCATGTCGACATTAGGTTTATGAGATCATCTTGTCCCCATTCCTTTATTATATTTGAAGTGACTCACTATCATTGGTTACATGCTAACATCTTCTTTGGTCCCTTGTGTGTGGCGTTAGCTAGATCCCCTCTTGTTTACCTCTAATGTGATTGGAGGCATATTTTCCTCGCATGTTCCTTGATATGACATGGAGACATTTATATCTATAGGTCGTTATCATTAAGGTTGTGTCTTATCCTACTCCTAATCTGATCTTATTCTCTCTTTCTCATCCTAAGACTCGCTGAGCCATACATATTTCCCCTTTGGGACACTCCTCTTAAAAATTCATTTCTTTAAGTCCATATTCGTGGCCATAATCATCCCCCCTTGGGAATTTTATTACAAAATTCAAATTATCCATTTTTTTGGGAATACGTTTGGTTTCCAAAGTCCACATTTGTGGCCATATTCTATATTCTCCCTTTAGGGAATTCTGTTTCCATATTTTGAATCCTCTCCTTCTCATTTCGAATTCCACTTTTGTGGCCATATTTACTCTTCCTTTGGGCATTTTTATTTTACAATCCTATATAATTCATGCACAAAGTCCTCTCTTGAGGCCATATTTATTTTCCCCTTTTGGTATTGTATTCATCATATCAAATCCACATTTATGGGCATATTCATGCCCTCCTTAGAGGCACCATATTTGTGGCCATATTTTTTCACCTCTTGGGGCATACATTTTCATTTTTACCTTTACGACCATAATTTTCTAACTGGGGGCATATTTTATTTCCCTTTTTTGCCTTCTCAACCATCTTTTCCCCTTTAGCGCATATTATTTTCATCACTCATTTTTTCATTTTTCCTTCTTGGCCCTTTATTTTTGCCCCACTAGGCACCATATTTTTCATCCTCATCCCTTGTGGACACATACCTTTTTGTTTGATTCCTTATGTACGAAGTATTTCGCATACCTTTCACATTTAGTTGTGCCTACTTTGATGAATTATCAATGACCCGATGGTTATATCAGCTTACATCCATAATGCAGTGGTTTCTTCCCACTCACGGGTCCGTAGAACATTTTCATCTCTCTCTATTGAGACTACAATTTTCCTCTACCAATGTGATATCGAATTCACCGCCATAGTTTTTATTGTTATTTCTATCCCTTTTGCTTGGTGCATGTTGTCTTAGTAATCATTTTACCCATTTTTCTTCACCCACCTTCCCTTTATCATCTACCTTTTTTCAAACACGTCATCGATTTCCCATGACATCATCGATCCCCCATTTGAGGGGGATTTTTTCATCTACCTTTCGTCAATCGTTCATCTTACTCCCTCATCATTTTTGTCTCATGGCTTGCTAGCTCAAACCACTCAACAAAAAGGAGAAAAAATTAGGCACCTAAATTCAGTATCTATACCTTTAATCGCCCATGTGCACATATTTATTTAATTCACCGCCTTCCTTTAATCAAAAACACTTATTATCCCATCAACATTTAAAAAATTTATACCATTTAACTAATTAATTAATCAATTGCCCATCTATTACCTCCTCACCTTTAATCCCCTTTAATTAAATTAATTAATTAGTTACTATTAATTAATTAATTAATGTCCACATTCTAATCTGACCCTAACCAACCTTCTATTTTAGGAGGCTTTCATTCTAAATATACATCTTATTCTTCCCTGTGCTTTTTCTAACCTATCCTTATCTCCAACTCACTCATATCTCATCGCTAAACCACCCCTTCCCACCTACATGCTTTAAAGCATCCTTCCAACTCTTAAAACAAGAAATCACACCAAAAGTAGAAAAATCCTCCACCTAGCCCAGTTGTCATTGCCCCTATAAAGCTAGATCCTTTCTTCCCATTGTTTAATTAGACGTATGCAAATACCGGAGTTTTCCTGCAACCTGGGAACCTTTCCTCGTGCTTGATCATCCCTACATTATCTACAGACCTCTTAGAGCTCCTTTCAATGTGCTTACACCATTCATGGACACTCTTTTGTGAGATTACCATTATCTTAGTCTCATTTTATTATGCTTTTATCATATTATTATTATCTTATTATATCTAACCTTTTACAGGTCCAGTAACATTCAATACTCTATTACCAACATATTCCATCATTTCTTCTACTTACAAGTTACTTTTTTAGTCCATCTACTCTCAACCATTATTCTACTTTGATACAGTCGCCACCACCCAACTCAAGTTGCTGTCAACTCAGCCCTCTATCTCCATCTTTTCCATCTCCATAGCCTTCCCCAACCTCTACATATATTATGTTTCCATTCCAGACCCCATATCCACCATCTACCTCCTTTGTTATGGCATTACTAGCCTATCTACACTCTAGTCACTGCTATTTCACCCTGGTCACCATTGACCAAGGTCCCGATCCTAAATCTACCCTTTTTAATCCATGTTTTCTATCATTTTCTGGTTTCTTCTCCCATGGATTCCTTCTGAAGTTTGATTCCAACAGCTTCAAACCTCTTCTTCTTTTGGTTGACTTCCAAATCTTATAGAGTTTACATATTTCTATTACTACTCATATCTACTCATCCAGGCTGTCATCGACCTGCCTTTGCACAGTCTAGGTTGTTGTCAACCCATTCATGTAACCTTTTATGTTGAGTTCATTCGGATCATATTTTTATGTTCCTTACATGTCTGCATTTTCAGTTTTTTTGTGCCTCATATTTTTCATATTATACTATTTATTATTATCTCTTTTATCTTATCTTATCAAATATGGGGGTTGACATCCACCAAGGAAGTTAACTCTTCTTGGAGTCGGCTTTTCCCAGGCAGTCCCTGCATATACTATCTAATCAAATATTTCTCTAGTTTTTTATTTTATATAGCTCGCAGTGGAGATCAACCACATTTTTTCCCGTTCATCAATCACATCGCATATTGAGATATATTAAACTCTCAATCATTCGATATTTTCTAGTTTCTTTATTATCTAGGTCATTAATTTATAAGGAATGAAAAACTAGACAAACAATTGGATATACTCTTTCCCTTATGATTTTGGATTAATAGGTCCAGTAAAATCCAATCCACATTTAAAAAAATGTTTCAATACCACTTGATGATGGAGTTACATTTCATTGGAAAGAGTAGGCTTTCCCATTCTTTGACATTGGTCACATTTCCACAAATACCTTTTTAGATATTTATGCAAGGAGAGCCAATAGTATCTAGCACTCAAAAATTATTCAATAATTTTAAGATATGGGTAATGGCCTCTTGATGGTTCATCATGACAAGCCCTTAGGATGTCAAAAGTTTTATCTTATCTAATACACATTTGTGATACAAATCAAGACCATAATTAAACAATATTCCATTAACCCATTTGAACATTGGTTTGTCCTTTATAAGAGGCTTCCTTTCAAATAAGTTAAGGTGGATGGGAATTTACTTCTGGTTAGATATTTTTTCATGTCAACAAACCACGATGATGTATTTGAAATGAAAAATAGATGTTCTTCTTAAAATTCATCCTCTATTTGTTTAGTCTCACTTGCAATATTTATTCTTAACACAAAATCTTCAACCACATTATCTTTTACAAGTTTATCAATTACTATACAATTAAATTCTTAAAGGAGTAAAAACCATCTAATAATTCTACCAGTAACCAGTGGATTTTTCATTAAATATCTAATGACAAAGTGGTCTTTATACATGGTTATAATTAGTAATATAATTATGGAATTTGTTGGTTTCATACACTACAACAAGAAATTAATTTTCAGTAGTGGTTTGATTCCACTCATTTGGTGTCAAATTTTTTTATATAATAGGTAACATACATTCCCTCCCCTTCCTCTTTTTTATAAAATATAGCTCTTATTGCTTCATTGGGTGCTTCATTTTAAATGTAGAAAAAGAGATTCCACTTTGGTCCCCAAAATATTAGGGCAGAAACAAGATTTTATTTTATGGTTTGAAAGGATTTTTGGCAGTCATAAGTCCATATAAATCCACAGTTCTTATTAAGAATAAATAACTTGGGTGTTATTATTTTACTTAAATCCTCTATAAACCACTTGTAATAACCATCATGTCCTAAATAACTTATTACATTAGTTTGAGTTGAATATGGTGGGAGTATTTTTAATCACCTATATTTGTTTTTGATCTACCTTAATTCCTTCACATGAGATTTGACATCATATGACTATTCCTTTATATACCATTATCAATAATTTATCATGATTTAGTGATAACTAGTGTTTTTCACATCTTGCAAAAACTTTATCGAGATTAGTCAAATATTCCTCAAAAGAGATTCCATAAAATGCACAATCATCCATATATATTTCCACGCACTCATTGGTTAAGTCTGAAAAGAAAACTAACATTTCTCATTGAAATGTAGTAGGTACATTGCACAATTTGAAGGGTAGGAATTTTATGAAAATGTACCCCAACAAAAAGTAAAATTTGTTTTTTTGGTCCTTTATTGCTACTTAAATTTTATTATACCCACTAAAACCATATAAACAGGATAAATATTTCTTCCCTGCCAAATTATCCAAAATATTATCAATAAAAAGGAAAGCAATCCCTCCATGTTTCTTTATTTAATTCCCTACAATCTATAGAGACTTTCCACTTCCTATTTTTATTTGGTAATATGACTAAGGAAGACACCCATTAGTTGTCTGAGATGGGATATATGATACTTTCTTGTAATAATTTTACTATTTCAATTTCTACAATATCTCTAAGTGTGGAATTTATACTAAATTGAGGTTATATCATAGGTTTCAAATTTTCTATATAAATATGGTGTGTGTAAAAATGAGGATGAATTCATATCATATCACTATATTCCCATGCAAAAAATTTTGAGTGTGATTGCAAAAATGTAAATAGTATGTACTCTTCATTTTTCAACTAACTAGTAATTGATATCCAATGGTTTCCGTGGGTATATTTCAATTCATTTGGTTTTTTGCAGGATTTATTTTATTGAAGGGAAATCACTAAGTAATGTATGTAATAGAAATACATGTGGCTATAACATGTGAAAGATCACCGTATCATTACCAATTGCTCCATTATGGAAACATTCTTGTTTAAAGGAATGATAAGGATAGTGAGAGGATATTAAGGTTTGGTGTTGAGTTTTATCCTCTTCTTCATGATACTTAACTCATGTATTTGTTTATAGACTATAATAAATACTACAGAGAAACAAATTTTCTAATATCAATTTCATCTGTCTCATCTACCAATAGAGGGTTACCTAAATTAAAAGAATATTTGATATGAGGGTATAAAAATTTTATTTATATTTAACCCATCTAAGATAATCATGTGTCTTGATATACATTATATGAGGGTAGAATATGTTGGAAGCCAAGGTATACCTAAGATTAATGGATATACTTTATTTTGATTTCAAGGTTCCAATATCATGAAATCTACAAAATATTCCTAGGATTCTATAGTGATTGCAACATCTTCAATGATACCTTTATGCTTTACAATACTTTAATCATCCATTTACATAGCTATAGAACTTGGTTGTAAGCATGTTAATAGTGATAATGTTAATGTGAGTACCAAAATCTATAAGAACATTTGTCATATTAATTTTACTAATGGAGATAGTCACAACAGGGCTTCCTAGATCCCCATATTTCGGAGGAAGAAGTTTTACTACCAATACCTGAACGAAATGTGTTAGGAATATCCTATGTTAGTTCTCTAAATGAGATTTATATACATGGGTTAGTGAATAATTATTTTAATGTAGCATTGTTGTAGTGAGAAAATATATTATAACAGAGTTACTCAAACCAACTCATATGGACAATGTATGAGAAACAATATAACCTTCTTGAGAGAATCAAATAGTTTGTTATACTTGAAAAGAGGATAAAATTCATTTATTTTATATAGTCACATATAGATTAACATAATAAAATAATTAGGTTTTATGTGTGTTTATTCTTCTCAAACTAGCCAAATTGATTTATTTAGTATCGGATTAGGTATGAAATATATATGAGTTTCTATAAGGGGTATATTCAATTTGTATATTTACTTAGTTTATGATTCAAATAGAACTGAAGGTCACTTTATTTATTGTTAGGATAACAAATTAGTATGGGGTGAGAAGTATTGTATTAAGTTAGTGGTGATTTGAGATGTTTGTCATAATTTTGTATGCATCTATTATAATTCCATTACACTTCACCTCTATTTGTTGCCATTGAAATTATCTGTCTTCACTCATATGTAGAGACCATGAAAAAGAGAAGTACATGTAGCTTTTATTGAGTATATCTACAACATTCATGTGAATCTTGTTTCTTATCTCATTCATATTTTCTATTCTAGACTACCAAATACATGTTTTGAATGTAAAACCTATTTTTTTCATGCTCAACTGAATATATACATTGAATATTGTCTTCTATATATAGTCAGATTAGTCTACCTACATTTTTTGGAATTGCATTGGTAACATTGGTAATGTCCTCATCTACTTTGGCATTGTTTATTTGTGTAAATGTTTGATTTTACATCATCATATCTTAAATTCTCTATAATCTTGGAAACACTTTTCCCTTCTTTTGTGTGTTCAATATTTTCCACCACATCACTATAGTTTCCATTCTTCCTTGTTTAATATAAAGTATATGTGAAAAGGGAAGAACAAGCCTATATGTTGTTCAGTTCTTTTATAAGATGTGAACTTAACAATTTTTTCACCGCATCATCTCATTGAGTCTCACCTCAACATGTATCCAATTCAAGTTAGACACATGAATATTCATACTCTCCCAAAAAGTCGACAGTAAGCCACTTAGATGTATTCTCACCACTAACATCTACCCACACATCCTTCCTTAACCCACCATTTCAAATTTCATGGATTTGTAAAGTATAATAGTGAGTTATATTATATGAACCACAATTTTTATATTAAAATATAAGTTAGTGCATACATATGACTAATGTTTTTCCCATCCCACATGGTTAATAATATTTTAGTAAACACTACAACCACCACTTGGTCAAGGGGTAAAACCCCCAAATAAATCATTTGAAAAATCTTTAAATTGGTATTTTTTGGGTGCTAAATAAGCTAAGGGGGATTATATTTTTGATGTAGTGGGGATATTTTATCTATTTCAAAATTACAAAATAGACACATTTTTGGTGTAACCAGACATCTGAATTGTGGGGTGGATAAAATGAAACAAATTACATTTATAATGAAGTTTTTGAAGATTGCAAAGAAGGAAAAAGTGCATGGATTTGAGGGCTTTTCCCCTCGACCACTCCCTGTACCACAACAAGGAGTGACCCTAGGGTAATACCTCAAGACCCTAAAATTGGTGTTTCCACTTGACCTTGTTAGGGACTATGGTGGTGAAAATTATCTTACATAAACTAATATTTTGTTCATTAATCTATAGTCATTTAATTATCATACCTAGGGACGTAAACTTTCAATATTGTCAGAGTTGTATGAATAGTTACAGATGTTTGAGGAGTGTAAATTTAAAATTTTTGCCACTATAATTAGGAACTAACATTACTGGAAATGAACTAAGCTATGAACAGAAGTAAATACTATGGCTATAGCAAATCATGTAAAAATAGAATACAGATAAAGAATTAAACTTCTGCAATTCTAATCATGAAATGAATTTAAAAAAAAAAGGGATTAGAAAACCACAAGTGGGCCTTGCATTCGGTGTTAATCCCTCCTAAGTCCTATGTCTACAACAATTTAAAAAAACTCATATTCTTATTTCATCAACATGAAGATTACAAATGGAAAAATACATCAAAGATATCTATCTATGGATCGATCTACCTCTACATATATTTTTACAACATTAATATTTTCTTTTTATTTATATCCTTCATTACAACATTGGCGTGAAGAGATATATTCATACAAGGAGTTATAGTTGGCTTCAGTAAAAGATATTAACCAAAAATATGGAAATTTTCATGCAACATAAATATTTAGGATATGTTCTAATATAATCACATAACTTAACTAACTAATCAATTGAACAACCAGTTATTAAATCATAAGTTCAATTAATTATTTCTTTGTTTGAGTTGCAATGCATAATCACGTGATGGAATTGAGTATTCTTCTTGTTTGCATAACTACTTCTCAATCAACACGTGTAAGCTCAAGCAAAGTTTCCACATTATTCAAGCTTCTCGTAATCACGACTTTAGATATGTGTGTTTCACCAATAAGTTTTACACTTTCTAGGAAGAAACAGATAAAAGATAAAATGGTTAAGGAGGAATACCTATGTGGCAAAGGTGGAAGGTAGAATGCACATGTTGTTGATGTTATCCAACTTGATTATAGGAAAATCCTTTTTGTATGGGAAGGACTAACTGTAGATGAAAATCAATACCAAAAAAGAGTATTAAATAACATATGATAGTGGATTGCCTAATGTATGCTATATCCAGGAAGTGTGGTGATTTCTAGAGAGGTTTTCAATCCACTATTTAATAACAATTCAATGTGAATAAATAACTGAAATAAATAATTCATATTAAAATGTAATGATTTAGGTTTCTCATACACACAATACACTATATTTTATGCTATATATCAAAATAACACTAAATATAATTAGAACCGGGGTTTGTTTAAGTTAGACGGGTTTGTCAAAGGTCTGGTAGGGGTGTAGGGCTGATTGGTCAAGGTCTGTGTTGGTTTTGGGTGAGTGTGAAGCTTGTTGGTATGAGAAAATAAAATGACACAGAGACTGATATCAATCTGGTGATCGATGCCAGTATGGGGACTAATCCGATGGCGGTCAAGGAACCGACGTCGATATGGGAAATAGGTAATGAGATATTAAAAATGGGTTTTTAGGATCTCTTTGATCACACAGAGATTGAGGGTGGTGTGGTTTTGGTCGTAATATGGATTAGAGGAATTAGGAACACTAAGAAGGAGGTTTAGAAGGGTAAAAAGGCTTGGGGTGGTTAAATAGTGGGTTGGTGGGAAGAAGATGATGTACGAGTAATAGAAGAAATAAAATACTGAAAGAAGAAAGATCTCTACAATGGGATAAGCACGAATGATTAAAATCATAGTACTTGGTATTTTTAGATCATGTGAGTTGAGATGGTTGATGGTTGATCTAAGAAGAGGTGCTTGAGTCTAGTTCCATGACAATATAACCTATGTTCTCCTTTGAGTATTCCCATGCTCTGGAAGGAGAACCAATTGTTTTTCTTACATTTTGGTTGTGTGTTTTCATCGTTTGGAATCAAGAGGGCTTGAAGATTCACGCTTGAATGAAATAAGGCTCAATTAACTAAATTAAAAATTTGGGTAAAGGGTTGTAAAATTATATATATATATATATATATATATATATATGAACCGATGACGATTTAGGTGACCGATATTGGCTGAGGATAAACCGGCATCGGTTAGGGAGAAATAGTCTTATTTACCAAAAATTGGAAAATCTTCCCAAATTTGGAGTGCTTTCCTTGTTAGGTCCACTTAGGGAAGTAGAGTTCACGTGAGATAAGGCAAGAAGATCTTAAATGAAGTCTAGTTAGGTTTAGGAAGAATTCTTAGTTAGTTAGGTCAAGTAGTGACTCAGCACTGGGAGTGATGACTCAATGATGAGAGTGATGACTTGGTCATTGTGAGTTAAATTCCCATGTAATGGGTCCAGGGTGAGGTGTCAGGATGAGGTGGAGGTGTGAGGATTAAATTAACTTAAAATAATTAAATTAATTAATGATGTGAGAATGAATATTAATATGGGATGAAGGGTTCATGATTAGGTAAATGTGTTATGTTAATTAATTGAAGGGGGCCAGGGGGAGTATGACCCAAATTTGATGTCTACATTTTCCCCTTTTGTCGCGTATCTTGTATTGATAAGTGACACCGAAAATAGGAATTCAGTGCTCCAGGTATGAGTGAAGGTAAGGTTTCCCTAAGTAAGGGTGGAGGTAATCCCCCTCAAACTAGGAATTGATGAGGTGTTAAACAGAGTCAATGAGTGGTTTGATGAATGGGTAAGTGATGAAAATAAGGGTAAGTTGGTTGTAGTTAAGGGTGATTTCAGTCAGGAAATAGGTAGTGGCAGTCTAATGCACGGACACGTATAGATTACGATAAGGTACCAGGTTGAAGATCTTGCAATCTCTACGTCATCAAAGATTGATAGGTTTATCCAAACAATGTTGAAGTGGTTTAGGTATCCAAGGTATAGGATATGGTCCTGAAACACCACTAGGCAAGGTGTAGGAATGCGCAATAGGTTTTTTTCCAAGGAACCAAAGGTATAGTTAGGATAAAAAACACAAAATTAGGCAAGGTAAGGTCATTAGGCTAAACAACACAAGTATCACATCACAAGGTATAGCAAGTACACAAATTTGAGTGTCATAAAAGGTGAGTGTCAGTTGGGTGATTTAGGAAATCTCGTAGGTAAGGCCACGTGAGGGGAAAAATCATGCCCCAACTAATGGTGAGGTTAGGTGAGAGGTAATAAGGTCACGATTGCATTATGAATGATTGATTCGAGGTCTTGTAGGCATGATGGAGTCAGGAATAGGCATGGTTTGGTCAGGTATAGGTATGGTTTGTTCAGGTATAGGCATGGTGGAGTCAAGTATAGGCATGGTTTGGTAAGGTATAGGCATGGTGGAGTCTAGGTAATTTACGAGTTACTGATCTTATGGAAATAACGTATTGTATGTATGTTGCGGTTAAATTTCCAAGTAATTAATATCATGGAATATATGAAATGATTTAAGTAGAATATGTTCATTGTGAAAAAAATGGTAGGTATGTATGTTTTTATGATATATTAATTTCCAAGTTTTTGTGTATATGGAAACTAACTAGGGTAGAATGTGAATGTAAAGGGGGAAAATTGGTTAGGGGTAAAAGTGGCCAAGCTAACCTCCAAGGGCCCCATGCCCTCAAAGTGTTTCCTATATAGCCACGGAAAAAAAGAGCCTCGAGACAATGTAGTTCTCCCATAAGCTAGGGAAGAATATGACAAGGGAGATGAATGGGTTGGTAGGTTTTAGGCATGATTGAGTCTAGGTCATTTAGGCATGGTTGTATATAGTTTGAATAGGCATGGTTGATTTTGGTGGGAGAGTAATTCCCAGAATTTAGGTGTCAAAGGTATGGTCCTATGAAGGAGGATCAATAAGTAAGAAAAGAGGTGAACGGTAAGAGGAGACTAAAATCCACCTAATTGGTAAGAACCATGATGAATCTATCAAACCAATTATTGGCTTATGAACGTAAGACCCTAAAGGTGTTACATGATTGATTGTTCTATGAGTGAAGAAAGTCACATGATCATGAAATTTCACATTTGCAGCATGTCCCTTGAGTAGGTAGAAGATTAGAAAGGAAATATGATGAGGTGAAATGGTTTGTGTTAGCGCAAACTTGGTGTGAGACAACATGCCTCTTATATAAGATACCCAAGACCAGAATAGGCAAGTCCATGATATATTCTTTTATTTTATACATTTTATAGACTAATCGATGTGGGAAGTATATGTGGGAAGATTTAGAATATTTTAATTTTAAGTTTTACAGAAATAGTCTTCTTTTTGGATAGACTACATATAATATGGCTAGCTTTGTATAGTTTTCCTTTGAGGGAGTAGTCTATTTATAGTATCAAGATAGAAAGATAGATGTATTGTTTAAGGGAGTCATCTATGTGCTAGAAGTTTGACTCAAGGAGTTAAATTTGAAAATCCCATATATTACTTTTGAATGTCTTTGTACTTTTAGGTCATGGACAAGACTATAAAGGAGAATAGGCTTCTTTTATGAAGACAAAACCATAACATACAAAGGTTATCTATGAAAGAGAGGTTTTAAGTGACGAATGACCATGGGATTTTGTCTTGAAAAGGACAAAAATTATCCATGAGAATCATGCCATGAGTAGATCCGTGGTACTCATATTTAAGAAAAGGCTAAAAGGTGATGGATAATCACACAATTCTGGTGTAGTCGTTGGTCCATAAAAGAGGTAGATGGAAGGTGAATGTTTCTCAAGGGAAGAGAATTTAAATAGATAGAAGGTGATCTAGGAATTGATTAAATAATAGAATGGTCAAAGATGCAAGGCATTGAGGGGATCAGGTACAGGTTTACCTTCAAGTGAAGATAAACGATAAGCACCAGATCCATATGCATGAGAAATGATATGGGGTCTAAGACAATTAGGAGTGAACTTGCGTCATTTACTTTTCTCCTTTTACAAAGAGTGAGGGTAGTGTTGTTTGGGTTGTAATATGGCTGAGAGGACTCAAGAACACTAAAAAAGAGGTTTAGAGCGGTGAAAAGGCTTGGGGTGGTTGAATAGTGGGTTGGTGGGAAGAAGATGATGTACGGGTAATAGAAGAAATGAAATATCGAAAGAAGAAATAGCTCTATAATGGGATACACACGAATGATTAGAATAATAGTACTTATTTAGTACTTTGTAGATCCTGTGAGTTAAGATGGTTGATGGTTGATCAGAGAAGAGGTTCTTTAGTCCAATGTCGCAGCAGCACAAGTTGTGTGCTCCCATGAGTATTTTCACGCTCTGGAACTAGAACCAGTTGTTTGTCTTACACAATGGTTATGTGTGTTTGTCATCTAGATATAGGAGGGATTGAAGATTTGTAATTGAATGCAATAAGGCTCCAATAATTAAATGACCAACCTGGGTAAAGGTTTGTAAAATTCTATATAAAAGAAGTGATGGCAGTTTAGGTGACAGACATCGACCGAGGATAAACCAGCATCGGTTAGGGTGAAATAGTATTGTTTACCAAAAATAGGAAAGTATTCCCATATTTGGCGTGATTTCTTTGTTGGTTCTGCTTAGGGAAGTAGAGTTCACATGAGAGAAGGCAAGAATATCTTAGAAGAAGTCCAGTTAGGTTTAGGAATAATTCTTAGTTAGTTAGGTCAAGTAGTGACTCAGCACTGGGAGTGATGACTCAGTGTTGAGAGTGATGAATTGGTCAATTTGAGTTAAATGCCCCTGGAATGGATCCAGGGTGAGGTGTTAGGATGAGGTGGAGGTGTGAGGATTAAATTAACTTAAAATAATTAAATTAATTAATAATGTGAGGATGAATATTAATATGGGATGAAGGGGTTATGATTATTTAAATGTGTTACATTAATTAATTGAAGGGGGCCAAGGGGAGTATGACGTAAATTTGGTGTCTATAATGTGTGTGAACTCATGTGGCTACAGGTGATTTCTTGGGGATGGGTCCCTTTGGTTGCATGTCAGTTGTTGTGGATGACCTCTACATTGTAAATGAGTTTCTTTGGCTGCATGTTAGTGGATACACATAAGAACTATTTGGCAATCAGTGTTGATACTTATTTAAAGAACTATTCAATATAAAATTGCATCCAAAAGAATAAATGCATACCCATAATCCACAAAATAAAGTAAACTTAGTAATAATCATATTAACTAATATATGTGTTATAAATTCAAGATATAGTGGAAATGTTCAGCAGTATAACCGCAAAATACAAGTTCAGGGGTACACATGGATTAAAAAAAAATATTGTAGATGAGTTCTTTAAACAAGAAATAAAACAAATCATCAGACTGCCACCCTCCAGACCCCCAATTTCAAATTTCAGATCCAAAGATTTTTTTTTTTGGGAAGCCACATCAATAAGGAATAGGGGATTACATGATCTTTAAATTCATATCTATTGATTAAGTAGCAAAGAAAATTCGAGGATGGAGGAAATGGAGGAATGAAGAAAATCAATATCCTCTTATTAGTCACCAATTATGGGGTCACATAATAGATAAATGGTGGGGTGTGTTTTTTAGTGATTTTTTCAAAATTTTCTTTTCCATTGTGTTATGTTGATATGTTCCAAATACCTATTTTGTGTGGCATGTTTGAAACAAAAGTGTATTCTTGTTCTTATGTGATGAGCATAATTTCAATAAATCCCCTTATGTAAAAATAGAATGGAAAATAAAAAGCATAGTGTATTGTAGAATCATGATACTAAAAGAGGATAAAAAATGTGTGTCCCTATTAATGCCTAGGTTAGTGACCATTTTATGAAAACTATTCATTTGTGAAGGTTGAACAAATGGTTCATGTTAATATTGCCCACACTAGTTTGTTCAATGTGTTCCCAGTAGTGCATGGTTGATGGTAAAATGGTTCCTATACGGGTCTGGTCAAATTAGTTCCCAGTAGTATATGGTTGATGAGAGATTGATGAGTTCCTTCTCTACCTTAATATTTTTTGTTGACCAAGATCATGAGAAAGCAGAGGTGACACACTGCAAATGGAAAGCGTAATTATTTTTCTACCATGTTTGCACTAAGTGGGGAAAATGTTAGGAATATCCTATATTAGTGCTCCTCATGCACTTTAAATACATGGATTAGTGAATAATTATGTTAATATAGTTTTGTTATAGTGAGAAAATATATTATAACGGAGATGTTAAAACCAACTCATGTAGATAATGTGTGAGAAATAATAGAATCTTTTTGAGAGAATCATGGAGTTTTTTATCCTTGAAAATAGGAAAAAAATCACTTTTATATTTGTATAGTCATGTATATATTAACATGATAAAATAATCAAGTTTATTAGTATGTTTATTCTTCTCAAACTAACCAAATTATTTCAGAATGGTCTTAGGGTATTGCTTCCTTCATCCATGAGTTTCAATGTGTAACTCATTAACGGTTTTATTAATTTTAATAACATCCCTAATGACTTGTAATACTTATATCCCAATGCTGATAGATATGAATTCTTGAATAATGTCATATTCGGTGATCTTACTAACCTTTTGATAAATCAATTTTCTTTGAATCTTTCTAGAAATGGCATTGATGGGGAATCATGAGTATTAATTGGTTACTCACCATGCAATGAAGGTTCCTAGATAAGTCTTTAAATTATTCTATTTTCACCAGTCATTTCTTTAATGATCAATGAAGGAGGTTGGGGTAATGTCTTCCCAAAATGAAGTTGAACATTGGCACAATTGATAGCATTAATATTAGCTGAATTTCCTAATTCCACAATATAGATAGGGGTTCCCTTTTAACATTATTAGGATCTGCCATAGGTTGAGAAGGAAATTTTGGTTGATTAACCTACTCTATTTCAGGTTGTTAATTTTTATTGGAATGTACAAGAATCAAGGCTTACTTATGATTTTACACATTTTTATTTAAAATTTTACCTTGGAATTATTTATTGCAATATTGTTGAGGTAGCAATTTTTATTGCTATTAGTTAGACCATGGTAGGTTATTATATTCTTGGGATACATACTGACCTAAAGGTTATTGACTAGACCATGGTGTAGTTCATTTATTTGTAGGACAAAGAGTTTTGGGAACAAATGGGTTAGATTGCTGATTAGAAGAAAAGTTAACACCTTATATTTTCCCCACGCATTTAACTTATGATTCTTGGTGGAATTTTTTTTTTCATATGATATCTAATTTTTGGAATTATGTCTGACTAGTTTGTGGAGTGATTTCAGCCAAAAATACCACATATGCCTACCCTGTCTAGAGAGAAATATTTAATTGCATACTCATCTCTACACTTGAGATGATAAATAGATAAAGGTTCAGTTGCCCTACCTTTTCTTAAATACCATCCAAATAAGTATTTAAGTACACTTAAGTATCTATTTTAAGGATTGAAAAATCCTCCATAATTTGGATCAGTTCACTACTTCCTTTCTTGTGTTTTTTCCTCCAATTTCCCAGTCTAGTTCTTGAAGAATTCCTATATAGGTCAGAAATTTCTATGGGTCCTAACTTTTTTACATCACCTTTTCCTATAATATTAAGATAATATCTAGATCCGTGATCCATTCCTCTCAGGAATATAGTGTTACCTAATAATTTTTCCATCCCATTACTAAAACATTTATTGAAAAATATGAACCTATCAACACAATCCTTAAGGATTTCATCTTCCTTTGGGTCATAAAAAAGTGTTCTTCTTTGAGCTCAAAAACCCTACAACCATCATGGTACTTATCTAAAAAATATTGTTTCCATTTTAGATGAATGGAATTGTGAACCAATCCCATAAACTAACATATGGCTGAGTTGTTAAGTGTAGAGGGAAACAATTTTAACTTTTGGTTCTCCACCATGTAATCATAGGTTTGGAAAAAGAACCCTAAATTCAAAGAAAAATTGTTTAGAGTCTTCTAAAGCTATGCCCCTAATAATAGGAAATATTGATGGGGATAAGATCTTCATAGGATAATGTTACTAATAATCTATCACTATAGGATAAGTGAAATTTCTTTCTTGTGCATGAGCTATAGTTTTTACTACTTCCATGTTTTCTTGTGTTTTAACATTAACTAATGAACCTATGGTTTGATCTTGATTTTGGGAAGATTTTGTTTAACAAATATTCCTTATGAATTCCTAATTCTATACATGAACTAGGAAAGTGTATTTGAAAATCCTAATTATAACTATGAGTATTTTTAAATTAATACTTTCCTCCATACTAAGAAGTTATGAGATAATTCTTGTTCCACTTAGTTCATAAAGATCATAAATTATTCATGTTGTCACATCCATGTGTTTTTCATCATTACAGATGTGGACACCAAATTTGGGTCACACTCCCCTTAGTCCCCTTTCAATCAGTTAACATAACATGTTCACCTAACCATGACCCCTTTACCCCACATTCCTATTAATTTAATTATTTACAATTGAATTAATACCCATCCTTGCATTATTAATTAATCTAATTAATTTAATTAGGCTAATTTCCACCTCACCCAGCCACATCACCTAGACGCCTCACCTAGACACCTCACCATGGACTTATTCTTAACCTATTAATTAAATAAGACTTAGTCTCTACTTATCCCAACCAACTGGGACTTATTCTAACTCTAACATTAAATACCTATCCCTTCTCCAACAATACTACTACTTATATAAGCGCTAACCATAACTTAAGACCCGAAATGACAAGTAGAGCACACCAAAAATATCCAAGATCTATTATCTTTGGTAAACCTAGGATTTCCTACCCTAACCGATGCCAATTAACACATAACCAGTTTTTGGTTGCCTTGACCATCATTGGTAACCATATATATAGTTTTGCAACCTTTTTCCCAGGTTGGTCACTTCAATTTTTGGAGAGAGCTATCTACATTCAAGCACAAACTACATTTTTCTCAAACATTAAGATGATCGAATGCATTCAACTAGAAGCCCAAGTAGTACCTAAGACTAATCTGAAGGCATTGGCATTCACAGGAGCACTCCAAGGAAGCACTTCTGTGACACTGGCCACCCATTTCTTCATAGATCAACAATCACCATCCTTCACCCACCAAGATTACATATATAAGTAAGTACATTTGATTTTGTATCATTTTTGTACTTACTTAATAGGTTCTTCATCTTTTTATTACTAGATATTTCTCTTCCATGTATTCCTCCATCTCCATCTTCCTACCCATATACTTATCCAGCCACCCCTAGCCTTTTGGCTCTCCCTACCTATCCTTTATACCTTCTTGAGTTCTCCTCACGTTATTACAAACCCAACCAACCACCCTTCACTCTCTGTGTAATCACAAAGAGACATAAAATCACCTTTTATCAAATTTCACCAAATTTCCTCTACCAATGTCAATTACCTTAACCATCATCAGTTTCCTCTCCACCGGAATCAGTCACCCGACCAACGTCGATTATTGTGTCTCATGTCAAACTTTCACTAAACTTACCTTAACACCCCAAAAACCTCACAGAACCTTGCCAAAACCTGGTACCTCATAATATACCTTCCCAACTCTCTATACAAACACAGAGAGAGCCTAAAAACTTATTTATAACATTCGACCACACCCACAGGAACTGATATTGGTCATACCTAAACCACCATCAGTCACGCACTAACCGGAATCAGTCTTTGTATCTGGTAAAATGCTTTAGACTAGAAATCTTCCCAGTTATCCAAGACCAACCCAAACTCAACAAGTCTTACCCAAAATATTTCTATCACCTCCAAACCACCTACCCATCCTGTAATATAACCTGATACCTTCATCAGTTTAATTATTAAAACATCTAATTGGATTAACGTTGATAGTAATCTGAGATACCTAAATTAGAACACTATCATTAGATTCTTTTAGTTGCATGTTAATTTACTTTATATTGAATTATATATATCAATCGATTGAAAACCATCAAGGAAGTATCACACTTCTGGATCTATCTCACGCTAGGCAATCCACTAACCTTTTTTTATTAAATATGTTTTATGGTCTTGCTTTACATTTCAGTTAATTCCTCCTAGCCAAAAAGAAGTTCACACAATCAACTTAGATCAGGAAATAATATTTGTTCCCACAACCTTTAACAAATATTACAATAGGTATTCCTCTTTGGCCTTCTACCCTTATATATTTCATTAATCTACTAAGAATCTGGTGAAACAATAGGAATTAGGGAATTTTAAAATTCTTAAATAGAAACTTACAAGAACTTCTTCCACAATATCTATCTCAACAAATTTCCTATTGATACCTAAAATTATCTAACAACAATGACAAAGAGTGGTGGGGGTCATTTCTCCATCACTTTGATTCATCATTTTTTGAACTAGGGTGGCATCTAATGGATGTATGCTATAGGAAATATAGGTAAACATTTCACTCAAATTTATACTATCAAGATTTAACATAGTAAATATTCAATTCATAACTATACTATGAATCTAAAATAGCATTTCTAAATTACTCAACAAAAATAGATGACATTTATAAATAATTATCAAAATAAATTGCATAATCTATCAACTGTGTTATTAAAAATAAAATAAAAGTAAAATTACTTGAAAGGAACCATAATAGAATGCTATAAAAATACCACAAACCTACTCCTCCTTAGGTGAGATTTTCCCTTTCTCTTCCCTTGGATTCAAATTCTAAATATTTTTCAAGGAGATACTAACATTGATATACAAAAACTAAAATGATATTATTCATTTAGTGTTTTTACAGAATATTAAATACAAGGATCCCCTTCTTCAAGTTACAAAGATATATTTATAAGAAACACTCGAATATTGAATATTTCAAGAATTATCTTCTACATTCATGGAAATTTTGATGAAGAAAAATTCCTAATAGAATTCAACTATGACTCCATCTTGTCTAATGAAAATTGTGGGGATTACAATGGGTTCACTACTCCTAAAATAATAAGGAATCACCTACTAAGACTTAGTAACTAAAACGCATCACAAAAAATATGGGAGAGTAACTCATTCCTATCTTCCTACTTTTTACTAAATAAATTTCACTTTACTACCATGTGTTCATCTTCTCAAAAAAATTACAATGGTTTTAGGATCCTCTTAAATATTGACCACCAAACATCCTTTAATAATATCATGACACATGCATGGTGACATAAAACTATTCTACACAGTTGAAAGCTATGGCATCTTAGTTTGAATTTTGTATGTTCAAGTCCAAATATTTGGAGTTTAACTCTAAATGTATTGTGCATAAGTCTATATTTATAGTTGTATAGCTCAAAGCTTCTTCTTATGCAAAAAATTGTAGTCATAGATAATTTTTAGTTTATTTATCATTATTTTATCATATTCACTATGCCCTATTTTTCATTACAAAATATCTACCTCACAATATTTATTAGATATTAGGAAGCAAGTCAAGCATCATGTCTTGTGAATTTAATTTACCATATATGCTTTATGTTTGAAGTTTAAAACAATTAAAAATCCTATAAAACACAATTAAGTCCATTCAAAACTTACTTAAAAATGAAGAACTATAGTTCCAAAAGATGAGACAATTATAGTCTCATCACCTCCACAACATGAATGATAGGAAAAAGTAGAAAATATATGGTAGACTATGTGGCCAATCCATAACATACAAGCCTATGAAGGTGAATTTGTAGTGAAAGACCTGCTTAAAGGTGTAGACACAAATATTTCACATTAGACAATATTTAGCCTAACATTATACTACTATTTAGAAGGTTCTCAAGTGTACAAAATACTAATTAATCCCACCTTTTGGCCACCTTTTTCGTATATTTTATTTCATCTTTCCCATGTATTTCCTGATACCCATCAGCCCATTTCATGACCTTTCTGACATTCTAGCCTAAAATCAAGGTGCCCCATCTTATACTAGGGTACCTTGAGGCACCTTGGTCACATTCTGGGTGCCCCGGTCTATGCACAACCTCTCCCACTTCTTTTTGGGTTACTTCTAGCTATTGGTCATCCTTTTCTTCTTGTCAGTCAGCCTTGTCAGGATTAATTATGAAATTAAGATTGAGATCCCTATAAATATCAAGTTATAAGACCATAATAAGGGTCCTAGGTCATTACATCTTAACACTACTATCACTCCATCTAGGGATGCATCCATTGCATAACTTATATCTACATAGTTCCATACATTTAAACTAGGAGATCTGCATCACACACACTTCATAGGGGGAGGGATTCCATTCTATTCCATGCACACATGCTACTTAAATTTATATAGATACTATTTCTCGCTACTTCACAAAGTTTGACCGGCACGAGATCACCTAGGGCACAACATACACACAAACACACACTAGAACTACATCAAGGTCTATAATATAGTACATCACTCAGTGATAAGTCCACTAGCTTGGAGGCTCAGGTTATTCTAACCCATTCATATGCATATTTCATTTTTTTAGGGTTTGATACTTCTCCTTGCATTACGGGTCATTCTCTAGTTCATCCGACAAATCTAGTGTGATAAACGGGAAACCCTTAGGGACATTTAATAACCATACCAGATTAAGGTTCTAAGCATTTACGATGTTCTGAGTGACCAAATTTCTGACCTAGGTACCCTAGGGTTCCCCAGTACTCTCCTAGGTTCCTGTGTCATCTCAGACAATCCATATTTTCCCTTCACAGGGTCCATGAGGGTTCGTGTGCACTTTGTAGATTTTATTCCTAGATCTGCGACATTGTGTGATAGTCTTCTGTTATCATTTGAGTCTTTTCCTTACTCATCTCTTGTACATTAGGGATTTATTTCACTTAGAATAATTTATTTATATTGATTTCATATTGTTCTAGTCTTTTATTACAACGTTTTATTCCTCCTAGCTAGATTGACATTCATACCCTAGATATCGCCTTAGGCCATCTAAGTAAAACACTTATTTTTTTAAATCATTTTGTGAACTTGACATGACGGATTATTGGTGTGCATTAGCCCATGTTATCAAAGATATCCAAAAATTAGGCCTCCTTTCCTTCCGCACTCAACCTCCTCCTATTCTACGTACAGCCCCTCGGGTGTATCCAGTTCATCTGTGTCAAACACGACCTACCCACATATCATCTCAACACCATTCCATATCTCCCTTATAGGTTTCACACTAGAATCTTGATCACTAGGTCTTCATTCACATGCATATCAATCCCACTCAACCTCCCCACCCATCTCTAATATATCCCCACCAGTAGATCGTGGCCCTCCATTCGCATCATCTCAAGCTCTAGTCAAAAGACCTTTGTAATTTGACCTTCTTGGTTAATTTATCTTTTTAGCACGCTTGGGGGGGGGGGGGGGGGTAATATCACATTATATTCTCCTCCCCCTCTTATAATCTTGAATACCTATATAGTCTTCCATTACATGTTTTTTTTATCCAGGTCATCATCTTTTCTATCTCACGTGTTGTCACACCCTCATCACCCCATGACACACCCTAGTGCGTTTGTTCACACTGGGCTATTGAGGGATTACCATTACACTAAACCCCACACACTACACTACAGAACCTATACATTTACATTCTATCATCCTACATTTTATCTTCATGGCACACACTACACTAGTCATCATTGTCTATGAGCCCAGTTTTGCATTCCATCCTCTCATTATACATTTATGATAGGTCATGTTGTATATGAGTCTAGATTTCTCTTTTACCATCACATATTATACCTACGCCTATCATCATATCTCCCACACTACATATCCATCCTACAAACCTACATTGCACTCATACATCTTACCTATTCTACATGCTACACTAGATTTCCTTATACTTGGGTCTGGTTTTATCTATCATCATTACACATTCTCCTTCTACCTACACATTTATTACATTACATTCCATACCCATTACATACTCTATAATCTATGGCCTGCACTACACATTCACACACCTTGGACATTTACACTCAATTGTCTTCTATGCGCTACACTCACCACCCTATGACACATTTTCATTCCTCAGTCCATACATGATTGTTGAGGGTTTACCAATCAAATAGACCTTACCTATATGTAAAATGTCATCATACCACATTCATCAAACTATTGAATGATGCTATAGGTCATATCGTCACCCGCACACATCATCACATACCATAGTGGTATACACCTTAGGTTAAATCACCACTCTTTTCATCACTTCTACATCATCCTATTACACCAGATCATTTTTTATTCTCTTATCCTCTTACTTTTTCTCAATTTCAAATTATTCCATTACATTATCACACCTTCCATCATTCTGTAGTGGTATAAACCTTAGGTTAAATCACCACTCCCTTCATCCATTCTACTTTATCCTCTTACATCTGATCATCACCTATTCTATCATCCTTATATTTCCTTATAATTTATTGTAATCATCAATTAGTGGTATACACTTTATGATAAATCACCACCCTCGCCTTATTCTTCACATAGTGTTATATGCAACCTTCCAATTTTTAATCTTATAGTCATATATGCTTAGGGAAAAATTATAACTCTCCCATCAACAAGTCGTTTTATACACTTAGGCTATAGGGATCACACACATATTTCCATATTACTCCTCACCATCCACCCATTATCTTGTGATATACACTTAGGGCTAAATTATCACTCTTCCATTCAACAAGTCATGGTATATGCTTAAGCTATAGGATTCACACACATCTTTCCATATATCTAATTCCCATACACTCCTGCTATAGTGATATATGATTAGGGCTAAATCATCACTCCTTCGATCAACAAATTCATGATATACACTTTGGCTATAGGGTTCATGCACATATTCTCCCCATGTCACATTTCATCACCACTACACATACACACTCGTCACAACACACTAGATGCAACCTACACTACTCGACCGTTTCCTGATGATGAACTCTCATTTACAGTTCATTCTTGACTTTTGAGGGGGAAAACAAAGTGAAATTAATTTCATACACTTCCATACACTCTTGGGTCATGTTGCTCCTATCATTCCATCTTGCATTCCATTCCATCCATCCATAACATACTGCATTATCTTGGTAACATTTACTCTTTCTTACTAGTGTTTTGCATGCTCATTCCACTACACATGTTAGGTTGCTTTATTATATGTCATTATCATACAAATATGCAAGTTCATGCCTTTTTTTAGTGTGATTATAGATACAAGACTCTATATGAAACATGGATGCTCACCTTCTACCCTTCCTATACCAGTCGCTGGGGGCATCCACATTCATCATATCCAGGTTCTATTGTTTCATTTTGTACTTATCATCTTATACTACATGTTTCTACACACTTTGACATATTTTTTATCGCTCTAACATGATAACAGGTGTTCCATATGCAACACTTGTTTTGCAGGACTACATGTTCCCATGACTACATGTTTGTTTTTACTTATTTGTGTCATTTTCCATTGTATGTGAGATTTTCCCTTTTCTTGTGTACACACTTGACTATTTTTTGTGTCTATGATGGCCTTACATGTCTTACAACATTTTGAGTGATGTCCCACGTTTGAAAATCACTTTTTGTGGTCTTCTTGTTTTCTTGTATGTTTACACTACTGTACTTGGTAGTTTTTCTACATTTTCTGCGTCTTGTACACTTGTCTCATTTGCATGAATGTTTTCAGAATAACACTTGTATTAGATAGCCATCCCCTTTTGTGTGCACCTTGTTATCTACCAAATGTTTCCCTTTCCCCCTGTAAGGTAGATTTCTACAGGTCAGAGTGAGGTTGGTCCTCTTTTGGGGTCGTATTCTCCTTCCAGGGTCATCACATGTACCCCAAAATAGAGTGGGCATCATTGAAGGTTTCTACTAACACAATGTATCTACACTGGTTCACACACAATGAGTGAATTCAAACTAATCTTTGAAATCCATACACAACAGCCTTAACAGGACATGGTGTCCTTCGGTAATTATGTGGAGTAGTTACAGGCTCAGGGGTTACCATGGGTGTGCCTCTCTACACTTCTCCATCCAGTGGCATCAGATCACCCAAAAAATATAATAGTATAGAGATCTCTTCCAACATTTCAGAAGAATTGGTTAAAGGTTGGAGGATACAACATGGTTCCTCCCTATACTTTTTTATCCAAGGTGGTGTGAGATCACCCGAAAAACTCACCACACTACATGATATCCTTCTACACCCTTTTTCTTGACATAGATCAGGTGCACATGTTCCATTTTTATATTTACATTTTCTATTCCGGTGTATTTTACATTTACATATTTTACACAACATTTTTACATACATACATATTTGACTACTTGATTGTTTTCTCCTTGCAGGTTTTTCATATGAGAAACAAGTAGTCAAATTAGGGGCAAAAACAATAGTAACAACAACGACGACAAAACACCATTGTAGTACTTGCCATACTAGCCATGTAGGTACACTACACAGTAGAAACTACACATGTGTTCTACCCTAGGTTAAATCTCATCACTTTTTATACACATTTTTCATCTTTAGAATCCATGCTCCTCCACATTTTTATTTTTTTCATTCCATGCTTGAGTCTATTCCATCAGCACATCTTCTTCTAGACTTTACATGGTTATCAGATATGCATCTCTATCTACTTCATGTTACCAAGCTTTCCACTCACCAACATAAAGTGGGGGCAAACGTAGACACAAATATTGCACATCAAATAATATTTAGCTCGACCTAATACTACTATTTAGAAGGTTCTCAATTGTACAAACTACTAATTAATCCCACCTTTTGGCCACCTTTTTCTTATCTTTTATTTCATCTTTCCCATGTATTTCTAGATACCTATCAGCCCATTTCATGACATTTCTGACATTATATCCTGAAATCAAGGCGCCCCAACCTGTACTGGGGCACCCCAAGGTGCCATGGTCTATGCACAACCTCTCCCACTTCTTTTTGGGTCACTTCTATTCGTTGGTCATCCTTATCTTCTTCCTAGTTGACCTTGTCAGGATTAATTAGAAAATTAAGTTTGAGAGCCCTATAAATATAGAGTTATAAGACCATAATAAGGGTCCTAGGTCATTACATCTTATCACTACTATCACTCCATCTAGGGCTGCATCCATTACATCACTTACATCCACATCGTTCCATGGATTCAAGCTAGGATATCTTCATCAAACACACTTCATAGGGGGAGGGATTCCGTTCTATTCCATGCACACATGCTAATTACATTTATATAACTATTATTTCTCACTACTTCACAAAGTGCAATTGACACGAGAGAACCTAGAGAACAAAACACACACACAAAAACTACATGAGTGTCTGTAATGTAGTGCAGTGCTCATTGATAAGTCTAATGGCTTAGGATTTGAGGTAATTCTGACCCATTCATTTTCATCTTTCATTTTTCTAGGGTTTTATACGTCTCTTTGCATTACGAGTCATTCTCTAGTTCATCTGACAAATCCTACACGATAGACGAGAAACACTCAAAGAAATATAGTGACCATACCAAATTGAGGTTATGAGCATTTATGTTGTTTCAAGCACCCAAATTGTAGACTAGGGTGCCCTTGTACATGCACATGCTCATGTGTCATCTCAAACAGTCCAAATCTACCCTTCGCAGGGTCCCTGAGGGTTCTTCTACACTTCCAAATTTTATTCCCAAATCTATGAAAGTGTGCAACAACCTTCTTTTATCAGCTAAGCCTTTTCCTTACTTTTCTCTTTCACATTATGTTTTTATTTCACATTATAATAATTTATTTTCATTTATTTCATATTGTTCTAGTCTTTTATTGTAGTGTTTTAGTCCTCCTAGCTAGATTAACATTAATACCCTAGATATTCCCTTAGGTCATCTAGGTAAAACCCTTATTTTAATTTTTCAAGAGGGACATATATGGATAGATTGAAAAAATTACCATTATTTGGAGATCATCCATAGGTCATGTAGAATTTGATGATTTGATACTATTAAGATGCGACCTGGATTAGTGTGCAATATGCATTCCCTATAAATGTTGTCACCATATAAAATTCAATCATCCTATCGAATAGGGGAACCTCGATGTTGTCATATGAATATAAAAAGGTATCCTACTCAAGTAGAGAAAATGATGTGTTTGTTGTGGATGTGAGGAAGAGGCATCTCTCTGAAAATAAAAGATATGCTAGTGTGTGTGTGTTGGTTGATTTGATAGTAGAATATTTCTAGAAAAATCACAAGAAAACATAAAATGATTCTTTAGGGGTTATGGATAATTCATTGCATATGTAGAATCAAGGGGAAGAATTCAACTTTCCTAATTTCCTCATGAATGAACTAAACACTAATTCTTAGAAGGTCATGGAATAAATAAGCAAATTATTCATGTACCAATGAATTTTCTATATGCTTCACATATTAGAGAGTTCTATTGGGCACAATTGAGTTCTAGGAAGGGTATTACCCACATGAGAACTTTACACAATTCATATGAAAAAATCCATATACCACATTTGAGGACCACTATAATATAAGAATTTGGATAATCAAGATCAAGGAGAAGTTGAGTGATAACCCAAGGGTTATAAAAGAGGTGTGTACATATGTGACACCATGAAGAAAAATCATAATAGTACATAATGGTACAATAGGACACTCAAAGGGAGATAAATTGAAGTACATAATCAAAAAACCATTATTCATCACCTTGGATAGTGCAAAGGGAAAATAAAGTATGAAACATAAGATGATTCCCACAAACATCATTCCATTGAGTATATAAACCCTAACAAATCCAATTTTTGGAAGAGTGAAATATGAAAAACCATGCACCAAGCAAGAGATATGCCCCATAAAGAAACCACCACTGAAGAACTCTAAAAGGGAGAATAAAAATAATGAAAATGGAACTACGAAGATGTAAGAATAATAAATCAAAATTGAAAGGGATCCCTGACTCCTTACTTGGTTCATCAAGCTATATTTTGTGGAAAAAAAGGTTTAGAGGGATAAAGTTCAAATGGTGTCTTTGGAGGAAATGGGATCCATATTGTATACATCATAATGAAAAAGAAAATTATTAACATCGGAGGTAATCTAGACTATTCAACTACAAGATAAGGTTCCAAAAAATACTTGTAATATTATATCTTCTCCCTCATTCATTATTAGTGCATGTAGATAGGGAATGCATAAAATAAGATCTTGTAAAAATAATAAATAAAGCTATGGAGGAATAAGGATTAAAATCCATGAGATACATTAAAATTTTTATCTCGTGAATGTGGAGGAGAAAAATGAAGACATCCTTATCACTCCAATCAAGAAAATATGCATTGGAATGGGAAAGAGATAAATAGGATAAGGAATTACATTTTTGTTCCTTTGTAGATAACCAATAATTAAGGAGAAAATATTATAAATCCCAATTTGGTGTGTAAAAATAAGGAGGTGATCCTCCATATCATAAACTCAAGAGAAAAAAAGGGGAAAAGATAAAATGTAAGACGAATACAGGATGAAATTGGAAAGGGAAGAACACACAAAGAAAAGAGAAGAGAAAAGTAAAACATAAGCATGGAGTTTATCATGAAAAACAAAACAATCTTGGAGAATGTAAGAACCCCATAACCTCCACAATCACCACTTCTGAAAATAATTTCCCCAAAAATTTCCAAATAACAAACTATAGAATCACAAGTTCTCTTATAGGAAGAAACTAAAAAGTAGTATAAGAAAGGTGAAAAATAAATTAAAGATAAAATAAATAAGGCTATATAGGAGGATCTAAACAAGAAATAGTTAGATCAAACACACATGAAGAAAGAGAAATATGAGGAAGATAGAAAAATAAAAGTAGGATTTTGAGGAAGACAATAAGAAGTAATCCAAAGAAGAAATAACTTTGCAATAAAGAGAAGAAGAGTGTAATCAAAATTAAGAGGAAAAACAATGTGTGTAAAATACTAGGGCCAAATGAATTTCAAAGAAAGAGGATGAGAAAAATAAAAAATAAAGTGGAAGATGAGGAGAGTGAAAAATAAATTGTTTCACAATCGTAAGCTAAAAAATTGAAGTTGTAAAAGGAAAAGGGAAAAAGGAAGAGGAATAGTGTAAACAAAAGGAAAGAAGAGAGGAAAAATGGAATTTGAATCTCTAGGAGTAGGAAAACATTTCTAGGGAAGAAAAGAAAAGAAAGGAGGAGGAAAAGGACAAATATGAAAGGAAGATAAAGGAAGATAAGATAAAAAAGGGAGACATAAGCCCACATTGAGAAAGAGCAAGAAGTTACCAAGCAGGAAGTGAAGCACAAGGTAAATGAGGATGAAATCATAAATTTGGAAAAAATAGGGTCCAAAATTGCATCTCCTAATATATCAGTACAAATTGTTTAAAAAGGAGAAAACCCTCAGGACATTATATAAGAAGTAGGAAGTTCTACCTCAGAATCATTTGCAACATATTCTAGTGAATATGTTGGAGAATAAGACACATAAACATTGTAATGGAATGGGAAAACAATAGTGAAAACGTGATGAAGAAAAATCATCCTCCCTTTAGCACATGTGTGCACTTAGATTCCTCTAATTGCATAGACTTATGTAGAAGAATCAACACTGTAGAATCTCATTAACATAGTTGAGGTTAACATAGAGTGGTCTTCACTCTAGATGTAGATATAAGGTGCAAGAATTATATATGTGAACATAAGTACACCTGCTATAAAAATAATGCAACAAAATGCACCCTTGAAAAAAAAATTCAAATAAATATATCAAAGAAATGTGTTTACAACTAGTGACAAAAGGCTATTGGTGGCTAGGTAATGAGTGAATTAAGTACAACTAACTACGTTGGTTATTAAAACTATAGATAATCAACACTAACATGAATCTTACAAAGAAGATGAACAAATATGTGGTATAGGAGAATAGGGAGGCTAAAGAGGTGATCTTGGTATTGTGTGAATACATCAAGATATTATAGGAGGTTGTCAAGAAATCCAATAATATCACATTCAATTTGTTGTAATGGAATACATAACTATAAGAGGCCATGCCATAATGACAAGAAAAAAACATAATAAGAAAACGTTGTACACACATTGATGGTTTCCACAAAATATGAAAAGAAAGCAGAGGAGTGAAAACCTCTCTCAAATTAATAGAAAATTTGGTATACCATCTACACAATAGAAAGAAATGTGTCATGTAATAATTTTGTAAATTTATAAATGTAAACGTTGAGGGACAATATTGAAGGCTTAATCTATGAATTTTAGAATTCTATCTTTTTGCATGGTCTAGTAATTGAAACAAAAAGTTATGACACCATTCTTAAGGTTATGCAATCCATAAAAAAACATCGAAGGACTCTTCGGGTGGATTTATGAAGTAATTATAGACAAGAACGTCTACAAGGAAGACATGGAGTTGTACTATCCAATTGTAAAAATCCTCAAAGGAACCCTAAAGTTCCTAGTTTTGCAAGAAATGTTTCATATAATTAAATAATTTTAGGCATTATCAGCTCGAAAATCCCTACAAGATCCAACTTATAGGTGTAATGACTAAAATATCTTCGAATGAATAATAATGTTCCCTATTTATAGGTGTTCGAGTGAATTTTCCATCACATCATCATCATTCACTCAATCTGCTTACACTTTCCAACATACTATTATAGGTATTAAGTGTTTAGAAGTTAGTTTTTGTTATCAATTTGACTCTACCCTTTAGAACATTGAGTCTAGGAAACTCAAGAATAAAATTTGCACTAGTAAGGTATATCAAGTCTTTGGAGTCCCCATTTTTGATCTACTTATGTCTTCTTTCTGTCCATTTTGTGGTCCCACACATCAACTCTCTCATAAGATGTTGTCCCTAGGGGAAAGTTAATACATCAATGGTATTTGAATGAAGGTAAGTATATATAACTTCTCTTTTCCTTTATGTTATTTCATATTCAATTTTTTTTTTGGGGATGCCTATAGGTTAGAAATATTCTTGATCTATTGTATTATTATCTATAAATTCTTACTTTACAATCTAACCTTTGGGATTTACAACCTATTAATATGTACAAACCCATGTTTACAACTCTAACATAGATATATTCGGTTTATTTACAATCCTTACAATTGATTTACAATTAGGATACTTGTAGGATGCTACCCTTATCGTAGAATTAGGCTTTGGAACCCTATATCCTTGATAGAGATTGGACCTCCATCTTTTATTTCCATGACATTGGCACCATACAACCCTCTTCTGAGTGGCCTTAGAATAGTACCCTTTTTACCCTAATCTATATCATAAAAAACAGAAATAAAATATTATATAGACCATTTTTAGGTTGCATACACGAAAAAAAAACAATGAACAAATTGACAAAAGAGAGAGAATGAGTTTGATGTCATTGAGGAAAGAATGGTTCCCAAGGGGAACATATAATGAAAAGATGAAACATAAGAAGATATAAGAGACATTTTTCCTATTTACAATGTGGTAGATTATACCCTTACCACAAGGGTTAAGTAAGTATTGAGAACATTTATTTAAAATTTGTAAATGTGGACTAGAGAAAATAATTTCCTAAGAAGGCACACAAGGATAATTAGAATGTGATTGACTCAAGAGTCATCAAGATAGCACGATGAAAAGAATAAAAGAAATAGTTGGTGTGAAGAAAAATATAGATGTTTGAGATGTAACTTAGATGATTAACTATGAAGTTGTGAAGCATGAAATATCTATTTAAAATATCATGTATTGTTCATGAGTGGGAGCTTGGGATTCAATTAACTTACCTAAGTGTATGAT
This sequence comes from Taxus chinensis, assembly GCA_019776745.2. Classification (NCBI taxonomy): domain Eukaryota; kingdom Viridiplantae; phylum Streptophyta; class Pinopsida; order Cupressales; family Taxaceae; genus Taxus; species Taxus chinensis. The sequence continues at coordinate 252,398,757 of CM034149.1, forward strand.
GTAAGAGTATCCAAGTTCACGAGAAATCTTGCATCACTCCATAAAATTAGAGATATTGAAAATACGTATTCACATATTTCTATTGGTTGATAACACAATTCCATTAAGAAAGGACTTTACAATATTTTGTGATGTGATGGAAATCATGAAATTTCTTATGCATGCACAAAATGGGGGAGGTCAAGTGAGTTTGGGGATTTCAACTTCTTTATGAGATCGCATATTTCCATATTTGACTATGAGGTCCCATAAGGTCTCTTGATGCCCCATGTGTCAGTGAATTACTATAAAGTTCTTACAAATGAGAATTTAATGAAGCTCAACATATTCTATATTCAAACCAATATGTTCACTAGTATTATGCAACTTATCTCTGTGATATTCATAGAATCTTGCATAAGGTTTTTTTGCATAACAATCAAATTCCCCATTATGTGTCACCATTGATATGGGTCCAATGATTGTCACTTTTGAAAAGTTTCCCCCCGCTTGAGCATGCATTACTTTTCATCCACCAAGTCCCTGAATGAATCCATTTGTTTGCTAGACATCATATGCCAATGCCCTTTATAGCTCTAAGAATTAACACTAACAAGGAGAATGAAGATTATATGTTTTACACCGAGAGGCCAAAGCATTATGTGATAATGCTTCCGAAGTGGATGTGTTGATTTAAGGAATGACTCCTTGCAAAAAAATAAATTAGTGAAAAGATAGTCCAAAAAATTATAGTGAAAAATTAAACAAAATCGAACTCAAGTAACTAAAGTTAGTGAGAGTATAATACCTACTCAAACATTTTAGTTTCTCAAATTACTTAATTTATAACAAGGAAATACTAGTTTTATTAAATGAATATTCTAAAATAATTTATAAATTAGAATTTGTTAGGATTATACGTAATAAAATTAAGAAATCCATTAAAATTAAATCATGTCTTAGTTCGAAACAAGTTGTGTAACATCTGCATAATTAAAATACTATTTATTTGGATTAATAAAAGGTCAGTCTTTGTGTTCAATTCTACTATATTAAAAATACTAGTTCTTAAATACTAAGTCCTAAAAATATATACACTTTTATAAATATGTGTATATATACCTACATTGAGGAAAATGAAGGAGAAATGCTTTAAATATATGTTTCTTGTAATATATGTATTATAAATGATAAAATAATGAAGTTAGAAATTGGAGGGACTTGAATTTATTGAGAGAGTGACAACATGGATGTGAAAGTTTAAATAATGTGAGTTGACCTTTTAATATTCCGTCTAATATTATATATTCTTTAAATTAATAATGTGAAATAATGAGGACAATATTAATATTAAGATGTTTAAGAGTTTATATAACGTGTTTAGGAATAAAAAATGTTAGAAGACCATCACAATATCTAGTAGAGTCAATCTTACATTTAATAAAATGTTTTAAAAACATATTATTATTTTAGATTCTAAATTTTAATAGTTATTAAGCCATAAGATTGGATATTGATTTGTGAAACAATTTATGCCATGTAATCTCTTAGTTAATTACTTTCCATGACAAGTCCTCTAAATTATGTGGAAATGTTTATAATTTTATTCCTTAATATTAGATGGGCTTTTTTAATAACAAAATATCATATTTATATTTTTTTAAAAAGATGTTCAAAAAATTTTACATTCTTAAAATCAAATATTCAAATAAGATTAACAAAGATGAGAATGAATTTAATGACGACAAAGTTAGAGATGAAAACACATTTGGGTACTATATGAATGTTATTAATTTTAGGAGTATCTTATGTACTTATACAAGGTAATTAACAAAACAAATTGTACACCATTAATTTTGGTATAAGATTAGTTATTTATTATGGTACTTGTGTATTTATGTGTTTATTGGTTTAAGTTAGGTTTTTATTGGAGTGTATATTGTTGTGTTCTTGTTCACTTATATATTGACCTTTTCATTGAATTTTCTCATTGGTTTCTATTCTTATCGATCTTGTTTGTCAGTGTTTCTAACGTTTGTGTCTCATGTGATCTAATGTTTTATTTCTTGTCCATGTCATGTTATTTCCCATCTTAGAATTTTAGTCTCTAGTGTCTTTTGTCATTTTTACTGGAAGTGACTGTGTGCACACCATGTATAAATTGTCTCTTATGGAAAAAATGGTCCATTTTCTATTTTGGTCCTTTTCTTTCCTTTGTGTTATTTTTTCAAGTTTTGTACCTCTTTTGATCAACATCCTCTCCCATTTGTTGATGTGTAATCACAACATCCCTAATCTATTTTGCAATTTGAAGGATTGTTACAGTTAGTGTGATTACACAACATGGAGCATTTCCGAAAGTGTGGGACTTTGCAATCAAGAAAGATCTCCAGAGAAGGCCGGCTTCCTATCCCATCCTAGTGCCAACTACTCCAAAGTGCAGAGAGTTGCAGATCTAAAACTAATATAATGTTTTCCCAACAAGAAAAAGTTAGAGAAAATGCATGAAAATTAATACCTAATCTAAGGGAAGGTGATGCACCAAGAAGGATGTTGAACAACCTGCACAATAAACACAACACTACTAGAACGTCTTGTAATGAAAAACAACAACAATACACAATAACCTTGTAAGTAATGGAAGATCAAGAAAGATGCAATAAGAAAACAAAAGGGGTATTCGATAACATCCACAAAGCTTTTTATACTACTCTCGAAATTGATACAATACACCACACGAGCTCAAAGGCACATCCTTTACATTACAATGTCCAGTAGGGAGGTTTGCAATCTCCACATAATCTCTTACAAACAAGAAGAATAAATGATGTGGGTAGGTACACACGTTTTCTAACACTTTAAAATTAGCCCCTCCTTACAATATATAGGAAGAATGAAAGAAAAGAGGAGAGAAGGAAATCAAAATACTACTTTAACCACCCAAAAATACATTAAAATCACCCTGTAAAAAATGATGGTTGCCACTATGCAAAACTCATGCCTCTAGGTACTCTACCTTGTTGGAGAAGAAAGGAAGCGCATACCTCTTTATGTGGTAGGTGAGAAATCTAGAAACACCCTCTAAAATGATGGGATGTTGTAGTTGTGTAGAGGACGTTGAGAGATTTCCAAAATTTCCAATTTCGTGTAAATTTGAGCTTCCAGTCAAAAATTATGGTCATTTGAGGATGAGGGGTGCCAACTGTAATAAATGCAAGTAGTTGACTCTGTTTTTTGGCCTTTTCGGGTCCACGTGTCCTACATGTCCAGGACATTTTTCTCTGCCATCTCTACACTTCATTGGCTGTGGCTATTTCATCTTTTTGGGGCCCACATGTACTTTCATTCCAAATGTCCCTTAGACTGCTTGGGACATTCTTTTCCTTCTTTCCTGCAGTGAACTGGTTGTGACCGAATTGCAACTTTTTGGGAATTTCGGGTACTTTTGTTCTAGCTATCCCGTGGGACCGTATGGGACATTTTCTTCCGCTTTTTATGAATTTTTTGTTGATTTTTCTAAGTATTGTCTCTTTCGTCTCTGCAACGCCCCCTTCGATCAACTTGTATTCTCTGTTCTGGTCTAGTGCGCATTTGCTAACCCGCCTGATTATCAATTTCAGTGGGAGAGGGAAATTAGATAACACCATTGTGTGTCAAAGTTATCACCAATAGGTACCTACTTTGAGATTTAAATTTTTTTATAAATGTATAGGTACATTTGTGCCAATGTCCAATCTATTTTTGAAACAACCTTATACCAAAAGCATAGGTCAAACATTTATGGACTCATTCTAGACTGAAGTTAGTTGATGAAAAAAAATAAGAGAAGAAAATCATGAGGATAGGAGCCCGAGATATAAGTTCAAGATGGAACTTAGTAGGAGTTTTGGAATAACGGACATACCTCAGAAACTAAGGATAAAGGAAATTAAATTTGAGGGATTGACAAGATCTTCTGTTAGCATCCTCTATGTGCACTGGGTTTTGAGAATTGTGTTGCAACATAAATTAGAATAATTCTATCAATCACGAGATGCTAGAGGAATGTAGCACATGGATAGAATGGTGAGCAAGGACATTTTCCATGGTGAAAATTAAGTATAAAAGATGCAATGATGCACATGAAAGGATAGTTGTCCATGAAATAGGATTTGGAAAATGTGCGTGAATGAAAATAGATTATCTTAGGAACTGTAAAGCCATTTATTCTAGGAGTAAGATATCTTAGAAGAAACTAGTCATCATAAAGGCAAAACAATCAGAGAAGTGGTAAGGTAAATTCACACATAAGTTTGAGGAAAGATCATAAAAGAGCATTTATAAGCATGAGTACATAACTATGAGATAAATGGACAAGACGAAAGCTAACATGAGGATTGATAAAGTGACAATCCTAGGATATTAGGATAAATCATATAGAATTTTAGATTGAGTAATGTTAGCATTAATTGCACTACTATTAAGCATGGTGTGCAACGTATCATTTGAATAATTTATATCACCTCATGTTTTATCATTGGAGCTCATGAAGCATGTGAAAGAATGGTGTGCGAGGAAGTTGTCCATAACAGCAACTCATTGTATAGTTAAGTATGGCAAGGACACGCTAGTTTAGTGATAGTTATGTCCATAAAATAGCTTTCGAAAAGGTGCGTGAAGAAAATAGGTTGTTGAAAGATCGCATAGAATGGAAGGAATGTGCAAGAAGCACTCCCCACTTATTACTTTCACACAAGTCTCAACTTGTAAGGGAAGCTTAATATTAATGACTTTGGAAATCACACATTTTATTACCCATATTCTAATTGAATCCCATACACCATCTTCAATGTAGAGTTGTTCTACAATAAATTTGGTTAATTAGATTCTAATGTAAATGGACCACTAGCTCAATGTAATATTTTAGAATGGATTATTTTTGGAATGGAACAATAATCCATTTATAAAAATTATTTGGAATAGTCCTCATATTATTAATAAAGATAGAGACTACAGTAATAGCAAGGGGTTTACTTAAAAAGAATGGCTACATGTAAACTACTACTTTGCATATTTTAAAATGATATATCTTGAAAAATCCTAGAGAAATGATTGATATGTTGTGTGTAATAATGAAAAAAATTCATTCTCAAACTCAAGGTAATGAAAATGAAAATGAACTTATTATTCAGTAACAAAGCTATAGGATGAACCATAAATACCTCAATGTTATCAATGACTACATACTTATTGAGACACCTCTTATGCATTCTCTTGTGAATATATCATATATTTCTTCCAATACCATTTCATTTTGTGTGTCACATGATATGCATGTTTCTCTTTCATCTATAACTCCTATTGTTCATTGTCACATTATTCATCCTTCCATTACTTCCATCATTTCACTATTTTCTTCCTTTCCTCATATAGCTATTCCTAAATATTCCACCACTAATACACTTATACAGTATCAAATGACCACTCTCATGAACACTATACATGAAGTACAAGATAAGATCAAGGAATTGTCTCAAGGGTCTCAAAATTCATGCAACAAGGCCACTTCATGAAAACTATTACTTAACCCTTTGAATTAAATTGCACTAGCTTACCCTATCACAATTGGTTTCTTAGATAAAATTTACGAAATATACAATGGGAATGGAGATCCAAATCATCTTCTTAGGTCCTTTTATCCTTCATGTTTTTTATTTTTTACATGATGATCAATTATTAATTATGTGATTTCCAAGGATCCTAAAAGATAATGTTATTGATCATTTATATGCATCACTTAAAAGGTCTATACATACTCTTTCCTCACTAGTAGATGATTTTCTTTCACATTTTTAGTAAATATTAACATGAAGGTCACATTTACACATTTCACCTAACTAAGAAAACTAATAATAAGACTATTAGCGAGTATGTATTCTATAGCACAACCATGTTACCAAAGTGTGTCATAAGCTACTTAAATTTAAGCTCATCCATATATTTTCCCAAATCTTACTCTCACCTATCAAGGAATAACACATGTCCACATATACCAATCATTTGTTGAACTTTTCTATGGAACCAAAAATAAAGAGGTCAAGCTTATGGGCATGCACTTGGAGATGAGGGACAAAAAAATGACCAAAATCCATTTTTAGAGCCATTTTGCACATAATGTGAGCGTATTATGATTTGGTCGTATTATAAAATGACCATGCTATGAAACGAGCACATTATAAAGTGCTCACATTATAATGTTTATAATGATATCGTATGTTTTACTGCGTAAATTCAAATCTTCAAAATTAAAATATTGTGATCATGTTATAATGTTATCACATCACAACGTGAGCACATTTTATTTTCCTTATATTGGAAACCACCCACCCTTTGTCCTAGTTATCTAAGCCTAAGGGTTGGAATGCTTATTATGTGAGTGAATCCATGTTTTACAAAAATATAAGAATCTCAAGTTCACACCCTATTTTCTCATGTGTTTTTAGAAATATTTCAAATAAACATAACTATGTTGTCAAGCTCTATCTTAGATTCATTTTGTTGGAAAAATAATTTGTTCCAGTGTGATTATTGGTTTTCACCAATGGTCACAGGGCTAAGCCCCGCATTCTTGGGTATGGGGAGGCTACCATTATTGAATGTAAACTAACTAAAAATTATGGGTGGCCATTAGATTGGTGATCACACAAGAATAATCCACTAAAACTGTGGAAAAGTGTTTCTACAATGTATAAGTGAGGATTTTAGTGAAGGTAGGTAAAGGGGAGTAGGAGAAAAAGGAGAGAGGGTTAATGTTGTGAGTACGAACTATAAGATTCTCACCAACAGTAACAAGAGTAGGTATAAATTCAATTAGAAGAACACAACAATGTAAGCAATTATAAAGACTTAAAAACAAGAGACACAAAGTTCTACAAATTCATTAATAAAGGACACAAAGTTCCTTCTTGGTTATACAATATCACCATACTTGCAAAGTCAGAGAGTAGAGACGATATAGGAACATAGACAAGAAAATAGAGGAAATGTAGCTCTTATTTCTTGATGTAGTAGTGATAAAAAATCTCAACAACCTACAAAAATCAACAATTACCAACCCCTTAGAACAGAGAAGCCATTCCAATTTATAACATTACAATTGTCTTTTCATCTCCCCCCAACATGACTTTTCATCTCACCATCATGTGACTTTTCATATTCCATAGGAATGAAACTAAGTACTTTTCTTATTTTGGAAAAGGGACTTTTACAATGCAACATTAAGTCACTTAAATGAATAAGACGAAAGAGTGAAAAAAGTACACTCTCAATGAAGGAATAAAATGTTAGAGAGAGAAAAGAAGAGAAAGAAAGAGAGGAGGGTTAACTAATATGATGAAGATGAAGCCTCTGCCGATGAAGAACTTGCTAACTTGAAGCACTGTAATCACAATCTCCTCCTTCCGTGAAATATAGAAAAATTCCAAGGCATTGAATAAGTGTTCAAAAACATTGTTATGAGATCTGCATTGTGATGGGAACATGATGATATTCTTTGATCATAAGGTAGGATTTAGGGTATGGGGATCACTTCCTTACTCCTTCAAGCCTTCAAAAGTCACTTTTGTGACCAAAAATCAGCTCCATGATGCTCAAACCTTATTATGCTTATCTTTCACTCACTGAAATAGGTCTTCATCTTACAGATGGAAGGATTTCTCCTAGAATGAAATTCTTGTCTAATGGCCATCCATTGAATTGAAATGAGGTGATTGAATATGCTTCCTTGTTTGAGGTGTGAACACACTACAAGGTGTTGGATGAGTGCTTAAGAAAACTATTAAGCGAATTGCAACATGTAAAATTGAGATGATATCCCATTCTTGTAAACATAGTACTCCAAATTAATATCATCTCTTTGCCCTTCCTGGATCCAAAATTCTCCCTAAATGACATAAAAATTAGGATTCTCATACACCTTCCTTCTCATATGATTCTCATGGGGATAGATGACTTCTTGATCCTTCACACATTATGGTCATAGATTCCGTGGTAGCCTGAATAGTTCATTCAAAATTATTATTTAAAGATATTTGAACATAATGGCATATTCAAGATATGATGATCATCACCTTACTTCTTGAGCTTCACATTTAAATTTCCTAGAAAATATGGCACCTGAGTGGAAACATAATTAGGATATCTAGACAACCTTTTTCTCAATTACTCCTCATGGAAAAAGGTTTCCTCCTCCAGATATAAGGATTGGTTCATGAATGAGACTTGAAGGAATACATGACAATGTGGTACATATTATTGACCTCCAAACTACGTTGAAACACTGCAAATGTCACTTCCTTTACTTGCAAGATGTGAGAACATTACAAAACATTGGTTTAGTGTTTAAAATAAATTTGATGATATATGCATTGTTTTTATTCTATGAGCTATGTGCATGTTATATGGAATTTCAATGAGTGTTCAGAAACACTATCGTGATATCTTACACTTCATGGACCTGCAATAACTTACTCCTCCTTGGAGGCTCAATTCATGTTTATAGAAGTTGAAAGAATCCATCAAGAAATTGGTTTGGGGCTCCTTGATTCACTTTAGTGATGAAGACATCTCCTCCTTAAGTGAATTCAACCAGGATGACTCCTTTCTTCCACAATTGGGATGAGTGAACCATCCACCTTCTTGAATCAAGTCATGTTATGTAGAAATAACCTTTGGACTGATGCTCTGAGAGCCTGTGGGGGTGTTTTTTTTTCTTTTTGGACCATGATCCAGCTTTATGGCCTTGTAATGGTGGAAAAAAGTAATTATAATCCAAATTTACCCCTAGGTGAATTTGGACAACTGAGCAGGATTGCATTATGAGACTCTCATTACTTATTCAGTGGATACAGGAAGATTCTAGTATGTAGGGTAGCATCAAGGTCTTTGGGAAGGTTGAAACTCGCTTGAGGAATATTTCCTCTTCTTGGTCTTCATGGAGTTCGACATCTTATTGAATAGAGAAGAAGCAGAGGATCAGGGCCCACTAGCAGGAAAATGACAAAATATGATGCATAGCTCTAGGACACCTTCATACATTTCACTCAACCCCTGGTACACCTGAAAGATCTAAAAAACCTATAAAACTCGGTAATAATTTAAATAAAGTGGCTTAAGGTTACAGCCATTAAGTGAATTTGTTAATGACACCAAGTTGATGGGACTGAGTTATCGAGACACTTTGAGGTCAAGTATGGTTATGTAGTGTATTAAGAAGGGCCGACTTGGGCCTATATTGAGTTGGGTTCCATGGTGGGTGAGCTAGTAACATTAATGAGATGTCTCTCACAACTAATCCATTCAGAGGGCTAGACCGCGATAAATTGGTGATCTGAAGGGCCAAGCTATTACATGCATGGCCAAGTATTACATTGGAAGGGTGAGTCATCAGAGCAGTCACCAGGCTTATATGTGAAACCCGACTGAGCCAAATCCAAACTTACAAGTGTCAAACCCTTCAGAAATCCTTGATGAACCATAATGGAAGGTGTGGAGCTAAGGAAATATGCCAGGTTGTATAAAGGAATGGCTCTCACAAACTCATGGAAGTGAGTCGTGGAAGGATAACTCAACTGTAAGCTGATACAATGCATAGCGAGGGCCTATGACAGAAGAAAATGGAGTTGAGCCACAAGTAAAGGGTAAATTTTACAAGAAAATTTGAGAGGTTAATCCCCTAAATTGGAGAAGTCGTGGGGTCAAGTTGTTGAAATGGCCATGATGTAGATACTGAGAGCTCAGACTCGGATTGAGAATTTTGAGAGTTCAATGCAAAGGAAGGCAAGTCGGAGCTTAGCTCATTAACAATGGCAAGCTCAAAAGTTTTTATTAGTGTGAACATTAGAGGTCGAGTTGACCTAGCGAGTTTGTGAGGGGAAAGTGAGAGAAATGCGGTGAATGTAGAAGTTGGCAGCTCGGGGAGCCCAACAGCAAGTCGAGACATTTGTGCACGAATGACCCAAACTCACCGTAGTAGATGCATTGTGCGGGGGTGGTAGATTTAGAGATCCCAAATGGCCCATACGACACATGTGCATCAAAAACTAGAAAAATATGTGATTTTGCATGATGCGGGTGGTAAGTGAGTCAATGACCCAATGCGGGGTCAACATGCGGGTGAGGTACTCAACATGCGTCCCAGCTGGGACATGTGAACTATGTAATCCCGAGGGGTGAGCCATGAACCTTGTGTGGCCGACGTTGAGTTGGAAGACCCAAGTGGCCTGTACAACTTGGGCCATTTGTGTGTGATGATCTTGCAATGCACATAACTCGGAGATGGTGAGTTGGCATCTGGAGGGAAAGTCGGTGTTGGAGGGTGGACTTGTCAACACACAATGTGGGACTCGTTGGGAGGCACAATCCAAATGAGAGGACCAATGAATTTTTTTTTCAGTAGAATAAAGATAAGGTGGTTTCGAGTTAGAATTATTAAGGTGGTCAGTGGATGTGTCAAGGAGCTCATGGAGACCGCTGAGCTGGCGATGCATAATGTCAGGGTGGAGTCTGATGACCGAGCTGGCATATCAACAATACATGCAATGTGGAACCAAAAGATAAGGTGAGGTTGGTATGGTTCGACCAATGTGAAGGTTGATGTTTGAGGGGATCTTGAGGTATGTGAACTATACACCAGTACTAATAAAAATTGGTCTAATGCATGGAACAAGTAGGTCAGCGATATAGCAAGGTGCTAGTTTGGCCAAGCTGGCCGAGTTAGAAATTGATTTTTAAAAGCCAAATATTCAATTAATCCCCTCCCCAATATAAAAGAATTGGAAATAAAGAGGGCCCCACCATTTGATTAATGCTTAGATCATTTAAAATCAAGCAAAGAACATTTTTCTAGCAAAAATTAAATCTTCAGTCCCGTGAAATGGAAGTTAAGCGTGGCAAAACACAAAATAGATGTAATCACTCAGAACCTCATAACTTGAGCGTTTCTCAATGAATTTTCACAAAATTTATCTTGTTTGAATTGTGGTTCCAAGATATTCACACAAATATTAAGAAATTACAGAATTGATTAATATTCGATGGGGAATTTTGTAGAACACAAACCCAGTTCCAGATAGATATTTCAAAGTGGTTGGGTGAACATTTAATGAGCATGGGCATCATTTTCTTCAATTGTAGGTTATGGGAAAACATGAGGGAGTTTTTGCAAATAAAATATCATCATTTTCCCTAATTTATTGTAACTTTCAAGTGGTTGGAAGACAGATTTCAGGATTTTATCCTCTCTAGCTTTCTAATTCTATAAATTGTAACATGGTCTCATTGTAAGAAGTTAGTAATTTTTTCCTTTCTACAACCTCTCTCTTTCTTATCTATAGGGTTGAATATGGAGCTTCAAGCCTCCTCTCCATGCTTTTTAATGACATTCTATTACCTCTTTCCCACTAATGATGTACTGTGCAAACTTTTAATGGAGCAATAGACTGTGTTTGTGATGCATTTTGTCCATCCTTTGCACATTTTTGTTGTCTCTACTTGCCTCTCTTCATTATAGGGTATATTGTGCATACTTTTGATGTTTATTATAGGTTGTGGGAGATGTGTTTAATGGTAAATAAATGGTGTTCTATATGAATTTATATTTGGTCTATGGTGTATATTTTCCACCCTCTCCATTGCTGACCTCTATCCATTTTAGGCAATTAGATGGTGATTAACAACCTCCATTTCTTGGTGTATCACCGCTCTTAGTGTATTTTAATTTTCATGAAATCTCTCCCCGTCTCCATGGAATGTTAGATTAGGACTAGATATTTTCTTCCCTACATTAGGAGTATTTGTGGTAAGTAGGTTTAGGGGCAAGAACCCACTTTCTCTGGAGAGCTATCCCATTTTCTAAGTCCCACACTTTAGGAGAGCTCAATGTTACCGAATCACATTGAATGCCCCATTCACAACTTGGTCATTCGGGGGGTGTTGTGATTTGCTGATAAAAGTAATGAGATAGGTAGAATGGAATTTTTCACAACTTTTTGAGCTCAATTATAATCCTTACTTTTTTAGCATGTCATATCCAAGACTATTATTTTTAGTAAGTTTCCACTATTTTTGTTTTATGATGTTTTTTGCTCATTATGAATATTAAAAATGTTAAATATTTACTATTTTTAGACACCCACTACTCTAAATACTAGTTATTTTGAGAAAGTTCACTTACATGGATCAGTTTGTAGTGAAAATACTGTTAAAATATTCTATTTTGTACCATGACTCCCTACTCCAAATTTGAAGGTTTTTCATCTGTTGAATCTCCATATAACTGAAAAATAAAATTTAGGGTTTGATATTTTCACATTATTGCTGTAAAAAATACATAGCTTCTATGAATTTTCTTTGAAAATATTCCCAAAGGTATTTTTGAGAAGAAGATACTAACAAAGTTTCACTGAAAACAAATGCATGGTTGATGAGATATGAGAAAATCTTTGGTTTATGGATGTATGGAAAAATTTGTGTAGAATTTTTGGAAAAAAATGGATTTTTGAGAGAATGCTTCATCAGATCTTTGACATGATAAATTGACTAAGTTTTTGAAGAGGGATAATAAGTTTGATTTGTATGGTTGTTTAAAACCTGCCTAAGACCCCAGTTAACTAACTAGAGTTAGAAAAAAATTCACATGAGGGGTAAGGTCACAATTTTGTGTCCCCTTTATCCCCTAGGGGACAATTGGGATAAAGGAGGTGAAAAAGTGTGACTTGGGAGAGTGATGGGGCTGAAAGTGAGATCTGAGGGCCAAAATAGCGTCATATAGAGTTGAAAATGGCTATTCAAGTGACCAAGGATGGAATGGAAAGATAGGGGTCAAAATTTTGTGTCCCCTCTTCCCCCTCTATCCCTTGGGGGAAATTTGAGATAGTCATGGTGAAAAAGTGTGACATGACGCCAAGGAGACATGAAAGGGGGCAAGTGGCAAATTAAAAACATGCAACCTAGGGGCAGAAGTTGTAAGTTGTTAAGTGATGAAAAATTTTATTGAGAAGAGGGTAAATTTTTTGTGTCCCCTCTATCCCCTAGGGGATACTTAGGACAGAGGAGGTCAACTATTACAACTTCCCACTATAAGAAAGTTTTTTTAAACTCATTGTGTCTAAATTGGGTCACCAGGAGTGAGATTTCTTCCTCGGGAGCTTGGGAAAGTGTTTTTGGGTCAAAATTATATGCTTTTGACTCCAAAACACTTGATCAAATCAATGGAACAAATTTTTAGACCTAATTATTCCTAAATTTTCAAATTTAGGGACTATTCCATCTTTGACTGAGAGGGGCAGTTGCAGTGTTCTGAGTCACCTCACGACATATTTAGGTCTTGGAGAAAATTTCAAGTTTCCAACTTGTATAGGATTCTAAGAGATTTATGATTCCTATTTATTTTCCTCCTAACCCCTTTTGTATCTCCCATAATTATATGTAGAATTCAATTTTCGTCATTTAAGCATTCATCCCCTACACCCAGAATGACCAGTCTTGCCCAAGTTGTCCCTAAATCAAATTAATTTTTCTAAATTTTCCTAAAATGCATTGGACACCTTCAAATTTCTAAAACATCACCATTATATGCTTTATAATTTTCCTGTAGGCTACCAGAGGGTGTTTACTAGCTGTAGAATGGCTGAAAATGGCCTTTTTAGGCCTTCAGAGAAATTTTTCTTTCATTGAACTTCAACGAGTCCATGAATCAAATTAGGAACTCTTCCCTGCACATTAACATACACTTAAAAAAATTATTACATTGTTCCTCTAAGCCGGGGTGATGGTTGAAGTAAGGGCATGCTAGGCATAAGAAGGATTCACGATGACAAAAAAACATGATTTTCAGTTATGGGCTTAGTTGTCATGTTGCATGACAACATGTTTCAATGTATTTCTTTCTAAATTATAAAAAGTTTAGATTTTCATATTTAATATCTTTTATTAGTGTCTTTATTTTTCACCAAAACACATGTATTATTTTTTCTACATAACTTGTGATATGCTCATCTAATTTTTTTAAAAATACTTTGAAACAATATACACTCCATTTTACACATTAATAAAAAGAAAAAATTATTTTAGATTATTATTCTCAAAATGGGGGGGGTGTACACATGAATGTTTCATTTTTATAATGTGTTCTATTTGAAAATGAGAAAAAAAAAAAAAAAAAACTCATTAAAAAATTATGAAAATATAGTGGGACCTAGTACATGATTTTACCTAACTTTCTATTGAAGGGATTTGTAAAATAATTTTCGAAACTATTAAAATGAGGGGGTACACAAAAAATCACTATGTTATATTTTTGACACAAAATAAGACCTATTTATGTGTGCACCTTATTTCACCCTCTTAATCTCTACCATGTAATTAAATAATTAGTATTTTAGAAACTAGATTCCAAACACTACGACTCTTATTCTTATTGGATTTTCAGCATAGGCATGTCAAATTCCTTGTTGAATTTTTTTATTTTTTTATTTCAAGAAAAAATGACCACTTTTGAACCCATTTTTCCCCCCATTTCCATGCAAATACCCTTATAAAGGATAACATGTTTACATATGGGGACAATGCTTCTTCCTCTAACAAAGACAATTTTCAACCTAAGGGAAATTTCCAAGAAAATTGTAGTGATAATTATTTCCACCCTCATTGTAAGGCTCAATGAATGGTTGATGTAGTTCTAGAAAAACCATAAAATAATAATATATTATTACCTCAGCAACCAAAACATAGATAATTTATAAGGTTAACTGAAATCCCATACAGAATTTTCAATGATTTCTTGAATTTTTCTTGATTACTTTCCCTTATAGTCAATAGTTGGATCTATTAAGGAAAGTACCTAAGAAATAAGATGCGAGTGTATGCTATTGTTGTCACAATAAATTTATAACATGTAAAATTTAATTTTTTTGTTGTGACAACCAATCCCCCACTTTAAATCCCCCTTTCTGGTCATTGTGAACCCTTCCTCTGGTTAGCCTTTCAACTCATATAGCCCCTTTGCATCTCTGTAAACCTCATTATAGCTAAGAGGAACATAATAACATGGATTTAAAGTTTGTTTCATGTATAGGGGGATATATCCAAGTACCCTTCATTGTGATATTAAGCTCTAAGGTGGAATAGTGCTCCCTGGAGTACTAAGTTGGTTATTTTTAGCCATATTGTAGCGAGAGGACATCCTTTGCAAGATAGATTCAAAGGATCAACCCATATATAGGTTGTGTAGGAGAAAATTAAAGTGATCCATATAAGTTTTAATAAATTTGGTCTTGGGATCCATTCAAGAAAGACCGGGTCACTACGGGTACTTGGAATGTGAGATTCAATAGAGAAAGTGAAATTGTTCTAAGGATTTTGGGAGTTTCGAGAGGATTTAGGAGGTAAAAAATGGTCAATGGAAATATCTTGGAGTCCACTACATGTTGGATACATTAGTTTTGATCATATACCTTACTACTCTCCATGGTAGTATGGATCATTACTATTGCTCATTTATGCCAAAATGGTGACTAGGCCTAAAAATCAAAATTAAATCAAAATCGGGTCTTGAAAATGGCAGGGATGGACTCAACAGGTGTTTTGGATTCAAAATCATATAAACTCCAAATTTTTATCCTAGGGCAGAAAAGGCATTCCCATGTTCTATTTTTGCATTGGCATAATGACATCAAAACTCAATTTGATTAAATGGCAAGATTTTTCACCTCAATAGTCCCTTTATGTAAGGGGATAGTGGGGACAAAAAAAGTAAGCCCCTGTTATTGTTTTGTTTATCACTTAAAGTACACCACTTGTGTCCTAGGAATGTGAACAACTTGAAATCATGACCACCATAACCCATGGCTCACTTTTTCACACCAATTGTCCCTTGTCCCATGTCCCTAAGAGAAAGGGGATAGAGTGGATACAAAATTATAGCCCCTAGTTGTGGAATGTTTTTTCATCACTTAAGTGACTAACATGGGTTTCTATTAAACCTATAAACTTTCTTGTTGGATCAATTTGGCTACTCCTCATGTGAAACTCCATCCATGTTACACTTTTTCATTCTTTCTATCCCTTTTCCCTTGGTCCTAATAGACAAGAGGAAATTTGGGACACAAAAATGTGCCCCGCTCTTCTATAAATCCTCAGTCACATGCAAAACCATTTCTTAACTCCTAGAAGCTTGTTTTCAGCCCCTTCATCTCCCTCACATACTCCCACATGGTGAAAATTATCACAATTTGATGCAAAGTACAACTTAGTTTCCCCATTGTACACTCACCTCAACTATATTGTATATTCATGGGTGTAACTCATCCTCTAACCCCAATCTGGGTGTATCTCCTTGTTGAGTCAAATATGAGTTAAGATGCACAAGGAGGAGAAAAGTTTTATATCAAACACTTAGCCATTTTTTACGTTTTCAAATGTGTAATTTTTCCATCCCAAACACCATTTCCATGTTTTTATGGTGCTTAAAATTTCTAGAAACCGCCATTCCCCAATAATTAAGTTTTTCTCATAACTCAAAAACCCCACATCAAAAACCTCTAAAATTTATACATCCCCTTCCTTTCAAAAACACTCTTGTTTTGATTCCACTATTTCCTCCATTGATGGTCTAGATAATGTTTAATGGATAGTTTTATCCTTAATCCACCCCTCGAGGTAAATTGGACAACTCACATGATTTCTTCAAGCTAAGCAAGTAGAAATGGCTCAAGGGCAAAATTCAAGTTTTGGAGCTCCCTTTGGCTCTTTTATAACCCCCCATTCAAGGAAAAATTTCAAGGAGTTAGAAAAAATTGAAAAAATCCAAAAACTTTGTCTCCTGCTACAATAATGCAGATAAATCAGGTTTTTGTGGCCCAAGCCACACAGGTTTAGTTGGGACAGTCGGGACCCGAAAACCCAATTTGCTCAATGATGTATGGCTCTATAGATTTTTTTTCAATGGCCAAAAACAGAGTAAATAAAAAAAAATCAGGTAAATTTGTTCCACACAGTCCACAGGACATTGGGACAACCAGGACCCGTATCACCGAAATCACTGCATGCAGAGTGCGTTGTGGAAAATTCTAGTTTTTTTGGCCCAAGCCACACAAGTACACGAGGGACATCTGGGACCTGCATAGCCGACAAAGACGCAATCAAAGGGGATCAGAGAAATCAGATATTTTTGTCCCGCATGGTCCATAGGATGTCGGGACACGAGTTCATTATAGGGCTGAAATCTCTACACCAAGAGTAAATTAGCAAAGTCGAGTCAAAGTGTCTCAAGCCGCACTCAGGATAGGTGGGACGTTGGGACATGCGGGCCCCGAAAAGC
Organism: Taxus chinensis; assembly: GCA_019776745.2. NCBI lineage: Eukaryota > Viridiplantae > Streptophyta > Pinopsida > Cupressales > Taxaceae > Taxus > Taxus chinensis. The sequence goes on from CM034149.1 coordinate 252,416,092, forward strand.
TGACTTGCCTGATTTACAAAGCGGGTCAAGATACATGTGGAGGAATCAGAGGTCAACGGCCCTTAAGGACTGGTCAACGCTAGGAAATCTGGGACACCAAGACCCGAAATAGCTGAAACACCTGCATGTGAAGGAAAACAATGCAAATTAGCCCCCGAACTTCAAATGGCCATATATTTTGACCCCGAGCTCCAATTTTCACAAAATTTGAATTTCTAGAAATTTTATTGAGTGTAGATATATAAAAATAAAAGAAATATATTCAGCTTTAGTAAAGTAAATGCTCAGTCTTGTTAAATGATAGAAATTCCTAGTAGACCCAAAATAGCTGTCCACACTCAGAAGGCCATAAATTTTGCATTTCTCAACAAAAGTGCACAAAATTGGTACCTTTGGAATCACGGTTCTGATCCCAATGTAAAAATATTTATAAATTCATAATTTTATGAAGAATAGATGGTGAGTTTTTAGAAAACGTGCACAGGTTCATAACAGTGTTTTATTTGGTAGTTGGGATGCATTCAATGGAGCATGGGCTGATATTTCTCACTGATGCAAGTCATGGGACAATATGGGGAGCCTTTTACAAGCAAAATAACATTATTTCACTTCACTTACTACATCTTGAAATTGGTTGAAGGACATATTTTAGGATTTTTGTTTTCCCTCTCTCTCTCTCTCCTCTTAGAAATCTATAAATTGGAGTGTTGAGCTCATTGTAAAGGGGGAGGCAGTTTTGAGTACCAAAAATCTATCATTTTTATTTTTTGAAGCCAATGTGCTACATTCCCTTGTAGTGGACTCCTTACATGGTGATCCAGGCCCTTATTTTGTAACATTTGAACTGTGCATATCATGAAGCAATAGATATAAGTTTGTAGATGTATCTTCCCCTGCTGTGTTATTTGCATTCCTCTTTCCCCTTCAATCTCTTTACAAATATATTGTGTCTATTTTACATTCTTGAAAGGATTCATTATCATTATGTGTGCTTGAAATATTGTTGTGAATGTAGTTGCTAGATTATGGAAAACTATTATCACCCCTCCTAGTATGCATTTTACTTCTACTTTTCACACATTTGAAGACTATTCTCACACTCTCCTTTTCTAGTGTATCACTGCTTTAGTGTAGGATTTTTTTTCATGCACTCTCTCTCCCTAGTCTCTTGGAAAGTTAGATTAGGATTAGATAGTTTTTCCTACATTACAATAGAATGTGGCAGGTAGTTTAGGAGCAAGAACCAACTTTCTCTATAGGTCTAGCTCAAGTAACAAGTCTCACAACTTGGAGATAGTACCCATGTTATCCAATCACATTGTGAGCTCAAACACAAACACTCGTGCAAACCATAGGGTGATGTGATTCGGTGATAATAGACAAAAGAAAAATGCAAGCATAAAACTTAACTTTTTAGATCTAGAAAAATATGGCAATTGAAAACATCTAAAATTTGGAGCAAATCATTCTAGAGAAATAACTAACCATGTGAGACACTCTCATATCATTTCAACACCCAAAAGACCACTTTCTAAAAATAGCAATCTTTTACTAGCTTCTCAAATTATAAAAATAGTAAGTTTAAAAAACCAATCACTTTCTGAGTCATCATCACTCCTTTCATATCAAAAACACTCAAAAGTGCCAATTTGAGACATTTGCTAAAAATAGACATCAAGATACGACTTGCTAAAAATAGAAAGTGTTGGAATTTTGTTCAAATTTTTATACCTATCCATTTAACTATATTTTATCACCATGAAGTTCAAATAATTGGGTTTAGATCATATTTCCACATTAAATACTGAGTATCCTAATGTGGGTGACAATGACATGATAAAAATGGATCTGGAGGACTTGGAAAAAGGATGATGAGAGAACAATGTGAAGTTATGGAGGTAAAGATATTCTCAAGTGGGATATTCAATGTTGGTGGACATCAATTGTTTGTTCAAAGCACAAATATTTTCTTAGCTTATGCCCAAGACTATGACCTAGATTCAAGGAAAACTTAGGAAAACGATAATTCACTGTTGGTGTTTCTCACTCCAAAGGGTATCTCTTAATGCATTCAAATTACTTCTTGTAACAATATGGTGATAATCAATAGTGATTTTTCCTCTCAAGAATGGGTAAGAATAGATTCATACTTATAATTTTTAGCAGTTGGATCATGGCTCAAACATGGAAGGAAGCCTTTATGAATTCCCAAAATTTGGTCTTGAAGTGAATTTCATGAAGTATACTCAAATGCAATTATCTTGTTGAACAAGGTGAAGAAAAAAGAGACTATAAAACACTGCCAAGACTACATGGATCAATTCATCCTATTGGTATTAGGAGGATATTCGATGATGGAATGGGGGATATATTATAAGTAACAACAATCATTGACAATTATTATAATTTCCTACGTCTAATAATTTCACAATGACTTCTTATCTAATGTATACTCTCATGTACACGAGGCCTTTCTAAGGTCTCTCTTTAGCACCAAATATTCCAAAAAAGTCCCTAACATATGAAAAATATCCCTAACTTACATATCAGGAGAGTAACTCTCACTTCTCAAGGGCGAATCATGCATTCACCATGTATGTCATAATGTTACATGAAGGAAACCCTAAGTATATAATTTCACCTCAAGGATTTGGATTGATTTAAAGATAGGAAGTTACTTCATCGAGTTTCCCACATTCACCTATAACATAGTTGGAGGATTTTATCTCACACCTTGTAGGTTACCAAGGTACCCATGTGACAAGATCATCATGATTTAGTTGTGCATAAAGTTGTCTCATGTTCACAATAGGTGAAAAGTGTGAATAGGAATGGTGTATCTTTCTATATCTCCCTGGGGGTCTATTCATGTAAAAGTGTCATGGATGTGGAAAAAATTGAGGCATCCTTCAATTTATATTCCTACATATCCCATATATAATTTGATAGTAGGAAGATCCTTAACACTTTCCATTTACCTATCTTACAACACATTCCACAAATTGAAGACTATTGGGCCATTTGTACTGATAAGTTTGAGGTTGGAAGGAAGAACTACATGAGGATGACTATAGATTAAATGATGGATATCAAGTTTGAATGGTTTTTATAAGGGATGAATGGTGATGGATTATACCTATTTCAATCATCTCTCCTTCCTCTTACTCTATCAAACATCTGAGAATCTAGAGATATCAAAGAAAGAACCATGGCAGTGATTCAAAGATCCAAGGATTGGTTTAGATGGAAAGGGTCTCCTTCATTAAATTGGGTTGTCTATTGGCTACATCCAAGAAAATTTATCTCACTTATCCTCTCATGGCTCCCAATAAGGTTAGTGAGTCCTCTCATTTATAAGGAAACTCCACCTAACTTTAATGCCATCTCAAAGTATATACAAACCAAGCGTACCAAGAAATCCCAAAAAGCTTCTCAATTCTTCACTGTGGATTCTGGATCTAATTATGTGGAAGCTACACATCCTAAATTTATCAAACCCCTTTGAGAGATGGCGTTAACTGATTTTTAGATTACTATGATTTACTTATGGTAGGCCACACACAAAGGATACGTGCATTTATTCAAAGATTATGCAACTCAATATCTCACCAAAATGAAGAGAATAAGAAAATTCTGGCACAACTTGAAGAACATGTGAGAACCCTAATTTCTTATGCACAGTTATTGTTGAAACCCAACACAACACCACTTCCTATGATCAATTATGTATCTCCTATCGTTAGCTTTTATCAACAAGTGATCAAGAGAGATCAAGGGTACACTAGGAAGGGGAGATCCAATGATAAATGGGTGGAAAAGACCATCAGAAAGGGGAAGGAAATATTTCCTGAGATCCTCTCTCTGTACAATTTTTTCCGTACCACCATTTCCAAGGTGAAGGTGAAAAAGGTTGAGAACAATAAATAAAGATCCCATTGAGATAGTGTTTTCCCATTTATATTTGAGATGAGTGGTCTCAATTTTAAATCCTTAGTCATAAATAATGTGTTTACATCTATCACCAATATTTTTTCTCCTTTGTGGTCTCTCACAATGAATGCTAGGTATGAAATTATAAAATATGAAATTTTAAAGTTGCAGTCTCGTTAAGAGCATAGATATGTTATCTTATAAAAAATCAGTAAGAGTGTGTAGAAGCTTGGATCCCCTCCACTAAATGAAAATTATTTTAGAAGCACAATGGACTGAGAGGGTGGGTGAATCAATCCTTTAAAACACTTAACTAATTCAAATTAATTTTCATAAACCATTTATCATTCAACCATGCATTCGTGTATGATTAAAAACATTTAATAACCATTCACAAGATCATAGCCATGAAAGAGTACACAAGAACACAAGATGTAAGTGGGAAACCCTCAAGGAGAAGAAAACCCCAAAAAAAAATTATTATATTACTCAAACCAAAATAATTATATGAATATGACTCATCACACAACATTTGTTTAATGAGGCACCAACCCCATAACGAGCACTAACCCCTATAAACCCTTTTTGATATTACCCATAATAAATTAATCATGTGAATATTAATCATCACATAAATTTTTTTTATCAAAATTCCACTAAATATATGTTGTCAACACACATAACTAATAGTGATCACAATATTCAGCTCATACACCTTCAAAACCTCTTCAAATTCACCTTCTCCTAACTCTCTCTAAATTGATCTTTCATGGAAAAATTTGGACACAAACCCTTACAAAAAATTTATTCAACACTCTTGATACAATCACACACTCTCTTAGATCTATCTTGATGTCATTGAACCACTTCTAATTTCTCACCTAGTTTCCACTTTTTTCCTCTCTCACAACTAGTTCAAAAATGAAACATTACATTTACTTTTATACATGAATTAAATCAAAAACATAACATAGGTCAGTATTGACCCAATATATCAGTCATAAAAAATTAATAATAGAACTACTACTTCGTATCAAACATCATGAAGGACCCATATGAGTTAGTAATGCACCAAGACTCAAGACATGCGCAAAAAGACCTAAATCCCCATCATTGAGCTCATCAAAGACTTAAAATTATTCATCAAGATTTTTAAAGACCCAAAAGGCTTCACACATGTAAAAAATACCTTAGAAACAGAATAAACCTAATAAATAACCTATGAATCATTCATTTTATTCATATCACTCTCAAGTAGGATTGTTTCCTACTCAAATCACGCACTTCCAAGAACCAGTCTTCAACAATGGAGCTCAAGATCGCTCCAAATTAACTAAAATATGGCATGTAACCACAAATTGGAAATAAAATTACCTTTATAACACATCTAAGCATGTTATACCTCACGAAAAATCTAACAAGGCAAATGAAGCCAATTCTCCTCTTAAATAAATTAAACTGCCCAGGAAGCAGTTTTCTAAACTTAACTATTTTTCACCATTTATGTCACTTTCAAGACCTCTAAATCCATTCAATAGGAACACAATTCATCCATATTCACTCTCAAGTGGATATCCATCATCAAATAAGCCACAAACATTGTCTTCTACATACATCTTCTCACTAAACCATCTCTCCTGAACCAGTCAAACTAGGTCAACTTATGACCTCAACCATGCCACCTCAGTACACTTTTAGAGCTCAACCAAAAAATGAAACTTGTCACATGAGATGTTAAAAACCCCTTCAAGGAAATTATACTTCATCATCATTCCCAAAAGTCCTCAAGAAATTCCATTTTCCAAAACTACCTTTTTGGCCCAAATACCAATCTTCAAAGATAGGGCACACTTTGCCCTTTAAGACCTCTAACTTGACCTAAAAATATCATGGAAATTTTTTTAAACTCCTAGGATTTCATAAATTATAATTTATTCAATAGGTTTAATGGACATATTTTACACAAACTGAAAATCTCCATAAAAAATCCTTTTGAGTGGCGCCCACATACTGTCACAAGCTCTAAAATACCTCATTGGAAATTTGGAGGAGTCTTGTACAACCTCAAATAATCAAATTTTCAAAACCATTCCATTCTAGGAACCTACCAATAAAATCTTCTCCGTTGCTAGAAAACTAGGGTTTCAAAGCCATAAAAACTGACTTACCTTCTTAACAATCATTCATAAATTTTTGGGCCTCATTTGATCTCATTCAAACACTAAGATATTCTTAACTCGATGCCCAAACATATCTGAAATGATGGTATAGCAGCAGATTAAAAACACACAAAATTTAATTCTATTATTCAATTTGCAACATACAGATATATAGGTTATGGTTTGCTATCAAATAGCAAACAACCATAAACAAGTAAATCCCTATGATTCCTCAACAAAATTCTTGTTACTTGAGTTGTTACAACTCACTAATATTTTTCACACATTCATTTCTAACAATATAATCACTTAAACACATTAATATAATATAATGTACGCACTAAATAGGATATTTCCTAACATTCCCCCCTTAGTGCGTGGGGAGAAAACACATCTCAATAACTAGAAACGAAATTGTATGCCTCTGCATACTACTGGCTTGGATCTTGTTGTACATGACCAATCCTCTTCACCAAAGTGAATCCCATACCAGATGATCACACTTCCATATATTCACCTACATATGTGAACTCAATAGTTCCCACTTTCACTTCTAGTGAACACTCTTTCACCAAATGATTGATGTTAGAAGTACAATAATCAAAGAATCTCCGTAGTAAGAGGATCACTCCAGTTCATCTGCCCTCCTATACAGCTAATCTTAACATATACAATGCACATTCTCCTCATTTCAATCATAGCAGGGTAAGGAAACCACACATCATTTTATTCCACACACATCACACAATTGAAAAAATATAAAAATATGCCTCCACTGTTGTATGTGACCCTGTCGTTGGTGAGTGACGAGAGGAGTTGATCAGTCTCCATCCTTTATTTCCTCCAACCTCCAATGAATGATGCTACTAACTTAACTTGATTTGAATTTGAGGATATTTGAACAATTCACCCCCACAAGATGGATGTCGTGCATAATTGAAAAATGCATCCAATTATTGAAAAGTGAGGCAAATTTTTTTTTTTTACAATTTTTGACGACTCAAATATTTAGATACTTTACAAGAATTTTAATGATGACTTATTTAAATATTGATGACTTTAAATGAGGATAAATACACAATATTGATAATAACAATAACTCACCAAATTTGACTAAGTGACAAAATACATTTAAGACTTAAAATCTATTGACACAAAATGATGTATACATACACCAATTGACTCTTACTCTATATACAAAGAGTCTAAAAAAAGAACACACAAATAATAATTCGAGGCATTTTAATAGTCTTTAATATTAATTATACCTAAAATACTCTATTAATAATAAAGTGACTTCTGATTTGACACATTTTGATAGACTTATCTAAAATGCTCTATTAACAATAGAACGACTTAAAATAAAAGACTAAAAATTAACACTTAATTGTTGAGCTTAACTGATGTCAATACCATTACATGTGGATGGTGAGATACCTGCACCTAGATGGAATAACAAGATCTTTGATCAGTAACACAGAGACTGTTAAACATAGTCATATCGACATACTTGAGAAACAGTGTTGATGGTTTGGAGAAATTCAAGGTGAAATAGAAAGATACGTTTGGATTTGCGTTAGACTTGATCTTCACAAAGATATATGTTAACTCGATGAAGAAGAGTAGAAAATAGGTTATATGTTTTATACGGCACCAATCCTTGTAAGCTACCAAAAATCCACGTAGGAGTTAAAGAGAGTGAAATACACCTATGATGTAGTCAAAAAGCAATAATTCATTATCACAAGTCGTGAATGTATACACTAGCAGGAACGCGCATAATTACAGATTACTTAGAGCACAATGGTAGTGTATGAATGCAGAATAAGAAAATCACTTTATGTAACACACATTGATTCTTAAGTACTGAAAATATCTTCAAAGCAACGCACTACAGATACCAAGTTCTTAAAAAAAAAAATTCTTTCATGAGATGGGAAAACCATGAACAACAATTGTTCTTCCCCGTAGAAAATATCAAGACTCCATGATGTGCACAAGACACGCTCAACAGATCAAACACACAAAAAACTTTATTCTATTATTCAATATGCAACACACATATATTTAGGTTACAGTTTGTTATAAAATAGAAAACAGCCATAAACAAGTAAATCCCTATGATTCCTCAACAAAATTCTTGATATGTGAGTTGTTACAAATCACTACTATTTTAACAACACATTAATATAAATATATTGTACACACTAAATAGGATATTTCCTAACATGAAAGGCTCATATCCCAATGAAAACCTTACACGTGATCCAGAGAATTCTCGCACGAAATTCATATCTATAATCTTCTCAAAATCAGTTACTAGTAGTTACATTGTGTAGAGAAAAATTATATCTTTCTAGCGGTATCTTGTTTGCAGATAACAAAGCATGTATGCAAAAGATATGGCCTTATGAAATTTTTGGCCAATTGGTAAAAATCAAGATTGCACACAAATGACACATGTACACATCCGCCAAGTGGACCAATGAAATTCCAACACATGAGCATAATGGATATGAAGTAAAAAAAAATTGGTTTATAACGTCGGTCTTCGAAACTCGGTTGCAGACAGACGGGCCCCACATTTTACTTGCTAGGGGACGTCGACCAGGTTCGAAACACTTGATTGTGGAGGGATGCCTTGGCCTCCATTCTTTATATTAACATTTCAAATATTATGTGTATATATTCTCTTAATTCTATTTGCAAGATACATATGGGATAATTTTATTGCATTTTGTAAATATTGCATTGGTGGCTCGGTGGATAGCCCGACTTGGCCGACCGAGTCAACCTACCCACCGACCTCACCTCCTTAACCACTAAACCGCAACAACTCACTATATTACCCACACAAATTGACAACTCATCTCCTTTCCAACTACCTATCTCCTTACCCACGCAGTGCCTGTCTACTTAACCCTCCATGTAACATGTCCATTAAGCCCATACCCTCCATGCATACAACTTAGTGCATCTCCCAACTACCATACAACACGGCTTGTGAAAAAGTGGTCCTTTAACTAATTACAACTCCACCACCCACCATTTTAAACCTTTAACGAACCTGCCCCACACACAATGTGGGATTTAATCCCAATAACAAAAATCCAAATTGCTTGGGGAGGCTCAAACTTTAATCAGACGGGTAAAACGATAGGGGAATGACCGCTATGCTCGGTGGTTGGAAACATCATAAAAAAATTTAGGTTATATTTAAAGGGTAGTTTGGTAGCAACTATGTATTTTTTAAAGGATTTGTGAGAGTTAGGAGAAGATTTTGGGGAAACCTCCAAAGGAGACTAGGGGTATTTTTACAGGAGAAACACAGTGAGAAGGTCAAAATAATAAAATACTTGTGTAAGTGTTATTTTATTATGATTTTAATATATTGGTCCCTTTAATTGGACATAGAGACGTAGGCCAAAGCATGGAACTTTTTAATCATGTACGATGTCGAATATCTTATAAAATTTTCCTGGTTATTTATATGATTTACAAAGTGCTCGCAATTTTTTAATATTAATTAAAAACACAAGAAATTCATAATGTCAATTTTAATCCAAAAAATCATCGTTTAAAGAAAAAATTTATTTGAATGTTGTAATTTTTCTTGTGATTTTGTATAATTTGGTATCAGAGTTGGTCCATGATTAGATTAACAGTGTTTGGATTGCAATTTTTGTTGAATGTTAACAAGGTCCCATTCTAGAAAGGGTGAAGGAGAACTAACGGAAGTTGATCCTGAAATAGGTACAAGATGATCTCAAAGCTTAAAAATGTCTGAGGAGCATGAAGAAGAATTTCTTCAATCATTCCTTCAGATAAAATAAATGGTGGAATAATTGTACTGAGATAGGAAAAGACAACAAGAAAAAGAAACTAGAAAAGATAAAAAGAAATATGGGTCTTCATCTAATTCTTATTCTCTTAAAGGTGAGAAACAAAAACATGATTTTTCTAAAGATGAAGCACAAAAAACTTATTTATTCCTTCATTAAAACTAGCTATAAAGTTTGAATTGCCAATGTATAATGTGGAGCTTAATGCATAGAAGTTGGATAGCTAGATCAAGTGGATTGAGGTATATTGTATGGTTCAAAAAATTGTTGATGATGAAGCAATAATTCATTTGGAATCTCTTCAAGTGGATGGCACAACACTCATATGGTGGGAGAGTAAGTTTTAGGAAGCTGATGAAAAAAGGGTAAAAAATCACTTCATGGTATGATTTTTTTTTCAATCTAAGATAAAAAAAAAATTCCTCTAGGATACATGCAACAAGCTATGATGGACTGGAAAACATTGAGACAAAAAAAGGAACAAATTGTCTAGAATTATACAAAAGAGTTTAGGAAAAGGGCTCTTATTCTGGGTGTTTCTCTCCATACACAATAAACATTGCTTAAATATATTGGTGGATTACATAGTTATCTAAGACATATGATTCTCATATTTAATCCTACTAATCTTGATGTGGTGTGTGTGCAAGCTACACATTTGTAAGTGAGAGGGAAAATGACTAAGGATTATCCCTCCTCAAAACACAAGAAAAAAAAATCTGAAGGAAAAGAAAAAGGTTCAAAATAACAAGGAAAAGGAAAGGGTAAGCAAAATAAAAAATCTATTATTAAGAAATAATATGAAAAACCATTTTGTAATCATTGTAAAAAGAATCATGATGAATCTAATTGTTCAAAATTACATCTGGAAATGAATCCTAAATGGATGACTAATAAGAAGGGAAAAGAAAATAAAACAAATACTCTGGTTCATGATCTTAGGTCTGATTCGAGATATGAAACAAAGATCACGGCCATGAGTTTTCAAGGTAGTAATTCTTCATCTTCTTCTTTTAACACTAGTTCATTAAATGTTTCAACTTCTTCTAAACAACAATCTATGCATGATGAAAAGAAAGGAAGATCTTTTCCACCATAGATTTATTTCCAAACATATAAAAAATTGACACTATATTTGAAAATGGATCTCAAGCTAATATGATTTCAGAGGAGGTTGTTAAGAAATTGGGAATTAAAACCAATCCACATCCAAATCCTTATCCTTTGGGCTGGGTTTGTGATGATGCAAAGTTACAGGTAAAAAAAATTTGTAAATTCTTATTTTCCATTACGGAAAAGTTTATTGATGATGTTGATTTGGATGTTGCTCCTTTAGATATTTGTGGTGTGGTTTTGGGAAGTCCTTATTTATATGATCGTAAAGCATTATTATATAGGGAAGAGAATAATTACTTGCTTGTTAAGGATGGCATTGAATATATTGTTAGAGCTCATCATGTGAAAACGAGTCTTTCCTTGGTTACTGTAGGGAAGATAAAAAGGCCTATAAAGTCAAGAAATAAGTTTGTACTCATGGTAATCAAAGCCAAAGAGAAATATCACGAAAAGGATTTTGAGGATTGTGATCCTAAACATCGTAATGAATTGGTTAAACTTGTTTATAACTATGATGATGTTTTTTAAGATCCACAAGGTCTACCTCCCAAAAGAGGGGTTCACCATGAGATATAGCTACTTTAGGATGCACCTCTTTCCAACATTGGTATGTATAGATTGTCTTTGGTTGAAAATGAGGAAATCAAGAAACAGGTGATGGAACTATTGGCTAAAGGAATTATCCATCCAAGTTCATCTCCTTGTGGTTCTCCAATCATTTTAGTGCCAAAGGAAGATGACACATGGTGGATGTGTGTTGATTTTTCGTGAATTAAACAAAATCATGGTGAAAAATATTTACCCTCTTCCTCGTATTGATGATTTATTGGATCAATTAAAGAATGTTATTTATTTCACTAAGCTAGACTTAAGAATTGGTTATCACCAAGTAATAATTAATGAATATGATGTGTGGAAAAATACTTTTAAAAACAAACAGGGTTTATTTGAATGGCTTGTTATACCTTTTGGATTGTGCAATACACCATCTACATTCATGCATGTGATGAATGATGTATTTAGGCCATTCATTGATAATTTTTTCATAGTCTACTTAGATGATATTCTGATTTTCATTAAATCATGGGATGATCATATCATTCATATTTAGAAAGTCTTACATTCTTTAAGAAAGGAACAATTATTTCTAAAGATGTATAAATGTAAATTTGGGGAAAAAAATCTTTGGTTTATTTGGGTTATGTTGTGGGAAATGGTGAATTGAATATAGATCCTGCAAAATTTATGGTCATTGCAGCTAACAGACCTAGACCCAATAATGTAACAAAAGTTAGAATTTTTATTAGTGCATACAATACTGGAGAAAATTTATTGTTAACTTCCCATTTATTGCATCTTCTTTGCATGCTTTGACTAGTATTAAATAGGTATTTTAGTGGGGAGGAAAAAATTAGAGAGATTTTGATACACTGAAATATTAAATTAGTATCACTCCATATTGACACTTCCAAATTTATAGCAGTCATTTGAGATTGAGACAGATGCCAATGATTATACAATGGGGACAATCTTGATGCAGTATAGAAAACTTGTTTGTTACCATTCTGAGACCTTCATGAGTGTGGAAAGAAATTATGCAACGTATGAAAAAGAGTTGTATGATTTGGTGTAGAGTGTAAAGAAATGGAAACATTACTTGATGGGAAAGAAAAAAATAATACATACAGATCATCAACCCCTCCAGTACTTAAAAGCACAAAAAAATATACAACAATCTAGAAATTTCTATTGGATGGGATTTTTGCAACAATTTCACCTCATGATCAGGTATAAGAAAGGTATACAAAATAACATTGTTGATATGATATCTAGACCTCCAGTTGTTTTTACATCTATTATTTTACAACATATCTCTTTCTCTCATGATAGTTATAACTAATAATATGTTTATGATGTTGATTTTAAAGAAGTGTATGACGACTTAATTAGTGGGAAACAAGTACGATGATTGGATTATCATGTGCATGATGGAATTTTCTACCATTTTGGTAAACTTTACATTCCACAAAATGAAAGAGTGCATATGATTAGGGAAGCTCATACTTCTCTTACCATTGGAAATTTTGGTACCGATACAATAGTTTCACATTTACAGATGTATTGTTATTAGCCTAGAATGCATGAACATGTAACTAAGTATATAAAAGGATGTGTTATTTGTGCCACAAGCAAGCCCAACAACAGGAATTTAAGACTTTACACTCCTCTTCCTATCCCTGCACATCCATGGGAAATTATTTCTATGGATTTTGTAGGAGATTGTCCTATGCAACAAAAGAAACAAAACTATTTATATGTGGTTGTGGAAAAATTTAGCAAGATGTGTGTGTTGATTCCCTGTACTAAAAAAATAAATGGTGAAGGGGATGCACATTTATTCTTTCAGTTTGTATGGGTTCATTTTGGTTTTCCCACTTCCACTATTTCAGATTGAGATTCCAGGTTTTTTGGGGAATTTTAGTCAACTTTGTGGGGTTTCATGGACACTAAACTAAAGAAAATCACTTTTTTCCATCCACAAACAGATGGTCAAATAGACATTGTGAACCGCATAGTGGTACATTTTCTTAATGGATATTTTGGTAAACATCCTAAATTGTGGGATGAACATTTATATTATATGCAACATGCTTATAATTGTTCCTTACATTCTTCTACTATGAAGTCTCATTTTGAGACTTGTTTTGGTTATTTCCTAAATATCCATTAGATTTCTGCTTTGGATAGGAAACTATTGTTAATGGACTTAATGATATTAAAAAAGTGAAAAAAATTATGCAGTGAATACAACAGGTCCATAAGTATGTTAGAGAACAGTTAGAGAAAAGTCAAGAGAAATATAAAGTAAGGCATGACAAACATAGAATTGATCACAAGTTCCAAGTTGGTGATTCAGTTTGGCTTCACATCAGCAAAGAAAGGATAACATGTGAAGGGAAAAAATTAAAACCAATATGGTATGATCCATTCTGAATATTGAAGAAAACTGGTAACATTGATTTCCGGTTGGATTTACCTCCATACATAAAAATTTATTCAGTTGTAAATGTTGAAAATTTTAAGTTGTATGAACCACCTTCACCTGAGTCTATTGATAAGTTACAGGATGATATAATTTTGGAAATGAAAGTTAGGCCCTCGCTAAGGGGTTAATTTGAATATATTTGTGTGGTTTTAAAAGGCATGCATCCAAATAAGGCAAAATGGATGGAAACCAGAAAGGTGAGGAACAATTACCCTCACCTATTTACCAATTAAAATAACTTTTGGAAGTCCAAAATTTTCTCAGTGGGGAGGAGTGATCCATAGGATCCTTGATGAGAAATGATGATCTATAATCTTCACAAAATAAGTTACTGGAAGATTCATGGCATAAAGATAAATTAGAACTTTTCGGTGGTATCTTGTTTACAAAAATGAAGCAAGTATGCAAAACTTATGGCCTGCTGAAACTTTTAGCCAATTGGTAAAAATTAGGAATGCATGTAGGTGACATGCATGCACATCTGCCAAGTAGACCAATGAAATTGCGACACATGATAAAAATATATATGAAGTAAAAAAATTGGTTTCTAATGCCTCATGTAGCCTAGCATATACCCACAAAATCCCAAGGCACGTTGACACATTGCTTAGCCTTAAATGAGAACTCATCCAAAGTGTACAAGGGTACCAAGTCCCTCTTTAGAAAAACTGTTCCATGATGTTAGCATGAATGAATTTATATTTCAGATCCATACAAATAATTGATTAAACCAAAATACATAAACCATATCTAGATCTTAATCTTATGAAAGAATAACTAAAAAATTAATATAATCAGATTTATCATACAAGTTCCATGCTCAATTACATCCAACACCATTATCCATCCAATAAAATCCATTAAATTAAATACTGAAAAACGCAGAAGCTTCATACATTGTATTAATGTCACCATGAGTCATGCATGTGTACAAACCAACAACATACCTATACAAAACATCATATTCTTAATCCATGTAAATCAATACATATTTATAGGGGAAGGTACTTTCCCTTCACCACCCATTTACCTTCAAAAATAGGCTACATGCTAATAATAGCCATGCACCCTTACATGAGAATACAAAAGCATGTAAGTGCTAATAATAGATCATCTAATAATATATTTGCATTATAATCCTATTATTATCTCTAAAACTTTGCATGGTACTCGATCTCCTACTAGTTCCAAAATAGCCTTTGTGTATTCTCCATATCTTCAACAAAACATGCTCCTCACTCCACGTCCAAAATTAGCCCCAATCTACAAAACGGCTAAATTGTGATTTAAAATTGTTCTAGGTGCGCCTTGTTTCATTGTATCTCTGTGCGCCCTATGTCAATGTGTCCAATCCTTCAACGCTTCCATACTTGAGCTATATTTACTTATATCAACATTACCCCACACTAATTTCATTTCCATCCCCAGTAATGGGTAGTGATAAATCATCTCTCCTTGAAAAAAGAATAATGAATAATGAACTAAAGAATAAAGGAAAAGAATAAACAGTGAGAAACTATGTGGAACTCTTCTCTTCTACTGGTAGGATCAACTTAGGACATTCAACCTTAATCTTTTCCTATAATGCATTCCAATCACTTAGCACTTTATTTGTCTTATTTGGAATGTCTACAACTATGGCTTCCATTTCATTGAGATTCATCTTCTCACTTTCATTTTGCAAGACCCTGAGAACATTATCCATGCTCAAAATCATTCCCTCCATTACATCCATCCTCTCCACGATGAGTTTCCTAATTTCCTTAATAAATTTCCTTATGTGGGAATTGAGTGGCTATAAGCGGGTCATGCTTCTCTCCTACCAGTATTATCCTTTCCACGTGCCCAAGAGATTAATTATTCTATGCCTGAAGGACTTCATTTCCTTCATCCATGGTCCTTGTCTTTATGATCACATCAGGGGCTATGTACATATTCAAGGCAAGATCTGCTTTTTTCAGTTCTTCCTGTAAGGTCTACAAAACTGATTCATAACCAGTAAGTTTTTACGCAATACTTTCATTTTTCTTTTCCACCTATTCTGTTGCATCCTTAGTCTTTGGCATATGCATTAGGCCTTCATCTATTACCAACTTTACCAATGTGTGTATGTAATGCATCACAGAAGGAAACTTTTCTGAAACTTATGATTCCAGATAGGACCTTAACTTTAAAATGTCATTTCTAATTTCCTCCACCATACTAACCAAAGCTTCCTCCTTTATCTCGTCCCTTTCCTTCTTTGTTTTCAGAAACTTTATCTCTCTATCTTAGTCCTTGTTATCATCTATTAATGCCCTAATGGTCGTCACTTTATCTATGTTTCTGCATGCAACCTCTACAGATACCTTCACTAAAGCATTGCTTACCTGCTCATCTGACATGACAATGGGCTTGACATTCACATGTCTGACATGGGGTACTTTATTCATTGTACACAAAACACATGACTCTTAACACACATTGAAATCAGGATCATCCATATAAATTTGCATATACCAAGATAATTTCTTGTGTGTATATACATTTTCCATTTCTGGATCCATGAGCTCCAATTTATACAAATCCTTAGGTTCCAAAATTCTTTGGAACCATGCGCGTATGAGTTTTATTTTTTCATCCACATACCCAACTGCATGGGTCTCATAGTCTTCTTCCTCCTTCTCCATCCTTGTTCGCTTACCCTTTTTAATTTGGGTGCTTGTATCTAGCACTAGCCCTTCACCTTTTTGTGTAGTATGGGGCACGCCTAAAGGCTCACCCTTATCTTTTTTTTTACATGTCTCCTTCATATCCTTTTCATATTTCTTCATTTCTTCTCCCCAAGGCTCCTTTATGTTCTCAGGTTGTGTTGGAGTACTTGGTGCACTTTTCCCAAATTCATCCTCCTCATCCTCCTTAAGTTTATACTTGCCCCTTTTCTTCTTTTTTGGTTCTACTTTCACAGGTGAAGTCCTAGGTGATCTCCTAAGGGGATGTGATTGTATTCTCTTTTACCTCTATCCTCTAATCTTTCTTTTAACCCCAAGTGTGTCGGCCTATCACCCAAATGTTGGGCACTCACCTAAGGTGCACATTGGTTCTGAGCCCCTCCTTTATGTGAGCCTTGTGAGAATGTCCCACCATTAATGAAGGAAATGTTTGTAGAATAAGAACACATGAATTTAATCTAATACAGAGGTAGTGGATATAATTCTAAGCATAAATTCTTTATGAGATAAATATAAAAACTAAAAAAACATAATGGAAATAGAACTAAACCATAATCAACATGAAAGCACACTAGGGTTTAGTCAATAAAAACAAATACAAAAAACATAGCTCCATATATTGATTAAATTTGTTTACACTAGCCATATTACATCAAACGGGTTCATATCACACCATATACATCATGAAATAACATTATAACCCTACAAAACTACCATGAATAGAGATCCTAGATATTATTTCCCATTACATCCCTTCTTCAGACCCGAGCGCATATATATGCCTAGTAACAGAATTCTCAAAGCTTTTCGTTGCCTCTTCAACTATAACTCTCACCCCCCTCTCTTGTTTTGGACCCAATCACTCCTTTAAATAGAACTTGGATTCACTCAGTCCATAGTTTCACCCATGAGCATATCACATGCCAAGTGGAAGTTTCATCCTCCATGATCAAGTGCTTATGCCATCTTGTAAAGGATTACACTAACTGTGATGATCCTCCTAGGAATATTACCTACATGGAATATTCTTTTCTTGACCTCCAAGGCTTTGAGATGGAACCTTATCCATTCATCATGCCTAATTGAGACCTCACATGTTTTTCCTATGAAACCACCTTTGAAATTTGGCTAAGTCCCAAAACCCTCTTCTAATTTCATGCGTTAACCTCTTCTACCATGTACCTTTCCTTGAACTCCTTCCTACTTGATTGTCTTACATGTGTATGCTCCTTCTGCATTGGTACTTAGTCAATTAAAGTCCCTACATTACCCCACACTATGCATGTTATCTATCTCTAGAAACACTCTACTCTTTCACCAAATAATAAAGAATATGAGAAATGAAATAATCTGAAATTTAATAAAGAAATGGAAGAATAGAGGGTTCCTGCTACTACTGCATGAGGATTAGGAGGTCTATTTTCACAGATGCTTCAATTTTCTTCCAAGAATCTACACTTTAATTAAATCACCCACCAATGCGCTAACATTGTAAAAAATTAGTTCATCTCCCTTAGCCTTTAGTGTATCTGTAATGTTTTCCATCTTCTTGTTAAGGTTTCCCATCGCGTCCATCCTGCGATTGACTTGGGGGTACAATTACATCAATTTATTTTTAATCAAAACCCTCAAGGTTTTGATAACCTCTGACTTCTTCTCAACCTTTGCCAATATTTTATCTCACTCTGTCCTATTGCCCTTGTTTTTCTCTTGAAAATCCTTCAAATCCACCTCATAGGTAACAACCAATATTCTTGTTACTCTATCTTTATCACCACAATTATCATATAAAAATCTGGCCATTTGTATTACAATCTTTACTAAAGAAAGGAGCTTAGAGTACTGAGTTATTGTCCCCACAATATTAAACTTTTCTTCTTCCTTCTAGTGCACCATCACCTCTTCTACCGACTCCAATGCAAGTGGTTTCCTCTCCATGGTGAGTATACACATCAAGTATTCCAATAAGTGCATGGTCAAATCATACTTGTACTCAGGAGGGACTAGATCTAGGTACTTTAAGATAATGGAATTTTAAATAACCTCCACCTTCTTCTAGACTTCACACACATTCATCTTTTATTCCCTTAGCTCACACCTTAACTGTGCATTGATCAATTCCTTCTTCTTTATCTCCATGTCCCTCTTAATGATTTCCTCATTCTTTTCTCAATATCCTCCTCTAAGACTCTTATTTTATGATTTCTACCAGAAATTATTGCTTCTACTTCCACCGATACGTTTTTGAGTGCATTGCAAACTTTCTCATCTGACAGCTATGTGACATTCACAAGAGGTTTTATTCCCTTGGAATATAGTGTATTCATCAATTCATCATTATTAACCTCAAACTCAAGCTCATCAATGTGGGACTAAAAATCCCAAGATAGGATTTTCCTTGTCCACGGGTACACACCCTCTTCATCAAAACAAGACCATGTGAGGAGTTGTCTTGTGGGCACTATGATTTGGAAACACACACATAGTACCTTGTTTGGATCATTAATGTAAGTCCTAGTGTGTTTATGCACCACTACTACACCCTTCTCACATGTGTGTGCTGCCTTCAAGAAGCTCACTGCTAAGATAGGGTCTCCACCCATGCTCCCATACTCCTTTTCCATGGCCACACTCTCCTCTGTTCATTTTAGCACTTTTTCATTGCTATGATCTAATTCTTCCTCCACTAAATGTTGTATAATACCTGATACCTCCTTCTGTACTATCTCATCTATCTATTCCTTAGTCAATATTGATGTATTTTGAGCATGCATGTCTATTTACTCACTTCTTCCTTTGTTATGGGTTCCCTCCCCATCCCCATTCTTCTATTCATCTTTTTCTTCATCAGACTCATGTATATTGTTAACATGAGGAATCTTACCTTCATCGTGCTCTTCATCCTCTTCCTCAAATTCATCACCCTTCATACTCTTTATCTCCTTTGAGTTCGAAGCTTGCACCAATTTCTACTTATTATTTTCCAAATAATCCTCTAACACAAGGGACTCTTATTTTTCTACTAACTCTTCCCTCTTGGGTGAATTCTTCGCAGTGGACTTCTTCCTACGAGTGTAAGTTCTCGTGCCCACACTAGATTATTGTGCCCCCACATTTTAAACCATATGTGCACTCGACACCTTTTCTGTCGAAGTCTCCTCTTGTTCCCTCTTTTTTACTACCACTTTCTTCCTCCATGTGGGATATTTTAGGATAGATACATCATCCTCAACACAAGCACCCTTTTCAAATTTGGGCCTTAAACATACATACACCCTTGTTTCCATTCTCCCTATAATAGGCAATGTCACTGGTTTTAACATATGTACGTCATAAGAGACATACATCTCAACATAAGTGTGATTCTTGGGATACACCAACATTTGGCACAACTTGTAGTAATCTTGGTCTACTACACTTAGATAAAATCTAAGTTTCTTCACCTCCTCAAATTGATTAACCATGCTATTAAAGTATTGTGCTATGAAAGAGAAGGGAAAATTACACCAAGGTCTCTTGGTTCCATCAATCAAAGTAAACATGTCGATACAAAAGTGTTGATACATAGAAAAATCATCCTCTCCATCCACCAATATCAGAAATTGTTCACGAATTCTCCACTCTTGCCCAAATACATCGCACATTCATTTATACCACTTCTCCAAGCATGCCTTATGAGAAAATGTCTTCATGTCACAAGTTTAGGATTCAAATATTTTAGTAGGGGAGGGTTCCTCATCTGGGTACTCCCAAACATATTTATCTAGCCCATCAGATACTCTAATTTCATAAAACATAATGATGAGAAGGATGTTACCATACATAATATTTTCTCCATCGCATGCAGCGTCTATGATATCCTCTACGATAAAGGCTGAAAGGTTATGGATTGTTCCCTCCGAGATCTTGTGGAAAATGTTTAACCAACTCTTGTTTACCTATGTCCACCTTTCTTTCCCGTTCAACTTTTTGACCAAGTACACGGCCAGCCTCATGATAGGGTCAGTGATTACGGAGATATCAAAATAGTGAGAAAACTTCTTATATTCATATGCCACACCTTTCTTCTTGATGCCCTCCTTGTTGCAAAAGTCATCATCTAGTGGCTCTCCTTCGTAGATAATGCCAATGTACTTGGAAATCAGTTGAGAAGTTATGCACATTCTCTGTCCTGTGAAATAAAAGTGATCCGCATGCATGTGCGACATCATCCATTGGTATAACCTTTTAGGATTGCCAAAATAGGGAAGCTCGTAGAGCTGTAAGAGTCTAGACTTCTCCATCTTGGCTTACACCTCATCGTCATACACAAATTTTCCATCCTATGTCCTCTTTCGCATGGGGTGAACTAACTTCAGTGTCATTTATTTTTAGTGGTGCTTATCCAATGGTTGTAGTCACTCACGTCTATGTTGTGTATGTGAGATACCCATTCCTTCCCTAACAACATGCCTTCTCGGTACTACATCTTAATGTACCAATATTCATTAAAATTGGTCAAAACGGCTAGTTTTGCTTTGCCCTTTCCTTTTCCCTTCTTTAGTGAATTTTTCACTCCTTTCTTGGTGTCATTTCTCTTCTCCTTAGACCTCTAAAACTCTTTCCTTGTGGTTAGTTTCACCACTGCTCAAACCCTCGACTCTACTCCTGCGAAATATCCTAAAAAACTCATGCCCTAGCTTTTTAAACCCTAACCTGGAAAGCATTCCTTCCTCAAGATGGTGTAATACCCATGGTAATCCTATAAACACACTTCTCTACCCACTCCCGTGTACTCCCTTTCCACTCTAGTTAACAAATCTGTTGAATTTTTTTCTTATGCACACAAATCTCCTCAAATTTTTCTTTGCAAGGATGCCTTAGTTCGTAAGAGCTTTTTAACACAAATGCAAGGTAAGAGAATAACTCACCCTGACCTTCTATTTATAGCTTTTGTTTTCCACACAAACTTCGATGCTACTTACCAATGTACAAACACATTAAAGTTGGATTTTTCCAACAACATCCCTTCGTGTGTAAAATCACACAAAAATTTCTGCAACCTTCTGACATGCAAGACTTATTTGACATCAAACTAACTTCCACACACCCCTCGTGCTGAAGTATGTCAACCTCTACGCCCTTTACCAAGCTCTTACCTTATCCTACCTCATGTTGCTTCTGCGCTTTTTACGCTTGTACATGGTTTTCCCAAAGCCTTTTGACACCAATATTCTCTCATGATCACCTCAGCTTTATGTGTTTTTCTAAACCCACACGCTTTTGATTTTCTCATATGGGCTGCCTATGCACATCACTCCCAACACTTCTACTTACCGCATTTTTTTACAACAACCTTCTTTGACACCTTCCACCCCACACTAAATAGATGTGCAGTCTTCTACACATAAAAAATGTTTAGATAGTAACTGGCCACCGGCGCACAATCATGCCCCCAAAAAACTAAACAAAAGACAAAGAAAAGGTATGAAAAAGGGAAACACAAAGAAAGGAAAATGCATTAAGGGAAATCCTAAGCTAAATGGAAATACTTCCTTATTTAAAAACACACTGAAGACTTATTTATAGTAGGGCTTCAGCCTACTTCCATTAAATTAACCGGGAAACCTTGTTCCATCAAGTACCTCTAATTGGAAAGCATCTGAATTAAGTACGCAAGTGATACTGTATGCCACCAACCAATGCACTTTGAGTTTATGAGGATGGCACAAAAAATTAGAATCATATAGAGGGACCATCTTCCTAACCTCAAACTTTTTATTATTGATGTACCTATCATGCCATGCCTTCTGCCTAGATTTTTTAGTTTTCCAACTCCATCAAGCAGTGGCTCGCCTTTCATCCAACTCCATAAGTTTATTAAAGTGATCCTCTAATGCTTTTTCATCAGCTAAATCTCCTGCATGTGTAATACGTAGTGATGATAACATGAATTCAATAGGTAACACAAAATGCTCACCAAACACCAATTCAAAAGGTTTTTCCTTGTTCAATATTTTATAAGTAGTCTGATATGACTATAACAAGGTAGAAAATTTATCATCCTAGTTTTGTCTACTGATTATATTCTCCCACAATAATCTAGTTGTTGTTTCTGTCATGCAATCCTTCGTAGGCACCTCTTTCTCCCACCGTGTAAGATAGTTTCTACATGTAATGATACAGCGTGAACCTATCCTTCATGTGGCTAGGGAAATAGGGCCTACGAAGTCAATTTCCCACTTATCGAATGGCTCTGCACTGGCAATAGGCCTTAATGGCATTTCATATCTTCTCCCTAGTTTACCAAGGTGTTGGCAATGGTCACAGGCTTTGCAATGCTAGATATAATCCTTGTAAACCGTTTCCCACCAAAGGCCAACTAGAAGGATCTTATGTGAAATCACATTCCCTGCATAGTTTCCTCCTCTAATTCCACCCTGATCCTCTTCCATTATTGCAATGAACTCATGCTCTAGCATGCACTGATGTAAAACCTCATCACGACATAGCTTGTATAAGTCTCCACCAATTAACATATAGGGTGCAAAGCGTATGGCTAATTGTTTCCTTTCTATTTTCTTCATCCCTTTTGGTTCCCCACCCATTCGTAGGAACAATGCAATATATTCCAAGTTAGAGGACGCACGTTGTAGCCTGAATAAATGTGCATCTGGAATCATATCCTCAATGCTCTGTGCATCCTCACCCAAAGTAATTCTTGACAAATGATCTAGTCCCAAATTACTTCTCCCTAGTTTCACCACAACCGTAAACTCAAAATTATGAAAGAAAAGTATCCAACAGCATATGCACCCTTCAAAAACATGCTTTTTCACCAAGTATTTTAATGCCATGTGGTTTGTGTAGAAAATAAAAGGAATTGCTAGCAAATATTGTCTAAACTTGTGCAGTGTGTAGATCATTGTTAATGCCTTGCGCTATGTGTTGGTATAATTCCATTCTACTCGAGTAAGCTTACTACTATCAAAGCACAAGGGATGGTCAACAATCCCCTATCCAAGATATGCTAATAAAACTCCAATCATCATCCCAAATGCATCAACATGCACATCAAAAGGCTTATCCCAAGAAGGAAATTATAGAATGGGTGCGGTGGTAAGCTTTTCCTTCAATGTGTCAAATGTCACCTGCTACGCCTCTCCCCAATATAACTTAATTTTATGTTTCAATAGCTCTTCCAAGGGTGCATAAATCTGGGCATATCCCTTGAAGAATTTCCTATAGTACCTTGTATGCCCTAGAAACCCACGCACCATGCTTTGAATGATAGACTCCTCTAATCCCACTATAACAAAAAAATTTGTAGGGTCTACCAATATTCCTTCTTTACAAATAAAGTGTCCAAATAACATGCCAAAAGGAGTGGAAAAAACAAACTTCTTAATATTTAGGGAGACACTCAACTACATGCATCTCTCAAACATCAACTATAGATTGTCATAATGGTTGTTTACTAATCCGTAAACCATCCAGTCATCTAGGTAGACTTAAGAAACTTGTGAATGAAATCCTTAAATGCTTGAACCAAAATGTTCTAAAACACAGCAGGTGTGTTACTCAGTCCAAAAGGCATTACTATATAGGAAAAACTTCCCCATTCAATGGTGAAAGTTGTCTTCTCTTGTTCTTCCTTTGCAATTCAAACTTGGTGATACTCCAAAAACCCATATGTAAATGAATAGATCTCACGCTTGTCTACTCTTTCCATGATATCCTTGGTGAACAAGGTTGTGAAAGGATCAATTACTCACATTGCATTCAAATCCATATATTCTACACAAATCCTTAAATTCACATCCTTTTTTTATATTGATGACCATCGAGCTTACCCATTCAGATTCTTCAATGTCTTATATGATCCCAAATGTTATCATGTTATCAATCTCCTCCTTAACTTTGACGTGTAGATTCAAATTCATCCTCTAAGGTATCTTCTGAATTGGGATTGCACCATCCTTTAACTTGATCCTCATTTATCCTAGCAAGGGGTGAAATCCTTTATGTTCATTGTACCCGCGTGAAAACAAATCCTGAAAATCATGCAGAAGTTCAATAATCTTCAAGACCTATTGGTTTATCTAGTAGTCCCCAATAATAACTTCCTTTGGTTCTACCTCCATACCAATGTTAACCCTCTTTGTCTTCAATGGCTTGTCGTAAGCATGCACTTACTCATCAGTGCTATCTAACACTTCATGTGTAACTTCTATATGGCTAACATCCAAGTTTTCCACCTCCTCATCGTCTATCAAGTAGACAAATTTTCCTTTCTCCCTTTCCAGGTAGGCATGATCAAGCTATACTTCCTATAATTCTTCCTCCAAGAAGTGTGCCCCCAACTCTGGTTAACTTAACAGCTCTAATATCCTATCCTCCACCATGACACTATCTCCCATGGTAAGGCTCTTGACTACCTACAACACCTCATTCACTGATGGCTTAGTACTCTGATATTCAAATGTTTAAACAAGATTCGTTATCAACTCCTACTAGTTCCCTATTTTATTCTACAACTCTAAATTAATATACCATGCATGTGTGTAGCCCTGTAAGGTGGAATATAACTTATGCACCCATATGGAAGGGGGTACATCTTTTGTGCCTTCCATCCAAGTCTTCTCACACTCCTATACATGGCATGAGGTGGATACCTTCCCATCATAGTCACAACTTTGAGACAGTGCATTGCTTTGGAGAAACCTAATAGAGATCGTGATTCTCACTTCACGTCACTCTAGAAGATTATCTCGATGTGTCGACCACCAATGTGATGCTATCCTGCACAAAGTATAGGTAAGAATATTCCTTCTCTCCACTTGACACTTCCACTGGGTCTCCATTTCATGCAAAAATACATCAGGGTTGGCTTCCCCAGTGTAACATGGCTACTGCCTTCCTCCCAAGTGCCTAACTAAACACATTATAGAAACTCGAGTCTCAGTATCCTTTAGATGCCTTCCAAACAACTCGTATGTCCCATCTGCGAAGTTGTCACAAGAAATGTTGGTTGTATCACTTATGGAATGTGAATCATCCCATTGAATGACCCCTTCCTTTGATGGCTAAATGAACTCCAAGTCCTTGATGGAACTCACATATATCTTGTTTAGGTCTTCTTCACCCAATGGCTCTATATAAGGTGCAGACTGTCCATCAATAAGTAGGATGATCACGTTCTCTTCCTTGTTCTCAAAGCTGGTGTAGCCCTTATTGAAATGTAGGTCATCATTGTTTGTATAACACCAAGGGCACCCAAGTAATGATGGGAAACCATCAGCCTCAGCAAGCTCTAGGAACTCAAAGTCTCTAGTAAATTTGTCCCCTTAAATAGTTATGGATTCACCTTTTAACACCCCTATAGGCATGGCCTTTATCCTATTAGCCATGTACAACACATTGGATGATGGTTGTAATGGGGGCCTCCCCATTTGATTCCATACATTGAGAGTAAGTAAATTGACCTCCATGTATGTTTTAATCAATATATTACTAAGGATCCACCCATCAAAAACTGCATTTAGTGTGATCTCCTTGTCATAATCAATGTTGTTAAGAGGTAGGTTAGCATGTAATACTTGTCTCTCATGCCGTCCTCCAGTGTGTGGTACCCTCTCCCTCATCCATTCTCCCAACATGGGAATAATATTCTCTTCCATCAACATTCAACACACTTCCCTAACATCATCCATAACCTGTCGAGGAACCTCAGCACTCTTCTTCTATTCCAATTGGCATGATTTCTCCTTCAAACACTAGATTACTCCTTGCAAAATCCTAATCACCTCCATGGTTTATTGGTACACTTCCTTCTATTGAGTAGGATTAGGATATTTCCCATATAACACTTCTTCTCTTATGATAAGGGGCCTCTGCTTTGGTTCCTCTTGAGAACGTGCAGTCTTAGCGCATGTAGTGACTAAAACAGGCTCTAGCTCGAAGTTAAGCACTACCCTCAACATCCATTGTGGGTCAGTCCTCTTTACACTCACCATCCCCACACCTTTTTCCTTCTTATAATTCTTTCTCATATGGTCATAAAACTCTAGACACTCTTCATACTTGCACTTCTTCCCACACCATGAGAATTGCAACAAGTTTGGACACTCTCGCTTCTAGTGTTCAGTCGATCCAAAATTGTAACATATCCCATGGGGAAAGTCACCTCTTCCTCCATGACCATTAAGTCCTCCAAATCCTTCACAAAAACCTCTTCCTCAACCTCCTCCATGCATGCACCATTCATATTGATGATTCTTAGGCATAGAACTTCTCCCAATATTGGTGTAGCATACACCGACATCAATGGTGTCATGGATTTTGGCTATCAATCGACATTCCTTCGTATCGTGAGTAGTGGATGTGCAAATCTTACAATAGTAGGACACATTCTTGCAAATCACACGTTGCAACAATGGGCATCTACTTGCATCATGATCCCCATGACAGATTTCACAATCTACTAACATGGTGTGCACCAAATTTATGGTCAACTTTCATTTGTGTGTCCTTATGCTTCACAATTTGTTTACCATAACCACTACGAGTCTCATGAGCCATGTTCATAGAAAAAATTTCCAGCTGCTTTGGCATGGTAGAAATATGTGCTTTAAGAAACGGGCTAACTCTGGTATCAATGCTTCCCACTGCCTCAGCACATAATTTAGCCTCTAAGGCCTCACACTGATATGTGAAGGTTTTACGTGAAAGTGCCCTCCTGAACAATGTGATCAGTCCTCCAACGAACCACTGACCACGCTGTGAAGGATGGATATCATATGATAACTTTGATAGGAGAGTCTTAAAATACACGTCATACTCCTGTATGCTCTCTATCATACCTTTTTAGATTTCCTTCACTGCGATGATGCTCTTCTGTTTGAACTCAGAAATTTGAATTTGTGCCAACAACTCATCACGCAATTCAATATAATCCACCACCATCTAATGGGGGTCATACTTTTCAGTACTAGTTTTGTGCGCACCCCTGTCACATAGTTGTAAACTAACTTTCCTTCCTCTCTTGGGTAGTGATTCCCTTTGTGTGCCATAGGAACTCACATTTGTACACATACTCTACAGCATCTTATACACCCTTGTGATCAGATAAGTGGAGTGACATCTCATAAAACACCTGCTAATGGTGTTGTGGGCCTTGCCCACTAGATCTAGAACCTTGACCTCATCCTAAATTTCCTCCACTACCAGCACCACTAGATCAACTAGCTCATATCCCTCTAGATCGTCTAGATCCTCCGCATGTTACAGGTAAGGGGCCTGATGTAGTTGAACTCTGTGTTCCCACCACCCTGCTAAACTACACGCCGATAGTCTGCAATACTGAAACACTCCCATATGTGTTTCCAACACAACTTCTAGATGTGATACCCAAACTTTATGAACCAAAACCTTGCCTAAAAAATGTGCCAGAAAAATAACTCCAAACACCAAAATTTTTTACGTGGCCATAGATGGGTGTAATGCAAAATTATATCTACTTGAAGCTATTTATGCACCAACACCAACTGAACTAGAAGTACTTGTCTCACATACTAGAAAAATAAGCATCAGGGTTTGGTTTCTAGGTGTGCTAAGATGCACGCCTATGGCTCTCCATTCTCCATACAATGAGCTCTCACCAGTAGTTAAGGGGGTTTCTCTCCCGCACTTGCAATGATGGGGTAGCACAGACTACTCAGGTCTAATATCCTCTGTGTGAACCTCAAATCCTTCCCATAATTTTTACCTCCATAAGTCCGTCACACCAGAAAATTCAGGTTGTCTCGCCAACTCCAATTACTATAATCATATTTACCATACAAGATCCATGATCAGTTACATCCAACACCATTATCCATCCAATAAAATCCATTATATTAAATACTGCAAAACAAAGAAGCTTCATACATCATAATAATATCACCATGAGTCATGTGTGCATACAAACCACCAACATAACTATAAAATACATCAGATTCCTAATCTGTGCAAATTAATACATATTTATAGGGGTGGTTACTTTCCCTTCATTTCCCATGCACCTTCAAAAATAGGCTACATGTTAATAATAGCCATGCGTCGTTACATGAGAATTCAAAAGCATGCAAGTGCTAATAATAGATCATCTAATAATACATCTATAGTGTAATCCTATTATTATCTCCAAAACTTTGCATGGCACTTGATCTTGTAATAGTTCCAAAATAGCCTTTGTGTATTCTCCAAGTCTTCAAAAAAATGTGCTCTTCACTCCACATCCAAAATTAGCTCCAATCTGCAAAATGGCTGATTCCTGATTTCAAACTGTTCTGGGTGTGCCCTATTTTTTTGTATCTCTGCGCGCTCCTGCATGCCCTGTGTCCACGTGCCCAATTCTTCAAGGATTATATACTTAAGTTGTATTTCCTTATATCAACATTACCCCACACTAATTTCATTGTCATCGCTATAAATGAGTAGTCATAACTCACCTATCCATGAAAAAAGAATAATGAATAATGAATAAAAGAATAAAGGAAAATAATAAAGAGTGAGAAACTATCTGACACTCTTCTCTTCTACCGGTAGGATCAACTCACGATATTCAACCTTAGTCTTTGCCTCCAACACATTCCAATAACTTAGAACTTTATTTGTCTTATCTGGAATGTCTACAACTACGGCTTCCATTTCATCAAGAGTCATCTTATCAATTTCATTCTGCAAGACCCTGAGAACATTAGCCATGCTTGAGACAATTCCCTCCATTACATCCATCCTCTCCACGATGATTTTCCCAATTTTCTTAATTATTTCCTTATGTGGGACTTGGGCGGCTATAAGCGTGTCACACTTATCTTCTACTAGTATTAGCCTTTACACGTGCCCAAGAGCTTAATTCTTTTATGCCTAAAGGACTTCATTTTCTTCAGCCATGGTCCTTCTCTTGATGATAATATCAAGGGTTGTGCACATATTCAAGGCCAAATTTTCTTTCTTCAATTCTTCCTGTAAGGTTTGTAAAACTAATTCATAACTAGTAATTTTTTGTGCAATACTTTCCTTGGCCTTTTCCGCCTATTTTTTTGCATCCTTAGTCTTTGGCATATGAATTTGGCCTTCATCTATCACCAACTTTACGACTGTGTGTATGTAATGTATCATAGAAGGAAACTTTTCTGAATCTTATGATTCCAAGAATGGCCTTATCTTTATAATGTCATCTTTAATTTCCTCCACCATACTAACCAAAGCTTCCTCCTTTGTCTCTGCCATTTCCTTCTCTATTTTTAGGTGCTTTATCTCTCTATCTTAGACCTTATTATCATCTATCAATTCCATAATGGTCTCTGCTTTATCTATGTTTCTGCACGTAACCTTTGCAGTTACCTTCACCAAAGCATTGCTTACTTGCTCATCTGACATGATAGTGGACTTGAAATTCACATGTTTGATGTGTGATACTTTCTTCATTCTGTGTAAAACATGTGACTCTTCACACACGCCAAAATCAAGCTCATCCATATGAGTCTGCATAGACCAATATAATTTATTGTGTGTGTGTTTTTTCACCATTTCTATGTCCATGAGCTCCCATCCATACAAATCCTTAGGCTCCCAAGTGCTTTAGAACTACGCACATATGATTTTTCTTTTTTCATCCACATACCCAACTGCAGGGGTCTCATAGTCTTCATCATCCTTCTTATTTCTTGTTCACTTACCCTTTTGAATCCGAGCACTGAATCCAACATCAGTCCTTCACCTTCTTGTGTATCATGGGGCATACCTAAATGCTCGCCCTTATCTTTTTCTATACATGTCTCCTTCAAATCCCCTTCATCTTTCTTCATTACTTCTCCTTAAGGCTCCTCTGTGTTCTCAGGCTATATTGGAGTACTTGGTGCACTTTCCCCAAATTCATCCTCCTCATCCTCCTTAAGTTTATACATGTTCCTTTTCTTCTTTTTTGGTTCTATTTTTTGAGGTGAAGTCTTAGGTGATGTCCTAAGTGGATTTTATTGTAGTCTATTTTACCTCTATCCACTAATATTTCTTTTAACCCCAAGTGCATTGACCTATCACCTAGATGTTGGGAGATCACTTGAGGTGCACGCTGGTGCCCAGCCCCTCCTTTAGGTGAGCCTTGTGAAAATATTTGACCATTAATGGAGGAAATTTTTGTAGAATAATAACACATTTATTTAATGTAATATAGAGGAACTGAATCTAGTTCTAAGCATAAATGCTCCACGAGATAAACATAAATATCACAACAGCATAATGGAAATATAACATGAAAGCACACTAGGGTTTAGTCCATAAACACAAATACACAACATAGATCCATAAATTTATTAAATTCATTTACATTAGCCATATTACATCAAATGGGGTCATCTAAGACCATATACATCATGAAATATCATTCCAACCCTACAAAACTACTATGAACAGAGATCCTAGCTATGCTTTCCCATTACATCCCTTGTTCAAACCCAAGCACATACATATATGCCTAGTGACAACATTTTTGCATCACTTCGTTGCCTCTTAAACTCTAACTCTTTCTCACACTCTCTTTTTCACCCTGACCCAAGCAATCCTTTAAATATAATCTGGACTCACCACCATAGTTTCTCCCATGAGTATATCACATGCCAAGTGGAAGTGTGGTCCTCCATGATTGATTGTTTATGCCAGCTTACAAAGGCTTCCACTAACTATAATTATCCTCCTAGGAATATTCCCAATGTGGAATATTCTTTTCTTGACCTCCAAGGCTCCAGGTTGGCACCTTATCCATTCATCACACCTACTTGATTCCTCACATGTTTCTCCTACAAGACCACCTTCAAAATGTGGCTAAGTCCACAAACCCTCTTCTGCTTTTGCATGCCAACCTTTTCTCTTGCACCCCTTTCCTTGAGCACCTTCTTACTCACTTACCTTACATGCATGTACTCTTTCTGCCTTGGGACTTAGTCAATTTAGGGCCCAACAGTGATGTTCACGTGCCATGAGCCCTTTTTTTTCTTAGCAACCTCTTAAACTGAGGCTCCTTAGTGGTCTGATCCACACTGATCTCCATGGCACCTATTTCCAATACTTCATCATGTTGTTCCTGCAATGGAGGGGTCACCTCATGCTCATTTTTTTTCTCCAACATTCGGTTGTTTCCTACCCTTGTACTCCAAACCACCACTATCTTCAAGAAGTTATTCTCCTTCTTATTATAAAAGGGGTGAGGTTGTTTCCTCATCTGCTAAAGTGTCAACTGTATTCTTCCCCTTGGGTGGGCTAGGAAGTTTGAACTCATTCTCCACATATTCCCATTTTCCAACCTAGGCTTGAGTTGGATATATACAAGGGTTGCCCCTATCTCACCAATTTCTAAACTCATTGCCTTCATATTAATATCATCAAAAATTAACATTTCAATATACAAAAACTTACTTGGATACATGTAAGTCTTCTTGAGGGTGTGGTAGTCAAAGTATACTTTGTCTGCATTGAAGGGAAGTCAACGTGCATCCAAAATCTTGTGTACAGATTATTGGAAATAGCACACAGTGAAGGCATATAACAGCTTATACTAACGTCCCCATTTTCCATCCTACATCCCAAAACGTGTGATGCAAAATTGTTTATATAATGCAAACTATACTTGTCTTCCCAATATTGCAAGAAGTTCCTTTGGTATTCTCCATTATTCCTCGCACGCAGTGCGTAAGAGCTCATACCACATATTTTCCCTTTTCTTAAAGGGGCCACTCATGGTCCCATCACATATATACTTCTCAAATATTTATGCAAGAGATTTCT
This sequence comes from Taxus chinensis, assembly GCA_019776745.2. NCBI lineage: Eukaryota > Viridiplantae > Streptophyta > Pinopsida > Cupressales > Taxaceae > Taxus > Taxus chinensis. The sequence continues at coordinate 252,448,700 of CM034149.1, forward strand.
TCACCTCAGGATGTTTCCATCTTTTCTCCTTAGGCCCATCGAGCACCCCAATTCTAAAAACACAAGAGATAATAGGATTACACCGAAAGTTATTTTATCTCCTTTGTGCACTTCCTCAATGATAGTTTCAACAATAAGTCCCGCTAAGTTATAAATTACCCCTTCACTCATTTTCTTTTCTATATGTAGCCATAAGGTATTTACCTACTACAACCACTCCTGGTCATTAAGCTTTCTGAGGAGGTGCACTGCCACCTGAACCACATGATACTTCTGTAGCTTCCCTACATCCATCATGTGTCATCCCTTTATATAACCCAGTGCTTTCCTTATCACCATTATACCTTCCTTATTTTTCAAGTCACTACTTATCTCAGTGGTCGTACTCCTAATTCCTGTAAAATAGTCACTCAGAAAAATAGAAGAAGTCCTCATGGAATCTTCTCATCAACCACTGGTATAATTTCTTTGGTTTTCCAAAATAAGGGAGTTCATACAAATGTAAATCTCTTACCTTTGTCAATAGATTCTCACCCGCATCATCATATATAGCCATATCATTTATTGTTCTTTTGTTTTTCTTCTTTACATGTAGTTTATTCAGTTCATCCTTGTTATCTGTCGTTCGGTGATTGTAATCACTCACCTGACACTGGAAAACATGTGAGTCCCAATCACGACCCACGTAACCCCTTCTGGGTACTGCATTTCCAAGAAACAAATTTCAGGGCATATTTTATTTCTATCTTTTCCCCCTTATGACCACTCTAGGTGCTCTCTTTGGTGCCATAATAACTATAAAGGTGTGTTCTTTTACCTACCTTGAGATCTACAATTCAACTCTGCATGCCCTATCTCGAAACCAAACCCTATTTGTCAATATTCTTCCTTGCATGCCTCTTCTTCACTGCATGCCTCTTCTTCACTTAACCACTTCGCCAAATGGAGCCCAAGGCTATCTCGTGCACAAATATGACAAAATACAAGTGGTTTACAGCTCTCCACACTTCAAAACCTTTTTGCTAGCTCACTCTCGACTTCAACTCGCTTGATAGATCTTGTATGTAAAGGTAAAAATGACAACACATCCTTATATATTTTCTAAAAAAATACCACATTTATTGCCCCCCACCTACCACCATAATCATCATTGATTTGGCATTTCTTCAATTCTTTCGCGCTACTTTTTTCCACACCATAGTCATAACCTTCTAGTGCATGTTCTACTTCTTGGCCAAAAATCTCCTCTTGCACACCCTAATGTGTTGAAGTAATTTGCCACTACGCCTGTCACCAAGTTTTTTCCATGGTTGTAGCCTACCTCCCATTACACTGTACATCCATTTATCCATATGTGGTCTTCAATTATGAGAAAATTTCCATTTTTCTCTATCTGTACCTTTCCAATTTTCTCTATTTATGCATACCCATTTACAAATAATATTCAAACAATATTAAAACTTGGCAATGAACCCTATATATATTCCACCCCACACTAAGGGTATATGCAGTCCTCTATGCATGAAAACAATTACATAGTAATAAGCTTCTGGCACGCGAGCACGCTTATTACACAAAACAATGAACTAAATTGACAAAGAATAACAACTATGAAGGAAACACAAATAAAGGGAGTGCATTAAGGAAATCTAATCTAAGTGGAAATACTACCTTATTACAAACACCAAAAATACTATTTATAGTAGGGCTTCAGCCTACTCCCGTTGAAGTAACCAAGAAACCGTGTTTCATCCAGTGCCTCTAATTGGAAAGTGCTTGAATCAAGTATATAACTTGTAACATACGGTCCCAGCCAATGCACCTTAAGTTTTCCAGGGTGGAACAAAAAATTTGAATCATACAGAAGTACCATCTATCCAACCTCAAGCTTCTTGTCTCTGATGTGCCTATCATGCCATGCCTTTTGCCTGGTATTTTCTTGCTTATGAATAAATCGTGTTATAGCACGCCTTTCATTCAACTGCATCAGTTTGTTAATACGTTCTTCAAGTGCCTGTTCATCCACTAAACCACATACATGTGCAATATATAGGGATGGTAACATGAATTCCATTGGTATAATAGCCTCTGTGCAAAACACCAATTGAGAGGGTGTGCCTTTATTTAACCTTTTATAGGTTGTCATGTATGCCCAAAGTATAGAAGATACTTTATCTTTTCTTCCAACATCACAAACCTTAGTCAAGGTATGGCTCGATATCTTGTTGAAAGCCTCTACAATTCCATTTTCTTGAGGATGATAGGTTGTTATTTTATGGTGTGCCACCATGAATTAATCCAATAGTATCATGATGGTCTCATTAATAAAATGAGTATCCATATCACTTGTTAAAATTAGAGGGCATACATACCTGTTGATAATATTTTCCCACAAAAACCTTGCTACCATAGCTTCTGTGCAATCCTTTATAGGTGCCACTTTTTCTCATATTATAAGATAATCTATACAAGTGATAATATAATGTGATCCAAACTTGCACACAGATGGGGAGATAGGACCAACAAATTCAATTGCCCACTTTTGAAAAGGTAATGCGCTAGCAATAAGCCTCAAAGGAATCTCATCTCTATGCCCAAGATTTCCAAGGAGTTGACAATGGTCACATGCCTTACAATATTCTTTACAATCCTTATACAATGTTTCCCACCATATACTAGCTAATAGAGTCTTGTGTGTGGTGGCGTCTCCCGTATAGTGTCCACATACAATGCCACCATGAGAATCCTCCATAATTACTTCACACTCATTCTCAAGTACACACCATTGTAAAACTTCATCCCAACCTCATTTGTATAATTCTCCATTGATCAACATGTAGGGCACGACAAGGATAGCAAGTTGTTTCTTCTCTACCACCTTCATACCTTCAAGTGCCACACCTATTTGCAAAAAGAAAACAATATAATCTAAGTATGAGGGCATGCGTTTTAACATGAATAACTATGCATCCAGAATTATATCCTCAATGCTATGCACATCCTCTCCCGATTGAATCCTAGATAAATGGTCTAGACCAAAATTAATCTTACCTAGCTTAACCACCACGGTAAAGTTAAAATCCTAGAATAATAGTACCACACGGCCTATGTGCCTCTATAAAATGGGCTTGTTCACCAAATACTTCAGTGCCATGTGGTCAGTGTTAAAGATTAATGGGGTATCCAGCAAATGTTGTCAAAACTTATGGAGTGTGTAGATCATAGAAAAGGCCTTTGGCTCTATAGTGGTGCAATTTTTTTTTATTGAAGTCAACTTCCTCCTTGCAAAAAAAATAGGATGATCAACAATCCCTTCTCCAAGTTGGGATAATACAACACCAATGGTCATGTCAGAGGCATCTACATCAATGTGGAATGTATTGGACCAAGAAGGAAAGCGCATAATAGGATCTATAGTAAGCCTTTCCTTTAGTGTCTCAAACGTGTGTTGTTGTGCCTCGCCCCAATAAAACTTGCCTCTTCCTTTTAATAAGTCATCTAAGGGTGTAAAAATCTTGGCATAGCCCTTGATAAACTTTTTATAGTATCCTATGTGCCCCAAGAATCCATGCACCTCACTTTGGATAATTGGTTCTTCTAAGCCCAAAATAACAACAACCTTAGCAGAATCCACTAACAAACCTTCCTTACAAATGATATGTCCCATAAAAGTTCCAAAGGGTGTCGAAAAAATGCACTTCTTGATGTTTAACAAGATTCTCAACTACCAACATCTCTCAAACATAAGCCTTAATTTATCAAAGAGATCCTTCACAAGCCAATAGATTGTCCAATCATCCAAATAAACCTTTAATAACTTATGAATAAAGTACTTGAATGCATGTACAACAATGCGTAAAAATATTATAGGTGCATTATTTAATCCAAAGGGCATAACCATGTATGAAAAAATTCCCCACTCAGTGGTGAAATTTTTCTTCTCTAGATCTTCTTTAGCTATCTGCACCTAATGATATCTAGAGAATCCATCATTGAAAGAGTAGATCTTGCACCCTGCAATGCCATCCAAAATTTCTTCATTAAACGATGTGGGAAAGGGATCAATTACACATGCAACATTTAACTCCCTGTAATCCACACAAATTATTATTCTTTCATCCTTCTTGATACTGATCACCATAGGGCTCAACCATTCTGACTCCTCGATGGGCTTAATGACTCTAGAATTTAGCATTTTGTCAATTTCTTTTTTCACCTTGACATGCAGGTTCAGATTCATCTTGTAAGGCCTCTTCCAAACTAGACATGCACCATCCTTCAGTTTGATTCTCATTTTTCCCAGAGATTCATGTACTCCTTTCAATTCATGATAGCCTCTAGTGAACAGATCCTAGAAATCACACAATAACTAAATGATCTTAGCAAATTCAAAGTCAGACCAATAATCTCCAATGATGGCCTCATTTGGTGTAGCATCCATTCCAATGTTTAATTTCTTGGTCTTTGTAGGTTTGTGGTAGGCGTGTGTCTTCTCATCTGCATTTTCCATGACCTTGCATGTACCCTCTGTATGCTTAATATCCAGGTTCTCCATTTCTTCATCATCAACTATATATACCATCTTACCCTTTTCTCATTCTAGGTAGGCGTGCCCAAGATGTTCAACATCTATTTTTTCCTCTTCAAATCACACCTACAGGTTTGACTCACCCTAACAACTCCTAAAGGAACTCCTTAACCTTTGCATTATCAATCATAGTGAAGCACTTCATAACCTGTAATGCCTCATTCACTGGAGTCTTAGTGAAAAAATAGTCAAAGGTCTGAATCATACCTACAGTAAGTTCTTTCCAATTCCCAATCTCTCTATTCAACATTGCATAGGTATCTCATGTGCATGTGTAGCCTCGCAAGGTGAAATAAAGCTTGTGCACCCACAACGAAGGTGGTAAAGCTTCCTGCCCCTCTTTCTAGAGTCTTTCACACTGCTGAACGAGGTGCTGAATAGGATCATTACCATGAAATGCACAAATCTGAGTAGGCTCATTACTCCTTAAAAATTGAGTAGATAAAGCAATCTTTACTTCTCTTCACTCCAAAAGGTTATTCTTGTGGACCATCTACCAGTGTGTTGTCATCCCATGCAAAGTATAAACTAGCATATTCCTTCTTTCCACCTAAAATTCACATTAAACCTCCATAGCAAGCAAGAATACCTCAAGATTCTCTTCACCAGTGTACCTTGGTACCTAGCTACTGCCACAATGCCTGATATTGCGTGGCTATATGATGTGCGTAGCTACACTTCGTACTTCCTGACCAACCATTTCATAAGTGCCATGTGCCCAGTTATCACATGCAACACTTGTAACATTGCTCATAGACTGTGCATCATCCCATTAGATAACTCCTTCCTTTGATGGCTCAAAAACTTCTGGATCTCGAATGGTGTGCACATAAATTTTGTTCAAATATTCGTCACTTAGGGGATTTACATAAGGTGAATATTTCCCATTTGTCAAGGGGATAATGATGCACTCCTCTTTGTTCTCAAAACTTATATACCCTTTGTTGAAGTGTAGATAAACATTGTTTGCATAACACTAAGGGTGCCCAAGTAAAAATGGAAAACTGTTGGCTTCTGCAAGCATTAAGACCTCTAAGTCCCCAGTAAACTAAAAATTTGAAGATGGTTGCAATGGTGGTCTGCCCATTTGAACCCATGCATCCAAAGTGAGTATATTTACTTCCACACATGTATTAATTAGAATATTACTCAAAATCCAGCCATCCAGAAAACGTGTAAAGTGATATTCTATTCATAATCTAGGCTATGAGGGGGAAGGTTAACATGTAAAATATTCCTTTCATGCTCAATCCCAAAGTGTGGAGTATTTCCCTTTAACCAATTCCCCAATAAAGGAATAAAGTTCTCTTGACGCAGCATCTTGCAAACCTGCTTTATATCATCAACATCCATATGATAGAGCTCAGCTACCTTCTTCTATTCTAACTTCTGTGACTTCACTTTCAGACATTGTATCTCACCCTATAAATTTTGAATTACCTCCATGGTTTCTTGATAAACCTCCTTCTATTGCATAGGGTCTAGATAATTTGCGTGTACAACCTCCTCCTTAGCAATGATAGGATTTTGTTTTGGAAATTACCTAGTGTGCACAAATTTTAGCGCATGTAGTAATATTCACATGTACCAACTCAGGATCCAGGGCTAACTTTGGAATCCATTGATCTTCCATAATGCATTGCACCCTAACCATTCTTGTGCCCTTGTTCTCATGTTTGTGTTTCTTGCTCAAATGTTCATACAAGTCTGGAAAATATTCATAATTATGATTCTTTTTGTTAAAATAATAGACAATGTTCTGAGGACACTCGCATATGTAATGATCAAGGGATCTGCATGTAAAACAATTTCCATGAGGGAAATCACTTCTTCCACCACCGCAACCTCAGCCTCTGAATCCTTCTCGATAACCTTGACCTCTACCACAGCCTCCATCAGAATGCCCCTCATTATGATCATGGTCATGATACTCAATTTTCTCCTTAGAATTGTTTGCAACACCGGTTTTTCTTACACCAATATCAATGACATCATGAATCTAATCAATCAGCCTATAATATTTAGTATCATGAGAAGTAGACCTGTAGATCTTGTAGTAACAGAACATGTTATTTCTTATCAAGCATTACAAAAATGGGCACCAAATTGAACTATGGTCTAAGTGACTGAACTCATAGTCCAACAACAAAGAGCGCACTGATTTAAAAGGAAAACTATCCTTTGAATTTCCTTCTACTTCCTAATCTTTACACCAAATCCCACTGTGTTTCTCATACGCCAAATTAGCTGATAATTTCTCTAACTATTTAGTCATGGCTACAATCAGACCTTCCAAAAATGGGCTTACTCCTATGTCTACACTCCCTGCCTCCTCAGCGTGTAAAGCTACTTCAAGCGCCTCACATGGATCTATATAAGTCTTATGCAAAATTTCCTTCCTAAAAGGCATGTTTAGTCCTCCAACAAACCACTAAGCATGCTAGCATACGTGTATGTCATAAGATAACTTAGATAAAAGGGTCTTGAACCAAGCATCATACTCTCAAACACTCTTAGTAGTGCCTTGCTTATTGTATTTCAACACACTTATGCTCTTCTACTCAAAATCAAGGATATAAAATTCTTTCAAGAAAGCATCTCGCAGCGCAGTGTAATCTACACAATTCTGGTCAGGGTCAAACTTTTTGTACCAACTATACACATGCCCCTACAAGGTAATTGCAAACTAACTCACCTATTTCTCTGGAGTAGTAATCACCTTCGCATGCCATAGTATCTCACACATATGCACTTTCTTGGTTACATCTTCAATGCCTCTATATTATGGAAGATGAAGGGACATCTCCATATAAATATAATGTGGCTAGTGAGGACCATGCCCACTACATCCAATACTTGTATTTCCCCTTATGTTTCCTCTGACTCTGGAGCCACCTGATATTTCAACACCTGAGCCACTTGATCCTCCTCCTGAAGTAGGAAACATACCAGAGGATGCATTTTCTTGTCTTCCTATAGTCATGCTAACTTGGACTCCTATAGTCTGTGAAGTTTTCCTACTTCAAGACGTTATACAAACGTTCTACGCACCCACGTTCTATGATGACATTGCACCATAAAAGATACCTCCAGCTAGACCTCCAAATAATAGAGATGATGATTGTGCCACAATAGATTAATAAGTTCCCTGATTAACTCCTGAACTTGACTGCAAATAAATTCTATCTACTGCAACTCTACTACTCACACTAACTTTCTTACTAGTAACTACCATAAAATTTGTAAAACCAAGTGCAAAGGCTAGGTTACTAGGTAGGTTCATATGCAATCCATAATATTTATCCTGATGCACCTTCATCCAAATATGAGGAGAGTTCCAAATGCTCGGGCTCCACATCCTCTGCGTGAGCTCCAAATCCTTCACGATCCATCTCTCTCTACAACACCATTATCTCCACGATCTCTCACTACTTCATCAGATCCCTCTTGTGTGCTTCATTAAACTTAATCCACCTTTCTTCTCTCTTTCTCTCTATTTTTAGGTCTATCACATTTACCAAACCTACTCCTGCCCCCACGCATGGTGGGGTTTAGCTAGCCATAGGTTTCTCTTCCAAATCCAAGGTCACGATCAAGATCTTAATTGCCAAATGAGTACCACACAAATAAGATCCTATGGGTTTGCACAAGAACTGGAACTTAACAACTTCTGGGTAAGAGTAAGTGGAAACTGTGTACTAAAAAATATAGATGTTCAAAACACCATGGAACCAAACATTCACATATCACATCCAAATCAGATATGCATCATATAATGCCTATAATTTTTCTTGTGTCTAAACAAGTGTGTGAAACCTTCAATTCCTCTTATACATGTAAATAAATAGCCACTCGTATAGCTCTACGAGAAATATGGTAAAGAAATTCATATATAATGTGTCATACATATTCTGCTCAACCCATGTGCATGCATTAAACTTATGCCCAGTGCTAAATCTATGAGCATAATCTTATTCTAGATCATCTAACCACTCTTCAATACTGGCCAAGGTCAACCATTACATCTTTATCATGCCACATCCTTGAAAACAATTGAAAAAGAGGTCCTGGCAACGGAACCAATGATGTAGCCTAGAATATACCCAAAAAATCTCAAGGCGTATTGACACATCACTCAGCCTAAACTGAGTGCTCACCCGAAGCACACAAGGGTACTAGGTCCCTCTTTAGATAAACTTGTCTAAGATGGTAGGATGAATGAATGTATATATCAGATCCATACAGATAAATGATTAAACCACAATGCATAAACCAAATCTAGATCTTAATCTTATGAAAGAATAACTAAACAATTACTACAATCATATTTACCATACAAGGTCCATGCTCAGTTACATCTAACACCATAATCCAGCTAATAAGATCCATTATATTAAATACTACAAAACATAAAATCTTCATACATCATAATAATGTCACCATGAGTCATGTGTGTGTACAAAGCAACAACATAACTCTTCAAAACATAGGATTCCTACTCAGTGCAAATCAATACATATTTATAGGGGTGGGGACTTTTCCTTCACCACCCACGCACCTTCAAAAATAGGCTTCATGCCAATAATAGCCATGCAGCCTTACATGAGAATACAAAAGCATGCAAGTGTTAATAATAGATTGTCTAATAATATATCTATAGTATAATCCTATTATTAGCTCCAAAAATCTGTATGGAACTTGAGATCCAACTAGTCCTAAAATAGCCTTTGTGTATCCTTCAAGTCTTTGACAAAACGTGTTCCTCACTCCATGTTCAAAATTAGCCCTGACGTGCAAAACGACTAAGTCCTTATGCCTTGTTTCATTGTATCTCTGTGCACCCTTGTGTGCCCTATGTCCACGTGCCCAATACCTCAGTGCTTTCATACTTAAGTTTTATTTCCTCATATAACCAATAGTGGTATTCAACACTTAGTTGTGGATAGGTGGGCCCCAATTTTTTTGGTTAGGGTCCCTCATCCAATTTTGACACACTCAATTGTGGAGGGGTGCCTTGGCATCCATTCTTCATATTAACATTACAAAACTTCTATGTATATATGATTTTAATTGTATTGGAAGGATACAAATGGGATAATTTTATTACATTTTATAAATATTTCATCGGTTGCTCAGTGAACAACCCAACTCGGTCACCCTACCCACCGACCTCACCTCATTAACCACTAAACTACCATAGCTCACCATACTACCCACGCATACCGATAACCCATCTCCTTTCTAACTACCTATCTCCTTACCCATGAAGCACCTATCTCCTTATCCCTCCACGCAGCCTGTCTACTAAGCGCTTACCCTCCACGCACCCAAGTTAGTGCATTTCCCAACTATCATACAACATGGCTTGTAAAAAATTAGTCCTTTTACCGATTATAAATCTATTGCCCCCAATTTTAAACCTTTAACAAACATGCCCCGCACACAATGTGGCAGTTAATCCCAATAAGGAAAATCCAAAGTGCTTGGGGAGGCTCAAACTTTGGTTGAATGGGTAAAAGGATAGGGTACTGAATTCTATGCTCAGTGGTTAGAAACATTATAAAAGGGGTCAGGTTAAATCTGAAGGATAGTTTGGTAGCGATTGTGTATTTGTTAAAGGATTTGTGTAAGCTAGGAGAAGATGTTGGAGAAACTTCGAAAGGAGACTAGGTCTATTTTTGTAGGAGAAACACAGTGAGAAGGTCAAAATCATAAAATACTTTTGTAATTGTTATTTTATTATGATTTTAATAGATATTTCCATTTAATTAGACCTGAAGACATATGTCAAAGTGTTGAACACAGTTATCACATACAGTTTTGAATATCTTGTTAAATTTTCTTAGTTATTTCTTTGATTTACACAGTGCTTGTGGTTTTTTTATTGTAATGAAAAATACAAGAAATTCATAGTGTCAATTATAATCCAAAAAATCATCATTTAAAGAAAAAATTTGGTTGAATGTTGCAAATTTGCTTATGATTTTGGATCAACATATGCTAACCAAGAACATTTATTTCATATTGAGCTAGAAAACATGCTCTTAAGAACCTTATTTTGGTTAAAACCTCATATCTTGCAAATTATTCACCATGAAAACCTAAAAAAATTCTCACAACTCTAGGAAACCCATGTGCATCATCTCAAATCATCATGTTTCCACAAATATTTTGCATATTCATGTACCATCTCATTTGCATGACTATGATTTAGGGTTTAACATGTTTTAAGCCATAATGAAGTGAACTAACACTAAAACCTTTCTTGAAACCACCAAAAATTGCCTCTACATGATGAAAATGATGTGGCATACCTTCCTTAGTGTATTCAAGGACTAACACACCTACAAGTGACTATCGTGTCTTATTAGGCATCCAAACACTAGGATTAGGTCTATTTTGGACCTAGACCAAGTAGGAAAACACCATGAATATTCTTCAAGACTCTCCAAAAATAATTAACATATGTAATACAACATGTTTCACATCCTTACATGGTTCCATGACCTCGCATAGCTCTCAAACTGATCTTCATGCTTCATTTGGCCTCCAAGCACCTAAACTAGGTCTAGATGAGCACTTGTAACTATGTTCACAACATGTACCTATACTCTAAAGCTCGTGTGAATGTCTCAACACACTTCTATAATTATCTACATACCTCTACAATGTTCCTCAAGTCATTATGCAACTCAAACCATCATGCACTATCACCTAGGCTAATTAGGTCACGTAATTAGACCTACTAGACCAAACCTTTCTCATTGTTCCCACTCATTCCATCATGTCACAACCTGATTGACCATGTCATCATCATAACACACATCCTCTAGCACTCCTAGATCATCCTCTTTATCATTAATGAGATTTTATATCAATTACAACTCTCAAACTCACTCATGCCAACAATCTCCCCCTTCGTCATTGATGGAAAACCACCCTGTTCTTCTCCCCCTTTTTACATTAATGGTAAAGAATACATGTACCATATGGTATTCATATTCATTCAACTTATTTTTAGGACTTATTTGTTGGAAACATCAACCAAAATCATCAAACTAGTTTACTAACCTATCATTTCCTTCTTGAATCCATTTTTGGCCTCTTTTTCATAGCTTGAAATCAATGTATCACTCCTTAGATAGTGGTGCACAAAGCATCCACTCATGCCAACAAGTATTTTGAGTGTGAAATTTCATTTCAATTAGCCATTCAAACCATTATTTATCCAATAAACTCGTGAACAGGACAAACTTCACCTTATACTAGTTATACGCAAGTTTGAGGACAAAGTTCCCCAAACTACTCCTTCACTGCTACTTGACCCAACTTCACCTTGCTCTATAGGCTCACATACATTATAAATCAACACCTTATAGATCCCCTTGGAAACATACTATCATCCTCTAACTTAAAATGCAAATATTTACTTACCTATCTTACTTATGTGCCATGAAGATGAATTGGAACAATCACCATATCCCTAAAGAAACTTTTCATTATCTTTTAGTCTTCCTTTATTGTTATCACATTCTATCAACACTTGAATTACTCCCCCTTAGAGTATGCCTTCTAGCCAGGGACAATTATACTACAAAATCCTTCTTAGCACCTTAAACACTTGATTCATGATCAAAACAAATTCCCCCTACCTTGATAAGCCATAACATACATGTAGTTCATTGTTATAGTGTCAACTTCACAACCTACAGTGTCTTGACATGATACACTATTCACTCAAGATGTAAGATATCACTAAATCACCCCAAAAAACATAATTAGTTACACCTTCTTGAGGTTAAGAGTACACAATATCCCCTTTAGCCTTACTATCCTACTAGAATATCCTAATACGTCAGATACAACCTATAGAACTACATTCATACCTTCATATCATTGTATCAAATCCAAGAAATAGCACAAAGAACACATATTGGTTCATGACGGTATTTATGTAGATATAATAGACCTTCATTAGGTCTTAACTCTTTATTCTAGGACAAGGAGTCCTTGCAAACTATATTTTCTTCTCATACACCTATCAGAATTTCTACTATAGACTCAAAAACACCACTTGCAGACCTATAATCATGCTTACCAACTGAAATATGTGCATCTTCAACTCTCATGGTCTTATTCATGCTCTATCTTTCATTATGTTTCCTTCAAGATGCATAAATTGTCTTAAGACATCTGAAAACGTGACTCAAGGCCACTACCACATCATCTAGACCTAGACACTCATTTTTCAAACCTGTACCCATGTGTCTACTTCAAGGTATAAGCTTAGGAATCGTAAATTATCTTTGTTCATACTTATAGACTATCATCAAGATGTAACTCTCCATATTAAGCATAAATAGCCTAGAAAACTCCCTTTTCTCTCTTTATTCCTACCCGAGACACTACCACATACTCCAAAATACCATGCACATGCTTGAAATAATGCTTATCAACTGAGAAAATTACTTTTGAGATCGAAAATCCCTGACCTTTTTTCATACTCCTTTATACATAATTCATGATGCATAGACAATTTTTGATGCACCTCAAGAACATACCTGGAATGCTTCATTTCTCATTGTCTTTGAAGGTATGATCAATTCATCATACAAAATGAATGACTCGTATCTTATGAATATAACAATATTTTATTATGATATTACCTTAAACACCTTTCAGAATTATTGGCATCCTTCAAGAGCATAAGAAACATACCTTAACACTATGAAATCACTTCTATAAGAATCATACCTCAAACCAATCAGCTCCCCCTTCTTACAATGCTTCATATGGATGATTATGTCTCTAGAAATCCTAATAGAGGCATACACCTTTATGGTACATCTATAATAAGTAATTTAAGAGGTCCTAATCCCTCTTTGATACCTAAAACTCAACTCTTTCATCTTGCTTCTAATCTACACTATGATAACTTCCTTGATTTGCATCCATAGTAGCTCTTGGTGGAACGCTATTGTTCATTATAGGCTCCCAAGACCTGATTTTCCTCCTTTTTTGTGTTCTAGGACCCTAAAAACTCCTAAATTTCCTTGTAGACTCATAAAAATATCTTGCAACATGAGAAACTTCATTGCAATTAAAGCATACAGCATTTATCTTACCTTTGAAACATTCATCTCTCTAAAATTGACTAGGTGGATCATATAGACAGAATATAATAACATGACCTCTCTCTTGACAGTTGTAGCATATCACATCCCTTTATTTTTCACTCCTATTATCCCTCCATGGATGCTCATATTTGATAAACCTCCTACAATCATTATCCCTATGCCCAAATCCATTGTAAGTGAAACAATAACCATTAAATGACCTTTCATACCTTAAATCATTAAGTTGCCTAATTGACTTTTTCTTCACATTTTCTTTGGCATATTTCTCCTTTTATCATTCTTTGGTACTTGGTCCTTCAACCTTATTTCTTGTAGCAATGTATTCTTGTATCACTTCTTTTCCTTTGAGGTCATATTTAAACCCCAAACCTTTCTTTTCACCTACAGATTTCTGATTTCTCAAGATGTCATCAAGAGTCTTAGTGATTTTATCAAACTTTTGGAATGATTTAGCCCTACTGACTACATCAAGAAATTCTCTCTTAAGGAAGATCACCTCTTTTTATTTGGATTGAAAGCTTAATGTCATGGAACTCATCTACATATCTAGGATTTTAACTGTCTCATCTAGCTTCTCTATCATAACCCAATGTTTCTCTTCTAGGTATTGAATATTTAACTCATATTCCTTGACCTGATACCTCAACTTCTTGTTGTTATTTTCAAAATATTTCAATTAATATTGATCACATACCAACTCAATCTAAATTTCATATTCTTCTTCTTCCTCTTCAAAGTTCCTACAAGGTTCTGATATGAAGTCACCCAAAAGTGTGGAGCCATCAATTGTATATGTCATGGCATATTTTTTCATGAATAAGACCTCATCACCAACATATTCATGATCTAATTCAGATTTAGAATCCGAAACACCATCATAACTACTTTCTTCATATTAACAATCCTCTTCCTTAGAGTATAAGCTCTTCTTGAATTTCTTCTTGTTATCAAACCTTTTTAAATTCTTCTTATCTTTGTCAAAACTTTAAGTCTTCTTGTCTTCATCATACTCATGCTCATCATCATCTTCACTCTTGTGCTTGTGAGGGGATTTTATAGAAAAATTACCTATTTTACCACAGTTAAATAATTTGAAAGACAAATTCCCTTTATACTTACCTAATCTAACCTTTAGTATTCTATAAATCGTAGAAAAGAGTTATTCATCATAAATTTTAGGAGTAGCACCATCATCCTTAACTTTATTTCTCTTTTCCTTCATAACAGTCTTAAAAGAAATATCCTTCTTGGTTGGTTTAGGATCAATAACCCTCATCTCATAAACAGTCAAATTTCCATGTAACTCATCCATATTTAAGAGAGTCAAATCCTTGGATTCTTCAATAACAAACACTTCAGAGTCAAATTTAGGAGTTAAAGATCTTAATAAATTTTGTACCACAACCTCTTCCTTCACTTCTTCACCTATGAATTTCATGGTGTTGATAACCTTGTCAACTCTAAGAAAATATGCAATAATTGACTCTTCATCACTCGTATTTAGCTCTTAAAACTGATTTCTAAAAGTTTGGAGCTTAGCTATTCTTACCTTGGAATCTCATTCATAAAGGACCTGAAGTTTCTCACACATTTATCACATCCCTCATTTTCATTTTTTTTATCATATGAATAATTTGTAATATAGGAAGTGGTTTATAAAGGAAAGGGGATAGGTATTGTTTCGTAGATGATTTTTCAGCTATACATACATACGCATATCCTGAAAAGGATATATACTTAGGCATAATTTCATGCCCAACCACGCAAAAATACTTTTCGTCAAGAATTTGTGGAGTAATTAATATTTATAACTTATTTTTTCATACTTGGTTGTATGGATTTACCTTATTTTGTTGTGTGCAATGATTTCGTGACATTGATGTGTTATTATGTTGTTGTACCTATTTATGTGATTTGGTAATCTTGTTTGCTATAGTTAATGTTTTGCTAAAGTTGCTAAATATGTGACATGGTTACAATTTTATTACTTCGTCATTGAGAAATAATTATGATTGTTTTATGATAATAACATTCTTGTGTAATGACATCATTCATAGACCACATATAATATAAAAAGGTTCCCATTATGGTGTTGTAATGTTTTTAGAAATGCAACAAGGTAAATGTTTATTTAAAGATGACATAAATTGTCTTCATTGCGATGGTATAATTGTATTGTTATTTTCATAGACTTTGACCATGGAAAAGTATCATAAGGTATGACCGTATTGGTTTTATTGATCTTTGAACATGGTGTTTTAGGATTTAGTTTAATTGGTAAAAGATATTATCCTTGACCATATCATTTTCAAAGTAATTACATTGGTTATATATTAAGTTCAAATACCCATGGCATATTTTGAATTGTTTTTTATGGATTTCGACCATAGCTTACATAGTGTTCTTTTAATAAGGTTGAATAGACCACACCATACATTATTAAGGGTATTTGGTTGTTTTTTTGAATTATAATATTCGACAAAACATTACACCATGTAATTAGGATGGTAGATAAGCCTTGGAAATTTAAATTTATCTTGGACTTAATCCACGCCATGAAATCCTTGGTTATAGTTGAGTTTTATTTTAATTGTTTCTTTGAACACTCGTTAACTCTACTTTGAAATGGGAGGGAAATTGGTCATGGGTGGCAGTGATCTTTTTGAATCCACTAAGTGGAACCTGCAAGAATTAATGAGCATTTACATCCCCCCGGTACCTTAAATTTTAGGAAGCTTCACTTTGAAGCCTTTACATTCAAAAGATAACTTCATTTTTATTATTGTTATTTTTTAGCTCCGTTTGGTCAAGCTATGCATGGAGAGGAGTGGGGGAAATTGGTTTTTAATGATCTATTCTCGTAGAAATATTTTCTAAAAAAAATGATATTATTTATGGGATTAATGGCATATCATTTCTATAAATCTATGGATGTATTTTTAGGTTCATGCTATTTGATTTTTTTGGGTTTATTTGATCACCTGTGTGGAGGATTTTACAAAGGTAATATGGAAGAAAAGTGCAGGGCCATTTGAGTTATCAGGGATGTATTTCCTTTGAATATTTCTTGTTTATTCATTTTAAAATGATTGAATAGATTCTGGGTTGAATCACTTGATGTTTTGTTTTATTTTTCTATACTATTAAGGTTGGAAAATATAGGGAAAATAAAATTGGTTTGTTTCTTTATCTGGGTGATTCGAATAATTAACTATGGAGGTTATTTTGTTTATTGGCCTTTGAGTTCGAATAGTTGACTATTTTCATTTGATTTAAAACTCATACTTGAAAAAATATGATATAGGTATAAGATATTTTGTTTAGCTTGCATCTGAATTTGAGTTGTTGATTTGTTAAGATTGTTTATTTGATTAATACCCATATAGGTAAACTATACATTATGGGTATGAATTATATTTTTTGTTCTCACATGGTTTTGTGGATAAGAACTATTTCTATCCTCCATGATTAATTTTTTATCATTTCTTTTTAAAAGAAAGTCAGTGTGAATGAAATTAGAGTTGAGTGTGACTTGATCCCTACTAATTACAAAGTCTGTAACAACTATGTTATAATGAAGTATTTAAAGATTATAATGTACAATATGAACTCATTTTTGTGAAGAATTCATTTTATCCATTGCAGTTGTCATATCTTGAGGTTGATTTTCTTGTTAAAAGGTCTTTTTTGAGACTATAAGAAGTATGCCCCTTTTATACTATTGTTGCATAGAATTCCAGAATTCTCAATTGTTTCCTATGGACCCAAAAAATGATCTCTTAACAAAAAAATTGTCCATTTTTATAGAAATGGGAATGTTTTCTTATCATGTAACAAGTCTTGTTTATCTTTCTTAATTGATTAATGATTAATTTTCTTGATTAAATTTATTTTGGAATGAGTTAACCATGGAAAGTTTCCGTACGAATATAGTATGGTTTTGGATAATAGAAAGTTACTAAACCATCTGGTTTCATGGTCAAATACATGCATGTCATTATAGCCTATTTATGATCAGATATGATGTGAAATTTGATGTCTGCTACATTCAAGATAGGATAGTTGACAATTATTTTTTTGTGCATAAAACTCTTGAATGTGCAAAATGTTTGCTTAGCAAGAAAAAATAAGTAAATCTTACTAAATCTAAATATGTCAATAAATTATTTATTTCATTATTTATGATAATATATAATTGTGACGATGTTGTCTAGGTAATATAAAAAAATGCTTTTTATCATTTCTCCATTTCATGTTTAAGTTTGGTAATTGTCAATAATTATCTTGAGATAGAAACTTGTTTTCTTCTTTCTAATGCTAATTTAAAGACAATCAAGACTGAAGAAAGGAGGATATAGTATGAGTATAAGTTAAATAATTAGATAGACATATGAATGTGAATGTTGATTTGGATTTTGATGTGTCAATAGTTTAAAATGAAATTAGTGTTGTAAGGACATAATGATCTTGTTTTATGTTTGCAAGGTTGATGATAGATGGAAACATAGTATACATCATTCGATCTCTTCATTTGATGTTGCTATTTTTACTTAATATGTTACTTGTATTATTAAAAGTATATATTAAGTAAATCATGTTATGTTGTATTGATTCATAATGAAACAACTTGATTGAGATTTGTTAATTCATGCCAGTTTGATGAACTGACCATGTATATTATTTTATTTTATCCAACAGATTACAGGATGGAATAATTATTATGAAGTTCTATTTGGATTATTTTCATGCATATTCATCATGTGACGAATGTGTTGATATGATTTCAAATATCAATTATGTTGAACATTCGATATGGATCATTGTATGTATTGAAAATTGAAACACGGTTTTGCAGATTTTCATAACGCAATTTTCCTAATTTTACCAACTTGAAATTATTGTAATATTTGTAAATATATTGATTTATCATTGTTGAGTTTAACTAAATACATGTATTATTTGTATACCTTGTATGTGTTGTAATAATGATATATATTATTATTAACAATGGTGTGTACTTCTAAAATTGATTACAAAAGTGTACTTTTCTTATTGTTGTAATTGTACTTTACGACAATTATTATTCTTAACTATCAATTTGAAATTATTACGAAAATATGTATGACAATATCACTAATGTGTATAAATGAATTAGATTAATTAAAAAAACCTTGTTATGAGCAACAATCCTAAGTTATGAAATAACAAAATTTCATCTTAAACTTAGTCGTAATGAGATTATTAAAATAATTCATTCATTACTAAGAACAACTATAAAAAGTACATTAAAAAAAGGTGTACCTTTATGAAAACAACATAAATAAATGACATAATGATGTTGTTGGCGAAATAATTTGTCGATGGAAAAAATTGGGGGATTTCCGCCAACGACCTGAGACTAGGCCCCTCTACTTGAATGGGCATCTCTATTATTGTGTAAACAAAATAAAATGATTTAGTTGGCCCAGAGGTCAGGGATCCAATAGGCACACTCCACTACACCTACGGAAAATGCTTGTAATTTGTGCAAGGGAGGAATTTTCTAGGAAGGCGGGAAATTAGGAGAGGGATTAATACTACAAATAGGAAACTTAGATTCTTACAAGGGTTAACCATACATATTAACACACAAAATTAGAAAGAATAACAACCTTTCTAGTTATATCAAGACAAGATGAAACCATGAACAAAACAATTCACTTATTCAATCATCTAGAAAATCATGAAAATCCTTTCTTTATTGACATATTGGCAAAGTTGTACAATGAGAGATATGGAAGAAGCATATGAAAGGGAAAATGGAGGGATTATATATATTTTTATTATTCTAGGTAGTTATATACTCTTAAACATACAAAATTGATAACCCTTTGGAATGGGGAATTCATTACAATATATATATTTCAGAAAGACTCTTCACCTACCCCCCATATAACCTTTCATTTCTCTTTTACAACATGTAACTCTTTGTATTCTTAGAAATAAAATTAAGCCCCCTTTTTATTAATTGAGGGTGAATTATTACAATGTAAACTAAAGTCACTTAAGACAAAATGAAATGCGAAAACCCCCCAATGAATAAATAGAACATGAAGGAAGATAGGGAGGAGAGGAAGAGAGAGAGAGAGAGAGAGAGAGAGAGAGAGAGAGAGAGAGAGATAACTACTCACATGAAGACAATGACCTTGCTGATTTTGATTTTCTCTAAAGTGAACCTTTGCTAAGTACCCCTAGGGAGATATCCACTCCTTTGAATTCTCTACTATATTGAGCCTCCGTAGGTGCAAATGTTTGATCCTAGGGAACATGAACAAAATTCAATGACTTGATCCACTTATCCAAGATGACATTGATGTTTTTACACTTTGTGAACCAAGACTGACATTTTTTCATAGTGCTTGATATCATTGATTTTATCTCGATGAGGGAATCCAATGTGTCCTTATTGAAGGAAAAGGGATACCGAAATTCTTTGTTGACAAGTTTTTCAAATGACTATAACAAGTCATCCGTAGAGGTGTTTTCATCAATTACAGGCACTCCAAGCTTCTGTATCTTGATGTTAGCATCATCAAGCATCTTAGAGGTGCATTCCTAATTTGAATCCAATTATTATAGAGCATGGTTTAGAATCTTATATCAGGTGACAAGAGTTATGGCCCATACCTATGACAAAGCCTCGGATGGAGAATTTAATACCTTCCTATCTACCAATACATGAGAATGATATTTCCCCATCTCAATCACTAGTGGAAACACTTTATCCTAGTGTTCCTTTTCTATCTCAATTTCATACCTTGTAATTTGAACCTCAATGACTACCATGCATACGTACTTGAATAATGAGATCATCTCTGAAAGAAACACTTTCACCTTTTCCACAATCTTGTTCACTCATTTATCATTTTCTCATCCCCACATGGTGAAATCCTATGTCTTCTTAATGGACCTTGGATCAAAGCTATGAATGGGAGTAACATATTCAATTGGAATAGAGTAAGAAAATTTTGGATTTATGAAATTTTGCATGTACAAGGTGATTGTTTTCACATGACCTTCCAACTAATAAATTTTCTCCTTGTACTACTGATTCCTTATGAGAAGACGCATGGAATATTCCTTGAACAAATTTGCATCTCCCTCATGATTTTTTGGGCCTAAGGGATGGAAATCATCTCATAGTTATTTGGGTTCTTTTCTTCAATGGGATTGATCACCTTCAACTCGACTACTTTTACATATAGATTACCCAAAGCACCACTGAAGAAGTGAAAAGTTGCTTGAGAAAACTTTCCCTTCTTTCCTTTAACCATTGAGGCTATAGCTAAGAAGTCAAGGAATTCTACCTGTTGAACTATGAGGGCTACTATTGTAATCATTTTTGCATTGATGGAAACATCTCATTTATCTTAGGCTCAAAATTTGGAAATATTGTAGTCTTTTTCTCAGAATGAGAAGGAACAACTTATGAAGGAGGGGTCGGTGCATTAGTGGATGATGAGAAGCTTTGGGAATCCTGAGGGACTGAAAGATGAACCACATCAATTTCCCCTTGCTTTAAAGTAACCACAAGGTCCTATGTTTTCTTTACCTTTTATACAACCTTTTATAGTGAGGAGCTTTTGGTTCCACTTCCTTTCTCTTTGAGATTTCTCCTGAGTGAGTTGAGCTAGGATATTTTTCCATGGCCTTTAAAGGGGAATGATGATATGCCTACATTTGAAGAGTTAGGAAGATACCAGACGAAATAAGGGAACCCCTATTCCTTTTTAACCACTATTTTAATATTTTTATGATTGCCTCAGTCTGATCATTTATATGCCCTGACTCGTGAATGCTCCAAGACACTTGCGGGAGGGGTGAGGATTTCATTACTTGATATTCCAGGTCATACATATATGTTCCATCATTTTGATTTCCATCCTCATATCAATAAATTTCTAATCCTCTCATTTTCTTGATTTTTATCCTCTTGTGATCTTGTTCTCTGACTTTGAAATCGTCGTCACAATCCACCCAGTAGTATTCAACCTATAAAACATGATATAATTTCGGGAGGTGAAAAGTGTCTAGATCACTCTGAATATCAGATTTTCCCCTTGAAATTTACAAATATATGTTTATGGGAGAGAAGGCATCTTCCATACTTGTAGCCTCATGAGAAATTTTGTAGGATAAAATCCCTAAAGAACTAGGGAAAGCAACGGTCTTCTTCTTTCGATTTCTCAGCTTACTATTGACATGAAAATTCCATCTACACAAATCAATCAACATGATCCTATTGTTGAGGTAGCGGGGAATCCTTCATGGGGTAAGTTAAAAACCAAACATTCATATGTAGGAAAAGGTTAAAAAAATTATTAAAAAGTACCCTTACCTTTTGATTAGAGAAACAAATTGCAAATAAATTCTCGAGTGAGGGTTCCCTTCCAACAGTCTGACAAAAAACATCATGAATGCATCATTCACTCTTGCAAATTGATTATTTATTTCAAGACTATTTGTGGGTATTTCTCATATCTAGGAGCCTTTTGATAAACATTTTGGATAGGTTTCAAACCCTTGAATAGTCTTGTGCTTGCAAGCGTGTAGACCAAGTATGAAGTCATGAAGAAATTTTTGGAAGCTGACACTTAAAGTAGTTGGTGGTGCTAGTTGTCACAGATGATTTCCCAAATTATATCATCTCTCTCCCTTCAATGATTTTGAGAATGAGAAATGTCATCCATTCATGAAATTATCTCATGGTTTCTTCTCCCATTAGTTGGCTTAGGAGGATGATTTTGTTTGAGAATCCCTCGTGAAATTCATTTCAGGAGAGAGATTTTGACATACAGGAGGGTTTTCTACCTTGCTTCAAAAATGAACCAAGAGAGAGACCTTAGAGATATGAATCCATATTAGACCACTCACCTGATGAAAAATATTTTGTGATGATGACCATGTCATTCAGGATTGGAATTTACATATATTGATATATTTCCTTAGGTGTGAGTACCGCTAAGCCTGAGTTGTCATCAGCTCTGATGATTCATGTATCTAACTCAGAATGATGGGAGTATGCCAACACCAAATTATTACTTTGAATGCACATGATATTACCACCCAAAAAATACAACCCACATGTGTAGAATTTATATTCCACATGTTCCTTGGGTCCACCTAGCATTATGTTCTTGAGGTCCTCTAGATCCATATAGGTAACATCACTATCACCCACACTTGAGTAATCTGATGACAATGCCAAAATGGGCTCGAGACTGGAAAATTTGAAATTCATACTAATGAAAAGAAATAAGATGAGCCAAAATGAAGATGATATTAATATTTTTTCACACAAAACTGGAACTTTCTTTTTTTAGTCGCTAGGATCCAGGAGTTGCTATTTTGGGAGATATAGATTTTTTGAATTGAAATCAGTTTTGTGTAACCCCTAACATGCTAGGAACACTTTTACAGATGTTTCTTTTCAGTTTTGATACATTTTTTATATTTTTAGAAATTTTCATTTAATTTTTTACTTTTTTTTGCTTTCTTGCTTTTTTGGTCGAATTGCCTAGTTTGTCATCTTTGTTGTTTTATGAGTTAACTGCTTTGAATGGTTTTTCTATTTTAGGAAAGTTTCTATTCATAGTTAGTACAAGCACCAGGTACTTAATATTTTTAAAAACTATCCTTCCAAACCTCAAATTGAGATGAAACCAACTTCTCTAGATTATGTTTGTCTTCTGAACTCTATCTTCAAAATTCTAGCTTGAACCAACTGTCGGAATGGTGGAAATTTGAAAAAGTATGAGCTAGGGAAGAAATATAGGGTTTTGTACCATTAAAAATTAGGAGCACTTATTATTATTTTTTCTTTCTTCTTATAGGCTCTTTATAGAGGGAAAGACTCTAAAAATTTTATTTGATTTCACTCACCAGATTGGGAGAAATGAGTTTTTCATGTTTTTTGGTCATGGAGTCAATCTAGAAAAAATTGGGCATGGTGTCTAGACAAAAATCAAGTTTTTGGGTGTTTTACACAAATTAAAATGAATTCATCAAGGAAAAATGGAGTGATGAAGGATGGAAATGGATTTTATAGTTTCTTTTGGTAACACCTTTCTCACACACATAGAGGGAAGAAGCACGACAATTAGAATTTTTGCAAATTTTGGATTTTTACATCTTCTTTGACATGAGAAAAAAAATTATCCCAACTATCCCAAGGTGATGGGAAAAATTGAGGAAAAAAATGTGCCCTCACCTCATCTTGACAAGTGGTAGACCATGATTGTTTGGTAGAGGAGAGAGAAAAACACTCAAAAGACTCCCAAGGGCTGAAACTAGGTCACATGATGAACCTACGAAAGGGATGGAAATGTGAAAATTTTTGTGTCCAAAATATCGAAATGGTAATTGATATATGGGGCAGAAAAATTTTCCCTCACCAAGGATTGACAAGTTCCAAAAGCTGATTTGTCGAGGCAGAGAGGAGAAGGAGCTAAAAATTGGCATGTGAAGCCTTCCCAAGGTCACATGGTAAATCAAGGGCTATGATGGGCACGGAGTGCATATTTGTGTACCAAATTTCCAAAGGGGATGGGATATGTGGGACGATAAATTTTTCCCTCACCTATGAGTGATAAGTGCCACTTCGTGATTACGCGATGGGAAGAGCTAATAATATGAGAGAAGGGTCTTAACTGACGACTTTGGGCTTCGTCGAGATCATATAATGATCCAAGGGGCTTAAATGGGAATGGGAACATTTTTTTGTCCCAATTTTCACAAGGGGATGGGACAGACATGACACAAAAGTGCAGCATCACCTGGGGATGACATGTATTCACCCTTGAAATTGGCTTAGTTCAGGAAGCTTACCTTGGAGAGAGACTTGATAATGAAGTTTTTGGAGCATCTAGAGGTATTTTTTGGCACTTATTTATGTGAATTTGAATCCAAACAGTATTCTAAGAATAATGCGATGGGTCCTAATTTCTCTAATTCTTCATGTAACTCCCTCAAAAATAACCTTTTGTCTCACGAGTGCAGGTTGTGCTTGTTGAAAACAAACTATGGAAATAAGAGCATGTCTCTTGTGAAAAATATGAAACCACCATCATTTAAAAAACTTAATTACCCTTCCAATGATATATTTTTTTATCTCCAAATCATTATAGATCTCCCAGAATCACTTCCCAAATCTTAGGTGTTATTTTGAACTGCAAGCTCCTTCACCTTCAAAAAACCGCTTTCACTGAACTTGTCTCCAAACCTTCAAATATTTCCTAAATATTCCTAAACCACTTTCACAATGTTCTTAGTTCCTCAATACCACTTCCAAATGAATTTGGGCCTTTAACCTTGCTCATGTGGATGCACACATGTCTTATAAACACTAAAAATAGTCATTTCCAAGTCTACTGAAAATTTACCTTGAGAAGCACTCTCTTAGAAGAAATTATTGAACTTGTTTTAATCTTTCTAACACATGAGAATATTTAGGATGGGAATAGTCCTGACACAAAGGGGAAATAGATCCAGAGAAGTTCTTAGGAGGGCATAAAAGAAAAAAATTTGACACTAGGGTAAAGTTGTCATGTTTTCACCTTGAATTTTTCCCTTGCAAAAACACATGACAACAGTTGGCTCTCACTTGGGGACTTATCTCATATCAAACAAAGTTAGGACATGGTAAACCTGAACTCCATAATCTCAATATATGATATGGACCAATGCCTTATCCATTGGGGTATACAGAGACTCATATAAGAAAAGATAGACTAAAAGGACACACAAACACACGCACATACGACAAAAGGGAAAACTCCACACTGAAAGGGAAAAACACACACAACAATGTTGGGGTTAGCACAAGGTTGTACAGATAATATATCAGATATAAGAATACATGCAATAAAACTGGATATTCTACCAGAAGAAATATACAAAATAAGAGATATAAATCAACACCAGATTTAATCTGGTTCACCCTGTGTGGGATACATCCACCAAGAAATAATCCAATCTATTATCCAAAGCTTTCAGAAGATATACAATTGAAGATTTATAATCTTCCACACCTCTCAAATGTAAAATACTTTCTTTCTCTTAATTTTTTCCTTCTTCTCCAAGAATTCTCTCTCTCACAATTATTTTCACAATAATCATTAACTCTCTCTTCTAACCCTAGCTTTCTAGCTTATAAATACCTTATACAAATTTAGGTAAATTATTCATGCAATTATGATCAATATATCTGCTTTAATACTAAAATTAAATCTAATTCCTATGAGTTAAATAAAATACTCACACACAGGTAACTGATGCCGGTTAGCCCTAACTGGTGTCGGTTCCTACTTGCCTGATCGATGTCGGTCATAGGTGACTGATGTTGGTCCCTTCATAACTGATTTCAACTACTATATTTTCCATCAAGTTTAATATAGCATGTTAAACTAAAGTAATTGAGCTCCACATCTCAAAAATCTCCCAATTGGATATAAATTACTGTACTATACATGTACAATGTCATTCTTGGATCCTTTTCTTAGATTTGTTTCTTCCTCTTCAAGTCTCAAACTCGAAGACCAACAAAAGTGGAGTGTAGCTCCAACTTCTCTTTTGCTAATGGCTTTGTTAGAATATCCGTAGGGTTTTCACTCGTATGAATCTTATCCAGTTTCAACAACCCATCCTCCAATACCTTTCGTATGAAGTGATACCTCAACTAAATTTATTTCATTCTAGAATGAAATGCTGAGTTCTTTTCTAATTGAATTGCACTCTAACTGTCACAGAATAATTTTCAATCATCTTGATCCTTTCCCAACTCTTCCATGAACCTACTCATCCATATCATCTCTTTACTAACCTCTATAGCTACAACATACTCTACCTCTATAGTGGAAAAAGCCACAACCTTCTGCAATCTCAATATCCAACTAAATTTCATCACACCTACTATGAAAATATATCCAGTAGTGATCCTCCTACCATCTAAATCTCCAGCCATATCTGAATCAACATACCACATAAATAAATATCCAAACCTCCATAGCATAATTACATGCTAGATTTCCCTCTCAAATACCTTAGTATCTATTAGACTGCTATTCAATGCCCTTTACCTAGATTGGCCATAAATCTACTCACAACTCTCATTACCTATGCAATGTCTAGTCTGGTACAAACCATAACATACATGAAACTCTCAACTGCTGAAGCATATGGTACTCGTGTCATGTATTTAACCTCCTCATGTGATGAAGGACATTGATCTTTGCTCAATTTTAAGTGCCCAGGCATAGGTGTACTTATAGGTTTTGAATTCTACATTTTAAACCTTTCTAACACCTTGTAGATATAATCCTCCTGAGAAAAATACAATTTCTTGTTCTTTCTGTTTCTTTGTATCTGCATGCCAAGGATTCTCTTTGCATCTCCTAAATCCTTCATAGCAAATGTGTGAGCTAAATTTCCTTTAAGCTCACCAATGTCCTGCATACTAGATCCTGCAATAAACATATCATCCACCTATAATAAAAAAATAATATAGCTCACATTTTCAAACTTCTTGAAATAAACAAAATGGTCATATTCACATCTCAAATAACCATGCTCATGCATAAAACTATCAAACATCGTGTACCATTGCCTTGGAGCTTTCTTGAGCCCATATAGACCCTTTTTCAACCTGCACACTAATTTCTCCTTACACTTGACTTCATACCCAAGCAACTGTTGCATATAAATCTCTTCATCTAAATCACCCTGAAGGAAAGTTGTCTTCACATCTAGTTTCTCTAAATGAAAATCATCTACTACAACTATACTCAATAAAGTACGTATGGCAGTCATTTTAACAACAAGAGAAAATATTTCACCAAAGTCAATACTTATTTTATGTGCAAATCCTTTTACTACAAGCTTTTCCTTATACCTTTTCTGTCCACCCTCTTCTTCCTTGATCATGTAAACCCATTTGTTCTACAATGTCCTCTTACCTATTAGCAACTTAACAAAATCCCAAGTCTAGTTTTTTTCCAAGGAGCCCATCTCCTCATCCATGACATGCTCCCACTGAACATGGGTCTCATCCTGCATTTCTTCTTCAAAACTTTTAGGTTCACCATTATCATTCAATAATAAATAAGCTAAATAAGGTGTAAATCTTTCTAGAGGTTTACTTACCCTTTGTGACTTTCTCACAAAAGTTTGGGGTACAAAAGACTCATTCTGGACATCCTAGACATTTGTTTCCAATTCTAATAGTGACTGATATCGGTCACCTGTAGCCAATGTCTGTTCTACTAACCAATGCCAGTTTGGCTCTCCTGTAACTGATACCGGTTCAACTAACCAATGTCGGTCAAGGGTCAACCAAAACTGGTTACTGTGTAACTATTATCCAAAATGTGCCCCCCTGCTCATTTTGTGGCTAACTCATTTCATTCTTCCCTCTCGTGTGCCTTAGACATAATTTTTACTTTTCAAGTACTCAAAACTTTCAAGAAATGACACCATTGGATAGAGCTCTCTCTCAACATTCCAGATAGGTAAAGTTTTCCTCCTAACTCCGTGTATTTTTGAAGTTATGGCTCGGTGGAGTTTTTGTGGGAAATTTTCCCGTGAAAGGCCCGCACCCAAGGAGATGCCGCCACGTGTCCAAGGAAGTGGTGGGGGTCAGAGGAAAACTTGGTTTTTTACCAAGTGTTTTGGAAAAATTTTAAGAGGAAGATTTTTCCCCGCAGGCCCGCCAACGAATCAGATGATGCCACGTGTCAAGGTCGAAAATGGTCAAAGCAGCCCGCGGAAAATTCAGAAAGGAAAATCCCACACCCAATCAGAATGTGCCACGTGGCACCTAGAATGGCAAAGCGTGTGGATTTTTTGGGAATTTTTTCCCAAATGCAAAAACTGTGAAAAAATTCAAATTTTCGCCTAGCAATCCGATTTGGCCCTGTTTTGCCCTAAAACTTAAAATGGCCATATCTTTTGATCCAGAGCTCGGTTTTTCACGTTCTTTATATTAATGGAAATCTAGTAAAATTATCTACAAGATTCCAAGGTTATTTTTGCATTTTGATGGAATTTGGGGAGAGAAAATCAAAAAACGCCTCTGGCACGTGGTCATGGATAGAAATGACGTTTCAACCACCATTTTTAATGAAGAATGGCTCGTATTTTCTCCCAGCATGGCTAAAAATGTGAGGGCATGGGCCTGTAAGGAGGCCCGTGCTGTTTTGGTCAATGGTTGAATCCCTTCCATGTTTTCCCATGTTTCTCTCTCCTAGGCTTGTCCCTTGCACTGTAAAAGCTAGATTTGGCTCATTTTCAAAGGGTGGAACATTTTTCCATGTATTGCAGGCTCCATTTGTCACTAAAAAGTGATTTTGTGGAAAACCAGACCTCTTCCAAGATTGCAACCTGTTTTTCCTCTCAGGTGTCGTAATGCAAGTGTTTTTTGATGTAAAATGACAAGACAGACTCTGTGAATGAGTTTTAATCCTTTGTCTGTGTTGTTTGATTCATTTCTAACCCTCCATTACAGTTATCAGTTTGTGCATGAAGTTTTGTTGCATTTTTATGAACTATGTCAATTTGTAAAAGTAAAAAATGTCCACCACTCCTTTGGTGTATCACCTTATTAGCACTAGTTTCAGTTTTTTTGCATTTTTCATCTCTGCCCACTTTGGAATCTAGAGTAGGATTAGGAATATAAACCTCTACAACTTATAAGTGATAAATCTGATCAGAGGAGTTAATGAACCAGCCTTTAATCTGGAGATTCCTTTCCCATTTTACAAGTCCCACACTTGGGGAAAGGATTCAATGTTGTGCAATCACACTGGATGCTTAGGATGATAAAACTAGAAATTTGATCAACATCCAAGGGTGCTGCTGATTTGCAACAATAGTTTTGGCACGCCTGGTGGGACCTAAGAGGTCTTCATCTTCATTGCAACAAATTGATGTGCATTTGTTGTAAGTTTATTTCTTAAAAGAGCCCTAAATTACACATTTGGTGACTCCAAGGAAGAAGAATCAACTGGTTTTAGCAGTACAAGCCTGAAAAATCATGAGAAGAATCACCACAAGGTCAAGAGATGGAGAAGAAGAGGTGCTATTTGATTATATGCAGTTATCTCCAAGAAGAAGGAAAAGAGGGAGGAGGATTCATAGGTCTCCATCTCCACCAAACAGAACTCTCTCAATTGCTCCACCTGGTAGGCCTTTCATTCAATCAACAAGGGTTCTAAGGCCAATCAGAATGGCACAAAACAACCCCTATGTCAATTTCACTGGCAGCAACCCACTTGCTCTCAATGCACAGAATCCAATCCCAGTTGCAGCATTGAAGAACATTCCATACTTTACTGGCGAGAATCAAACTACTCCTGGTGATCATGTTAAGGATATTACTAACATTTGTGCAATCCATGAAATCAATGAGATGAAAGTTACTGTCAAACTCCTGGAATCTTCATTCAAAGGGAAAGCTTTGCAATGGTTTAGGAGTCTTGCCTTAGGTTCTATTCAAAATTGGAACCAGCTAAGTATAGCCCTCCATGATCAGTTTGGAGAAAAGGGAGACAACTTGTCCCTTTTGGAGCAGTTGACAACCATCAAGAGAGCTCCCAATGAGCAGTTGGCTGACTTTAATTTCAGATTTCAAAAGACTTGGGAGAGAATTCTAGTGGCAGTCAGGCCAACAACAGAAGGTTCTTTTCTTTATTACCTCAAAGCTTTAAATTCTGATATTTCTATGTTAATTCAATCCATGGGAGGCACAACTATCCCCATTACTTATAGCATTGCCATTAGAGCTGAAAATTGTTTGATTCAAGCTGGCAAGCTAGCTCCTAGGCCTCCAATGCCACTATTTCCAAGTTTAGAGAGCCCAAACACTAATCAAATGCCTAATTTAGCTCCCATCCCCACTCCTAGAAACCAGAATTCAAGTGAAGCTTCTACTTCATCTTCTAGTACCTCAAATGAGCTTCAAAAATTCATGAAGCAATTGAAAAATTTAAGTAATGAGCTGGTTACACTCAAGAGGCAGTAAGCCCAAGGTTTTAGGCCTCCCTTCCAGCCTCAAGCTCAGCCTAATAGGAAGCCATATCCACCCCAAAAACCACCCAATCCAGCTGCAAATCTAAATCAAGAAAGGCCTCCTGCCAACAGACCATTTCAATCCTATAATCCCAATGCTACATCTGCCTCTAAAGCATTAGTGCTAGTACAAAACAATATGGCTCAAGAGTATGATTGGTGTTTCCTATGCAATGAACCTCATAACTAATCCATGTGCTTCAACGGTGCCTTAAATAAAACATTAATGGTGATAACAACTGGTGTGTAGGGTGAGGGTAGTCAAGAAACATTCTAGCAGCAGTCAGCTCCAAATGATGCCACACTTGTAAACTGGCAGGCAGAAGATTTTTGTGGCATGAATCAAATGGTTTCCCAAAGTGTTGCAGCCAACACAAGGTCAAAGAGGAGAAATTTGGGTGAAGAACAGCCATTAGCCCCAAGCAATCCTCAATCTTCTATCACCCCACAAACTATTGGAAAACAAAGTGCAGTCCCAAGCACGTAAGGATTGCCTAAGACAGCTTCTAGGCCAACTCAAATGTCAGTTGTTGCTGCCCATGTGCAAGGAATGAATGTGCATTCCAAGGGACACCAAAGGGATACTTCATCTCCATTCAATATCATTGATCAAATGAAGAAGAAAAATGTAAACATATCAATGTGGGAATCACTATCTATCCCAGGCCAAAGAGATTTGCTACAAGCTTCCATGAAGGAATGGTCAACTTCAAATCAGCAGGTCCAAATGCAAGAGAAGGTGCTCAAAAATGCTGCCCAACAGGAGGGGAATCATGGAGTATGACATTGAGATCAAAGTCACCAAGTTGGTCAGAGGGAAAGGATTTTGTGAGCAGCTGATTTTGAGAAAACAAAAGGAAGCATGCAATGATAAGGAGGTTGTTTTGGCGTTGCAAGACAACCATGAGCAAGGAAGCACTTAAGAGGAAAATAATGGTGTCCTCATTCCTTGCTAGACCCAAGACATAATGCACTTCCTAAGCATAAGTCTATGCCCTCCAGAGATGAACAAGACCCAAAGAAGACACTTCAGATTGTAGGTTGTCCCATATGCCCTTGTTGATGGTGTTTTGTTCAAGAGGGATGTGAATGGAGTACTATTGAGATGCATTGGTACAAATCAGATTCATAGGGTGTTGGAAGAGTTCCATGGTGGAACAACTAGTGGTCATTTTGCATGAAGAGTGATAGCTCTAAATATCATGAGGGCTGGCTATTATTGGCCCAATATTTTCAATGATTGTTATGCATGGATCAAGAGGTTCAAGAATTGTACATTCTTCACAGGTAAAGAGAGGCTAGATGCCCTTCCATTGCATCCAATTTCAGTTGACCAGCCATTCATGCAATGGGGTTTAGACTTCATTGGAGTCATTAATCCCAATTCAAGCCAAGGGCATAAATGGATTCTAACAGCAACAGATTATTTCACCAAGTGGACTGAAGCAGTAGCACTCAAGGAAACAAATGAATCTAGCATCCTAGACTTCTATGAGGGAATAGCAACAGATTTGGCATACCTGCTACAATAATATCAGATAATGCATTGGCATTTATTGGGTCCAAGGTGACTGAATGGGCTGTCAAGAATGGGATCTACCTAAGTACTTCATCGAACTATTACCCTCAGGGTAATGGCCAGGCTGAGTCTACAAACAAGAACTTTTTGAGGATCATTAGGAGGACTCTTGATGAAAATCAGAGGTCTTGGCATACTAAGTTGAAATCAGCCTTATGGGCTGATAGGATAACTCCCAAGAGATCTACAGGTAACTCTCCATTTAAGCTTGTTTATGGGAGAGAGGAAATTTTTCCCATGTCACTTGAGTTGCCAACATTGGAACTCATGAAACAATTGAATTTGTTGGATTTTGAGCCCATGGAAGTCAGATATGCAGAATTGATGGAGCTCCAAGAAATCAGAAATCAGGCATCCCATGCAATGGAGAAGGATCATGCTTTGATAAAGAAGACCTTTGATAGAAACGCCAAGAATAGATCCTTCCAAGTTGGAGATCTAGTGTTAAAATGGGATGCAGATAGAGAAAAACTGGGAAGGCATTCAAAATTCGATGCCATTTGGAGTGGCCCATACATGGTCACAAAGTGTAAGGACAGCAATGCTTTCCAATTGTCTTCATTGGATGGCGAAGAACTGCAGATTCCAGTCAATGGAATCCATCTAAAGCATTGCTATTGAAAGGAACTCTCCACCTTGTACATATTAGCTTAGGTTTCCATTCCTCCAAGTGCTTGTGCACATTTTTTTGTTGTAGGTTAGTTTGTTTTCCCTAAGTGCTTTGGCACAAGCTTGTTGTTCCTGGAGATGTGTTTGCAGGCCTTGCTCCATCAGGTGATATTCCATCTTCCTCCTTGCAGTTTTCTAGTCAATTGGGGTATCAAACAGAGAATTCGATGACTCCATGCCCAATGGATTGCTTCAGGCAACTGGTAATTTCATCCAGCAGGTAGATGACCCCTCTGAGTCGCCAAAATTGTTATCCAAAATGTGCCCCCCAGCTCATTTTGTGGCTAACTCCTTTCATTCTTCCCTCTCTTGTGCCTCAGACATAATTTTTTTGCTTTTCAGGAACTCAAAACTTTCTAGAAATGACACCATTAGATAGAGCTCTCTCTCTCAACTTTCCAAAAAGGTAAAGTTTTCCTCCTAACTCCATGTATTTTTGAAGTTACGGCTCAGCGGAGTTTTTGTGGGATATTTTCCCTTGAAAGGCCCACAGCCAATGAGACACTGCCACATGTCCAAGGAAGTGGTGGGGGTCAGAGGAAAACTTGGTTTTTGACCAAGTTTTTTGGAAAAATTTCAAGAGGAAGATTTTCCCCCGCAGGCCCGCTGACGAATCAGATGATGTCACATGTCCAGGTCGAAAATGGTCAAAGCGGCCCGTGGAAAATTTAGAAAGGAAAATCCCACGTGGCCCAATAAGAATGTGCCACATGGCACCTGGAATGGCAAAGCACGGGGATTTTTTGGGAATTTTTTCCCAAATGCAAAAAAGGTGAAAAAATTCAAATTTTCACCCGGCAATCCGATTTGGCCCTGTTTTGCCCTAAAACTTCAAACGGCCATATCTTTCGATCAAGAGCTTGGTTTTTCACATTCTTTATATCAATTGAAAGCTGGTAAAATTATCTACAAGATTTCGGGGTAATTTTTTCATTTTGATGTATTTTTGAGAGAGAAAATCAAAAAATTCCTCTGGCATGTGATCATGGACAAAAATGACATTTCAACCACCATTTTTAATGAAGAATGGCTCACATTTTCTCCTAGCATGGATAAAAATGTCAGGGCATGGGCCTGTAAGGATGCCCATGCTGTTTTAATCATGTTTTCGTCAATGGTTGAATACCTTCCATGTTTCCCATGTTTCTCTCTCCTGGGCTCGTCCCTTGCACTGTAAAAGCCAGATTTGGCTCATTTTCAAAGGGTGGAACATTTTTCCATGTATTGCAGGCTCCCTTTGTCACTAAAAAGTGATTTTGTGGAAAACCATACCTCTTCCAAGAATGCAACCTATTTTTTCTCTCAGGTGTTGTAATGCAAGTGTTTTTTGATGTAAAATGATGATACATGCTCTTTGAATGAGTTTTAATCCTTTGTTTGTGTTTTTTGATTCATTTCTAACCCTCCATTACAATTATCAGTTTGTGCATGAAGTTTTGTTGCATTTTTATGAACTGTGTCAATTTGCAAAAGTAAAAAATATCCACCACTCCTTTGGTGTATCACCTTATTAGCACTAGTTTCAGTTTTTTTGCATTTTTCATCTCTGCCCACTTTGGAATCTAGAGTAGGATTATGAATATAAACCTCTACAACTTGTAAGTGATAAATATGATCAGAGGAGTTGAGGAACTAACCTTTAATCTGGAGATTCCTTTCCTGTTTTACAAGTCCCACACTTGGGGAAATGATTCAATGTTGTGAAATCACACTGGATGCTTAGGATGATCAAACTAGAAATCTGATCAACATCCAAGGGTGTTGCTGATTTGCAACAATAGTAACCCTGTAGGTATGTCTTTGAAATCTGAGAGTTCATTTTCTTTCACAAACTTCTCAATTAGTTCATCCTTGGGCACCAAAATTTGATCCTTGTACATTATCTTTTCATTCCATTCAATGTCACGAATCCTAATCATTTTTGTTTTCTCTAAATCCCAAAAATGAAATCTGAAATCACCAGATCCATAACCAATGAAAGTACATCTCTTTTATTTTGCATCCAAGTTTTTTCTATTTTCTTTATCAATATACACAAAATATTCTGAACCAAAAACTTTAAGAAAAGAAATATCTACCTCTTTTCTGGTCTAAGCGTCCTTTGGAATTCCTCCATCTAGTCAACTTGAAGGCCCATGGTTGATCAAATAAACTGTTGTATCAACTGCATCTACCCAAAACTGTAAGGGCAATCCAGCATGTACCCTCATGCTTCTAGCACGTTCCATGATTGTCATGTTCATTCTTTCTACAACACCATTCTCTTGTGGTGTTCTTAGAACCATCATTTCTCTATGTATTCCATTCATTGAACAATAATCATTAAAATCCTTGTTATAGTATTCACCACCATTTTCAAATCTAAGGCACTTTAACTTTGAATTTGACTCATTATCAACAAGGTCTTTCCATCTTTTTAAAGTATCAAAAAAATCATATTTATGTTTAATACAATAAACGCATACCTTTATTGTATCATCATCAATGAAAGTAACATAATACTAGGATCCTCCATGAGAAGCTACCTGGGCTAGTCCCCACTCATTTGAGTGTACAAGCTCCAATTTTTGTTCCTTCTTAGTTTCCCCAAATTTGAGAAATCTCACTCTCTTTTTCTTTCCAAAGACACAATGCTCACAGAAATCAAGATCTAAATCTTTAAAATATGATAACTTACCCTTATCTTTTAAGATTTGCATTCCTTTTTTACTCATATGGCCCAACAAATTATGCCACATGCATGCATCTAAATCTGAAGTAGATAACACAGAAAATGAATTAGTAACACAAGTAGATAAATATAACATTCCTACCTTATTGCCTCTTTCCAAAACAAAGGCACCCTTGGTGACTTTCCAAGAGTTTGTTGTGAATGTAACCATGTAACAAGCTTCACCTAGTTTCCCTACAAAAATAAGATTCCTCTTGAGGCTTGGAACATGCCTCACATCTTTCAATACCCATGTATTTCCATTCTACAATTTTAGATGAACTTACCCTTTACCAGTAATACTGCAAGGTTCATCATCACCCAAATAAACATGCCCAAAATTTCCCTAGACATAATTTTTGAAATAATCCTTATTAGGGATTGCATGGAAAGAAGCTCCTGAATCTAAAACCCATGATTCTATTCTATCATCCAAAGAAAGAATAAGAGCATCTTGCATTACGTCTGCTACAATATTTTCCTCTTTACCTTTGTCTAGGTGTTGGTTCTCTTTATCCTTTGACCAACAATCTTTCTTTGCATGTCCTTTCTTTCAATAATTCCAATAGGTAATTCCCTTACCTCTAGATTTAGATCTATCATTCCTTGACTTTGATTTCCCATGATTATTACTCTTCGATCTCTCCTTCTTCCTTCCTCTTATTTCTAAATTCAAATCAATCCCAGATGATGATTCCTCTATATTTTTGCTACGAATTTCTTCATTCAAGATCATACTAACAACATCATCAAAATTCATAATATTATTAGCATATGTTGTATTACTAACATCCATTACCAAGTTATCCCAACTATCAGGCAAAGAACATAAGAATAAGAGTACTTTCATTTCATCATCAAACGGAATATCGATCGATTTTAACTTATTTACAATAGATCGTAAATCATTCAAATGACTAGATGCGGATCCACCTTCATGCATCTTAAAACTAAATAGTTTCTTCATCAAATAAACTTTATTTGAAGCACTAGCTTTTTCATATAAATTAGCAAGAGATTTTATTAACTCTACCGTAGATGTCACTTCTGTAATATTAGAAGCCACATATGTTGTCAGGCTCAATCTTATAGATCCCAAAGCCTTTTTGTCAAGAATCTTCCATTCTTCATCAGTCATCTTTGTAGGTCTAGACTTTTCATCCAGTGGTAATTACAAATCTCTTTGATACAGATAATCCTCAATCTACATCTTTCATAATTGAAGAATTCAACCGTCATTTTTCTCTACCTTGTATTTGTTTTCTTCTGCCATTGTTGTAGCTCCCACTCAATCAAAAAACCCTCTCTGAGTAAATCTTTTAACACATAAAACCCTCAAACCTCACTCTGATACCATTTTTTGGGGTTAGCACAAGGTTGTACAGATAATATATTAGATCTAAGCATAGATCCAATAAAAGCAGATATTTGACTAGAATAAATATATAAAACAAGAGATATAAATCAACACCAGATTTAATGTGGTTCACCTAGTGTGGGATACATCCACCAAGAAACAATTCAATCTATTATACAAAGTTTTCATAAGATATACAATTGAATATCTACAATCTTCCACTCCTCTTATATGTACAGTACTTTCTTTCTCTCAAGTTTTTCCTTCTTCACTAAGAATTCTCTCTCTCACAATTATTTTCACAATAATCATTAACTCTCTTTCTAACCCTAGATTTCTAGCATATAAATACCTTATACAAATTTAGGGAACTT
The DNA here is from genome assembly GCA_019776745.2 of Taxus chinensis. Taxonomy (NCBI): domain Eukaryota; kingdom Viridiplantae; phylum Streptophyta; class Pinopsida; order Cupressales; family Taxaceae; genus Taxus; species Taxus chinensis. The sequence continues at coordinate 252,486,214 of CM034149.1, forward strand.
AGCCATGAAATTACAATAAATATATCTTTTTTAATACTAAAATTAGATCTAATTCCTGTGAGTTAAATAAAACACTCACACACAGGTAACTGACACCGGTTAACCCTAACTAATTTTGGTTCCTACTTGCCTGACTAATGTCGGTCCCTTCATAATTGATGTCAGTTACTATATTTTCTATAAATTTTAACATATCATGTTAAAATGAAGTTATTGAGCTGCACATCTCAACAAACAGGAAAGAGAAACATACATCCTAAATTCACCTATGGTACATGTATGGGATGACCTAGTGTCATTGTTTTTTACAACTTCAAATATTTCCCAATATGGGTCTTTTATAAGTATGTGACATCCAGATAAGAGATATAAAAATCATTTTCTCCTTAGGCTTCCTGAATTTGGAATGGTCTAAGCCACAAGGATTCAAAATTTCCATGACTTCATTTTGGATCTCTCCTTTTGTCCCATAACAGGATAAGATCTCCAAGCTTGAAATCCTTGGATTTTTCTTTCTTAAAACAAATTCTTCACCTTCATTTGATGCTCCTTTATTCAATCTACCACTTCAAATTTTTCTTCATCAAGATTTTTGAGAAATAAGATTCTCTTGTCAAGGGAATCATGATACTAGTCATATTTAACTACCTTTACTAATCGGAGTGTAGGAAACTCAATAGTGACTGGAATCTATACATTGATCCCATAGAAAAATTGGAATTGTGACATACCAATTAATTTCTTAAGAGTTATCTTGTCTTCCCATAGTGCATCATAGAGATTCTTTTGCCAATTTCTTTGATTTTCATCAACTAGCTTGCGAACAATGGTCACAATATTTTTATTGCTTGATTATGCCTGATCATTCTCTTGTAGGTAATAGTCGGATGCACATAACAATGAGATTCCGTAACTATAGAAATTTTTAGTTAACTCCAAGGAGGAAAAATATGTGGTTTTATCAAACAAAATATTCTTAGGTATCCCAAAATGAACTATAATGTTCTCCTTGATGAAATTGCATACTGTTTCAGAATTTTCTTACTTGGTCGGAATTTCCTCCACCTACTTTGTGAAGTAGCCAATTGATGTGAGTGCATAGGTATTCCCTGTGCTTGAATTAGGATTAAGATATCTGATCAAGTCCAGACCCCATTGTTGAAATGATTGTTTGATCACCATCAGCTTGAGAGGAAACGTAATAAGTTGTGGTCTCCCAAAAAAATTTGGAAAGGTTCACATTTGGAGATCCATTATTGAGCATCTGTAAATAAGGTAGGCCAATAATACCTACCACAGATAATTTTTTGAGCATTCACCATTGCAGAGAAATTCATACCACAAGCTTTATTGCAAGATGATTTTAGAAACTTCTCTTGTTTCCCTTTTTCCACGCCCCTTAGAAAGCATCCATCGAGTCCTCTCTTGTATAGTACATGATATCAAATGACATACCTAGATGCATTAATTTCTAGAGTTCTTCTTTGTTTGTAGTAAAGATGAGCCAAGCATTCATCATAGGTAAGAAAATAGGAAATTTTAGTATACTACTCATTGGTGGTATTTATGAAGCGAACTTGGGGTAATTTTTTACTTACACATTCATATAACAAGCATTCCTTTGCATAAGTCAAAGTTGAGAGAGATTTATCCTCTACTATCATCCAGAACAGTCCATTTCTCCTAACCATATTTGAAAGTTGGATATCCAATTCATATTCCCGAATATTTTCCACCCAATTTCCTATCTTAGCACATGGATCGTGATAAGTTAGGATTGATTTGATTGTAGAGCTAGGAACCATTATCATGGTGCGAGAGTTGATAATGTAAAACCTAAACATTTTTAATTATTTGACCACAGCATAAGTGTGTTTCTCCATTTGATTATATCTCAACTCGTGATTCTTTAGTGGACAACTCATGAAAGCAATGGATGCTTCGATGCCTTCTTCATTATTTTGGACTAGGATGGCTAAAAGTGTGTGCTCTAAAGCATAGAAATAAAAAATGACCTCTTTATCAAAATTGGGACATATATACCTGAGTGGGAGATTTGGAAATTGCTTATTTAATTTCTTTGAATGTTGTTTTTCTTTCATTATTCCACTTGAATATTTCTTTAGGATTCATCATACTTGTGATATGCTTGGTCAACTCGGTGAAGTTTGGGATGAAGCGATGAAGGAAGTTTACCTTTTTGAAGAAAAAATGAACTCCCTTATTACTTGGTTACAAGGAAAGTTCTTGGATTTATCTTACCATTTATGGATCAGTTCTAGCCCGCTCCTTGTTCACAATGTGCCCAAGGAGTTTCCCTTCTATAACACTGAAGATGCACTTCTTGGGATTTATAAAGATTCCATGTTGTCAACACCTGATCAGCACTTGTTCTAAATGTTTTATATGATCTCCTCACTTCTTTGAAAATACTATTAGATCATCAAGGTAGATGACAATGCAATGCTTGAGATATTTAAATGTCAAATCCATTACTCGTTGAAACCTCCCTCCAACATTGATAAGACCAAAAGGAATTCTATTGTAGGAAAAATTACGCCATAGGGTTGTGAAGGTTATTTTGGATCTATATTATTCCTCTACCTCAATCTAGTTATATCCATAGAAACCATCAAGCAGTGAGATCATCTCTGATCCTATGACCACATGTAGGATGTGATCCATGATAGCCAATGGGTAGTTATTCTTCAGTGAGGCTTGGTTAAAGTTACGGAAGTCTACACATATATGTATTTCTCTATTCTTCTTACGCACTGGAGTAATGTTTTCCACCCAAGTGGAGTGATGGATGGGGAAAATTATTCTTGCATTCAACATTTTTAATACTTCCTCCTTGATGTATCTATAATTTTAAGGTTTTACTACCACTACTTTTTCCTAAAAGGCTTGGTTTCAGGTTTCATCGGTATTGAATGATGTATCACCTTAAGATGGAATGACTTGAGATTTTCATAGAAATATTCCAAAACATCATAATAATTTCTCAATAATGAGAAAACTCTTCTCTTCTCCTATGGTGAACAACACCTGTCGGTGTTTACCATTATTTTCTACTCAAAGGTGTCAAAATTTTCTTTCTCAAATTCACTTGGGCACCGAAATGATTACTTAGCTTTCTCTTTGATGAATCTATCATATTTTCCAAACAACTCTTCAAGAGATACAAGGCCCTTTGGAATATTGTTTCCTTTCAACCTTATGACACCTTCTAAATCCACTCTATTTATCCCTTCTTTATATTCATCCATAATAGACTCTCGATTCAGATTATCACTCCCTTGTAGAAAATATTGTTGAAGTTATCTCTTTTCTCCAAGAAAAAGAGGAATCAAATGTCGTAATTGAATATCTGCTAATGATTTACATTTTCCATCACACTCAGTCTGAACACCATTTTAACAGTAACTTTATCCTTATTGAAGGATGTTTATAGAGTCATCAAGGAAGCTAAGACTGCAAGAGAATCAGATTTTTCATTTTTCTCACAGGGAACGGCCTAGATTGAGAAAACATCAAAATAATCGATGTAGTCCCATACCCAGTTCATATAATGCTTGAGCCTCAGTTTCTTGACCCGATATTGATTCCTTACCTACTTAAAAATAACCTCTGCATCACCCAAGCACTTTAACTTCTTAACAGCCATGGAATTAAAAACATCTATTCCGAGAAGGAGGGATTCATATTCTATAGTGTTGTTAGTGTTATCAAACTATAATTTGTAAGCATATGGAAATAACTCACCTGAAGAAGAATTTAAAACAATACCAAATCTATATCCTACACTAGAATGGCTTCCATAAAATTCCATTTTCCACAATTGGTCTTCTTAATCTTCTATGAGGAGAGGCATATTCTCTTATCTTTTGAAGGTGAAGAAGTAGTTACTCATTCTACTATCTTGAAAGAAGATGTTAGATTTTGGATCTTCATATTTTTGGAAGGTGTACTTCATTTTCCACATTTTCAAAAACTTATTCATTTATCCCTTCACTAGGATGATTGCAGAAGACCAATCCATTTGTATCTCTCTTCCCAAGTCCCTAAAAAAAATCCTACTCAACAACATTCCAAAGGATGCTGGGATATCCACCACCACAATGGTTAGCAAAACCTTCTTATTTGGAAAATCTAAAATAGCCACCTAAGCATCTTTGATTCTTCCTACCAACATAACTTCTTTAGAATCCATAGAATAGCAAGATCCAATTGTTTTTGTTAAGGTGAGTCCAAGGGTATTAAAAACTTTGATGGGAAATACATTATCCAAAGCACCAAATTCTATTATGTAATTGTTCAGTTGGTGTCCTTGAATCAAGAGGGAAAGGTAGAATTTGTCTACTCTGTTGGTTTTGGATGCATTGAGTGCAAATATTTTTTGTGTTAGTGTGGTTGGTGGTGTTGGTAGTAACCCTTTGGAATTGTAATTTGTATCATTAGGATTCAAGTTACCACCCTTGATATAGCAGACAAGCCTTTCAAATTGTTCAGGGTATGTTTTTGAAAATTAAAATTCTGAAATCTGAACTTTAGACTCGTTCACATGCTCAATTATATCAAATGGATCTAAGGTGGGTGGGCTTGATAATCCTAGGAAAATGGATTTTTTCATGATGAAAGAGGTTTTGTCTTGGAATTTTGGGTATTCTTAGTAAATGTGGTAGCTGATAGAGAGGTAGTGGTTGATTTTGATCGAGTGGTGGAAGCTTTTGCAAGACTAGTTTTAGATATAGAATTAGAGCTAGGGGGAACACTAGAGGACTTAATTGGCATGGAATCTTACTTGATTCCTACAACTAGATCTGGTTTCTCCTTCATTGATTCCATTAAAGGTGGGAGCAGGGATCCTCTATTGATTATCTTGTTTTATGGAGTTACTACTTGAGGATCATCCTTTTTCTTCTTTTTCATAACACTCTCCGAGGAATAAGATCCCTTTTGAGATTGAGAGTGATTAAATATAAAACACGATAAAATTGGTGCCTTTCCATCATCATCATCATCATCATCTCCTAAATAATACTCAAGGAAGCCAATCTGTGAATTTTCTTCAACTTCTTCTATCTCAAGAAAATTTCCATCTTCATTCTCATCTTATGATTCTTCAATTTCTTATTCCTCCTCTTCTGCATCACATGTTACATTTATTAGAGGTTCTATTAGTGCAAAATCATAGCACCCCTGAATGGCCCGGGTGTGAAGTGGGGGATTCAGTGTGATTGCACAACATGGGACCATCTCTCAAGCTGTGGGACTTGAAAAACTTGATATGAACCTCCAGAGATAGTCAGTTCTTGCTTCCTAATCTACCTACCACAAGCTACTCTAGTGCAGGTAGAACCTAACCTATCCTAATCTAACCATTCCAATGGGACAGAGAGATAGAGGGGGGTAAAATAGCCTACACTAAGTGGTGATACACAAAAAAAGGAAGTGGATAATCACAGACCCAACAGCCTAAAATGGAGAGAGGTGAGCAGAAGAGAGGGTGGAAAAAACACACCATAGACCAGAGATAGATTTCACATAGAACACCACTTTGAAACCAATCAAACACATCTCCCAGGACCTACAAAAAACATCAAAATATGCACAGTATACCCTGCAATGATGAGAGGTAAGAAGAGACAAAAAAATAATCCAAGGATGGACAGATGCGTCATGAAACCGATTTTATTGCTCCAAAATGTTACACACTGCACCATCAATGGGAAATAGGAAAGAGAATTCCATTACAAAGCCATGATAGGAGGCTTATACTCTACATTCAACCCTAATAAAGAAAGGGAGAGGGGGCAGAAAATAAATAACAACCAACCATTTGAATGTGCCCCTCTATTACAATATATAGGAAGAATGGGAAAGAGAAGAGGGAAGAATTTGAATCCTTCTCCAACCACCCTGAGATATGCATTGAATCCCACTTTAAAAGCTCAAATAGTGAATATATATGCCTTCTATAAATCCACCAACAATATGTCACTTATGGTTCCCCGGCAGATCAAATCGAATCAGATCTGATAGTTGAAGAGATCAGATTCTGTGTTAATGGCCTAGAATACATTTTCCTAGTTTTCACCTACCATAGCCTTCCCAAAATTATATTTTATGTTCCCAAGGTGTACATGGTGTTGAGACATTTCCAGAAATTCTTCTCCCACCTAAATATTATTCTCCAGTCAAAAGATATGGCCATTTGAATATTAGGGTTATGGGGCACAATATTTAAAGAGTCTACCCCTGTAGAGTCCACGTGGTGGCATCGCACACCTTGGAGATTTGGTCCCTACCCTTTTCTCTTGAAATAGTGCCAGACTAACATGTGGTGACCTCTACGAGCTCCCTGGGGTCCCTTGTAATTTTTTTGAGTGTTTTGCTTTACGAGCCAAAAATATGACCCTAGACACGTGGAGGCTTGGCGCTTATTTGAGAACCTGTCCCCCAATTTTACCTTTGAAAAGGCATCGTGCTGACACTTGGCACCTTCTACCAGCCTGCCTCTACTTTGACTATTCAAACCCTGAATATTTCCCTTTTAAAAATTTGGGACACGTGGCAAACCCGCACTCATTTGAAAACTACCTCCATACTTTCCTTTTGACAACGCACCGGTGAGACACGTGGAGGCCTCCATAGGGTATGAGACTTAACCAATTTTGGGCCCGCTCGTATTTTGACCTTTACTGACCATTAGCTACATGGAGGGTTGGTGCAATTTTGAGTCTCTGCTCAGGATTTTTCCTTTGGGGATGTGCCGAGCTGACGCGTGACAGCTTCCGCTAGCACTTCTATACTTAGTCTTTTTTTAGGCCTGCCCTATTCACCTTTTGACTTTTAGCTTTGACTCTACCTCCGTTTTAGACCTGGGACATGTGGGGGTCTGGAAATTTTTTTATTCTGCCTCTTGGGATTTAATCTTTAGAGGTGTGCCACTTTGACACTTGGTAGTGTTCATTGTCTCCTCCATACTTTGTCGATTTTTGGACTCATTCTAAATCGTTTCAGAGCTTGAAGACTTCGAACCTTTTCCATTTCTTCTCTTTGAGCCTCTGACTCCTTTGACACTACTTGGCCTCGTGTTCCAAATTTTTTATTTCATTTTAGAGTCTACCTGATTTTTTTTGCTAGATTTGAAGCATGGATTTTCTCGACAAATCTGTTTCTCGAGTTTCTTTACTGCACATGGTCGTTTGATCTTTCACAGGTCCCGCCACTCCATTGTAGAGTCCCTCTATAACTTGTTTGTAGGATTTGGACATGATTTCTCAGGTTCTTTTTGTACGGGGTCAGAGCTGATCCAATATTTTGTTAGGGGGAAAAATATGGATAACAGTTTACGTGAATCGCATGGGCATCTTCCTACTAGATGAATGGGCCAGTGGCCTTCAAGCATCCATTGGGCATGGAGTCAAGAATTATGGCCTAACACTGATCCTTGTTATAAAATGGACCCCAACTTCCCACCTTTGCTACCTCTGCCTGACCCTGAACCTACCCGTGCATCTGCACTCTCAATTTTCATAAGAAATATTGAAATAAGGATTCTGAGAGTAGAAAATTGTTTGACCCTGGGGCTTTCATTTGTCCCTGAAATGGACTATTTCGAAACGGCTTAAGTTTCTTTACATTTTTTTCTTTTCAGAACTAGCAACTATTACAGACAGTTATGAGTCTTTCTACCTTGAATACTAAAGAGCCTGGCTTGATGCATCCTTGGAGAAAAATGGACAAAACTTATATACAAAGACCAAATCATACATGCCTCAAATGAGACATGCAGAGTGTGCATAACCACTTCTCCTACTAAAATAAAATCTAATCCTACTCCTAAACTAACTAGAGAGAAAGAATTATAAATAAATCCTGCTACAGGAAGGGAGAAGTAGCTTCCCTTTCTCAAAAGGGGCAGCCATGCAAATGACTTGAAACTAAATATAGCTGCCTGTATGAGTGAAAAACTAACAATAAGCCGGTCCTCGACCCAAATCATCAAGGTATCAACATTAATGTAAAATACCTCTTCAAGTTAATTTGCATTAGACTCCTAGAGGTATTGATGGTGACCCTTGGTACTTTGATGCTCATCCTCATTCCCTGAAGTAAGCATGACTGATTTTGGCTTGTCCCTTAGCTCCAATGAAACCAAGTAGCTGATTGGGCACGGTCTGATCCTTTGAATGTTCCCCTCATTCTGAATTTTAACTCCAAGAATGGATTTTTCTTGTGGACCCTCTTGGATAGATGGTGAGAGAGAAATGGTGATATTCTCCTTCCTTTTTCCTTCCTTCTCCTATGAATAACATGGAAGACTCATATCTTCCAACCTTGGTTTCAGAGGGCCATTCTGGAATGCAGGTTGTTGCACTTGGATGTTCTCCTTCATGGTAGCAAGTTCATGTGCTTGGAAGGTGGAAGATGGAGGAAAAAATGATGTTATCTCCTCAGGCTCCTCTTCATTAAAGCAATCTTCCAAGTCTGACAGGAAGTTTGACTCCTTATTGTCCTATTGTATGTGCTCTACCTCTTCCATGGTGTCCTCTTGATCTGCAACTTGATCACCATGGCTCCCTTCACTCTCAAACATTAAGTTTGCAAGATCAAACTCCTCAACATTAGAGATTGAAGGAGATGAAGTGGGAGGAAGAACAAAAGGTTCCTCTATGGCCTACTCCTCACTTAGAGCCTCTGAAATTGTATGGTCCTCCTCCATCATGGGTTCATCAATCAAATAAGGCCTTTGAAATGAAAGTAAAAAATCTTCAATGATGTTTTATTAATTTAATGGCCTCAACACTTATTTGATCTCTCCCAGCTGCTTCTCTTCAATGGGGCTTGGAGCTAATTGTTCCTCCTCTTTAGCTAGTTTTGTAGTTTGGATTAGATCAGCATTCTCCTCAGGCTGAGTGCCATTAGGTACACTACATTCAGACTAAATAGACTACTAATCTTCTTCCTCTTATTCTTGCTCTTCTTTTGCTACAAAATCAGCCTCATCCACCACTAGATCTTCAACCTTAACCTCCTCTATTAGCTTTACCATCAAGGGGATCTTTGTAAACCCAAACTTGGCAGCCCAACTCTTCAGATTGTCTATCATTTCTTTTCTATTAGGATCCTCTTCTTGTTGTTCTCCTTGACGGGATTCTTGAGTCTCTTCCCAACATGGACTTGGGAAAGCAAGAGGAGTGGCAGGTTGGGGTTCAACCAGATTTGCAATTGTTTGTGGTGGGGAGGGCGGTGGAACTTCTTGTTTGTTTGCAGGGGATTACAGTTTGGAAGGGAAAAGGGCAGAAGAATTGAGATGAGGTGGAAGATCAAGGGATAGAGAAATGGAAACAACACTTGGGGCAGCAACTGGGAAGCTTGTAAATTAGAGCTTGGGTTGAGATGGTGCTCCTTGAGAAAGAAAAAAAGAAAAGCTATGAGATGGTGGACTTACCCGTTGACAAGGTTATCTTGACTCCAACTCATAATCCTTGATCTCCTCATTCCATTGTCCAAGTTGGGGCAGAATTTAAACCATGAAGTCTATCTTCTCCTGAGGGTTGTAATGTCTTGGAAAAGGGCCTTCCCATGGACAAGATGCCATGCAACCAATCTTGAAGGCCTTCATTTGTGTTATGGCCCTTGACTGAACCATGCCAGCCTCCATTTTTTTAATCTTCTCTAGCAAACTAGCATTCTCCATTTGACTGTTGTCATTGTATGCATACCCTTGTTCTTGATAAGATCCATGGCCAAACTGACTTTGACCATGCTCATATGGGTAAGCATAGTTAATTTGGATCTTAATATAGTGCTGATTTGGAGGAGTTGCAAAATGCATTGGAGGTGAACTGCATTGCTGCTGTAAGTGTGAGTTCCATGAAGGAAATGAATTCACTATTGCACAAATTCATGGAATGGGAGGGAATGGAAGAGATGGAAGAAGAAAATGATTGAAAATGAATGGAAATGGATGGAAAGGTATGCAACTCAGAGGATGGGTTATTGACTAGACGGAGTTGCCAAATGTGCTTGAAAGTGTCCCAAAAGGTTTACCCTTAACAAGAACACATCAACCTGCTAAGATGAAGTGGTAAGGCACTTCAGACCTATCCCACCATGCCAAAACTGTTAGTGTGGTTGCACGGTGGCTAATGATTTGTTGTTGTAATGAGACACCTTGGAAAGATGAGAGATCTAACCTCAGGTCCCATCGGGAATGCCAAAACTATTAGTCAAAATCACAGCACCCCTGAATGGCCCGAGTGTGAAGTGGGGCATTCGGTGTGATTACACAACATGGACCATCTCTCAAGCTATGGGACTTGCAAAACTTGAGATGGACCTCTGGAGAAAGCTGGTTCTTGCTTCCTAATCTACCTGCCACAAGCTACTCTAGTGCAGGCATAACCTAACCTATCCTAATCTAACCATTCCAAGGGGAAAGAGAGAGAGGGGGGTAAAAGAGCCTACACTAAGTGGTGATACACCAGCAAAGAAAGTGGGTGATTGTAGACCCAACTACTTGAAATGGAGAGAAGTGAGCAGAGGAGAGGGTGGATAGAATGCACCATAGACTAGATATAGATTTTACACAGAACACCTCTTTGAAACCCATTAAACACAGCTCCTAGGGCCTGTAACAAACATAAAAATATGCACAGTATACTCTGCAATGATGAGAGGTAAGAAGAGACAACAAAATAAGCCAAGGATGGAAATATGCATCATGAAACCAATTTTGTTGCTCCAAAATGTTACACAGTGCACTGTCAGTGGGAAAGAGGCAAGAGAATGCCATTACAAAGCCATGAGAGGAGGCTTAGACTTTGCATTCAACCCTATGGAAGAAAGGGAGAGGGGAAAAAACAAAACAGTGGTCAACCATTTGAATGTGCCCCTCTATTACAATATATAGGAAGAATGGGAGAGAGAAGAGGGAAGAATTTGAATCATGCTCCAACCACCCTAAGATATGGATTGAATCTTGCTTTGAAATCTCAACTACTGAATATCAATGCCTTTTATAAATCCACCCACAATATGTCACTTCTGGTTCCCCGGTGGATCAAATCGAATCAGATCTGATAGTTGAAGGGATCAGATTCTATGTTAATGGCCTGGAAGACTTTTTCCCAATTTTTACCTACCAGAGCCTTCAAAAAATGATATTTTATGTTCCTAAGGCTAGAGGGTTTTGAGATGTTTCCAGAAATTCTTCTCCTGCCCAAATTTGATTCTCTAGTCAAAAGATATGGCCATTTGAATATTAGGGTTGTGGAGCACAATATTTAATGAGTCTTACACTATAGGGTCCACATGGCAGCCTCACACACCTTGGAGATTTGAAACCTACCCTTCGCTCTATAAATAGTGCCAAAATGACATGTGGTGGCCTCCGTGAGCTCCTTGGGGTCCCTTATATTTTTTTTGAGTCTTTTGCTTGGTAGGCCAAAAATCTGACCCTAGACGCATGGAGGCTTGGCGCATATTTGAGAACCTGCCCCCCAATTTTACCTTTGAAAAGGCATCATGATGACACTTGGAACCTTCCTCTGTCTTGCCTCTACTTTGACTATTCAAACCCTGAATCTTTTCCTTTTAAAAATCTGGGACACGCAGCGAGCTCGCGCTCATTGGAAAATTACCTCCAAACTTTCTTTTTGACAACGCACTGGTGAGACATGTGGATGCCTCTGCAGGGTCGGAGACTTAACCAATTTTGAGCCTTCTCTCCTTTTGACCTTTGTTGACCATTAGCTACATGGAGGGCTAGTGCAAGTTTGAGTCTCTACTCAGGGTTTTTCCTTTGGGGATGCACCAAGCTGACGCGTGGCAGCTTCCTTAGTCTTTTTTTAGGCTTGCCCTATTCACCTTTTGACTATTAGCTTTAACTATGCCTCCATTTTAGACCAGGGACATGTGGGGGTCTGGCACTTGTTTGAGTCTACCTCTTGGAATTTAATCTTTGGAGGTGTGTCACTTTTACGCTTGGCAGCGTCCGTTGTCTCCTCCATACTTAGTCACATTTTGGACTCATTCTAAACCGTTTCAGTGCCCAAAGACTTCAAACCTTCGTTGTTTCTTTTCTCTGAACCTTTGGTTCCTTTAACACTACTCGACCTTGTGTTCCAACTATGCTATTTCATTTTAGAGTCTTCCTGAGTCTATTTGCTAGATTTGAAGCACAGATTGGCTTGACAGAGCCATTTCTCGAATTTCTTTACTGCACATGGTTGTTTGTTCTTTCATAGGCCCCACCACTCCATTGTAGAGTCCCTCTGTAACTTTTTTATAGGATTTATACATGATTTCTCAAGTTCTTTCTATGCAGGGTCAGAGCTGATCCAATATTTTGTCAGGGGAAAAATATGGATAACAAGTTCCTCAAGAGAAATCCTATGGGGAGGTGGATCGATCCTTTGTATTTTTGGAAAGTTATTCTTTGGAGCATCCCTCAAGGTACTTTGTGTAAGTTGGTTCTTGAGTGCAATTAGGTCATTCACCAATTTCTGAACAAGGGGATCTTTGGTGGCAGAATTGTAACTTTGACATTTTTACTTTCCATTTGGATTTATTTAGTTTTTCAAAAAAAATTAGGTCATCTTCTATCTCAATAGCATAGTCTTGAGATTATTTAAGATTCCTATATAGGTATATTCAAAGAATGAATCCTACCTTAGTAAATTGAGCATTGATGAATAATCTCTTTACATTATCATCAGAGTGCATAAATTTAAAGGGTATCCTCTTGATTAACCTGTTGTATTGGGGTACAAAATCCCTCATAGTCTCATTAAATTCATTCTTGATTTTCACTATTGCACTAAGAGGTCTTATAAGTCCTTAGTGAATTTGAATATATCCTCAAAACTGGTTTTGATGTCCTCTCAGCAAGTAATGGATCTAACTAGTAAGAGATAGAACCATTTTTCCACTTTATCTTACAAATATTCCATGAACAACCTCAATGACACATAATCATGCTCCACTCCTAGTACACCACATGTTGTGATGAGTGTTGCTACATGATCTTCTGGGAGATATGTACTATCTCCTCTGAATTTAGGAAACCTCATGTGAGCTCCCTCTAGAAATTCATGAATTAGATTAAAAATGGTGAGCAGACCTGTGTTTCTTCCCCATAAAGCAATTGGCAGAGGTCTCTCTCTTTCTTCTTCCATTCTTATCTCTTCTTCAACCTCTGCTTCTTCTTCATCTTCTTCTACTTTTGCTTCTTCTTCTCCAAATTATTCAAAATGATCATACCAATAAAGTTTGAATCCACTACTTTTTTTAACGTTATCCTCTTGTGATCTCGTTCTCTGACTTCAAAATCGTCAACATAATTCACCCAGTAGTCTTTAACCTTTAGAGAATGATGCAAGTCGGGGAGGTGAAAAGTTTCTAGATCACTTCATATATCAAAGACTACCCTTGGAATGTATGAATTTAGGTTTATGGGAGAGAATGAAGCTTCCATATTGGTATCCTCATGACCACTTTTGCGGGAGAAAATCCCTAGAGAAATAGGGAAAACAATCGTCTTCTTCTTTCATTTTTCATCTTACTATTGACATGAAAAATTTTCCTACACATCTCGATCAACATGATATTGTCATTTAGGTAGCAGGGGAGCCTTCATGGATCAAGTTCAAAACTAGACACTTGGATGTAGGAAAAGGTTAAAAGCTGTATGAAAAAAGGACTCGTACTTTTTTATTAGAGCAACAACTTGCGAAGACATTCTCGAGTGAGGGTTCACTTCCAACAGTCTGATGACAAACATCATGAATGCATTGTTCACTCTTGTAAATTTTTGGTTTCTTTCTTTCAAGTCCAAGTGTAGATATTTCTCATATGTAGGAGCCTTTTGAGAAACATTTTGGTCAAGTGTCAAACCCATGAATGGTCTCATTTTTGCAAGGTTGTAGACTATGTATGAAGTCATGAAGAAATTTCTGGAAGATGACACTTGAAGTAGTTGGTGGTGTAAGGTGTCACTAATACCATATATCATATATCTACCTTTGATTATTTTTAGAATAAACAATACCATCCAATCATGAAAATATCTCGTGGATTCTTCTCCCATTAGCCGTCTTAGGAGGATGATTACATCTGAGAATCCCTCATGATATTCAATTTAGGAGAGATATTTTGGCATATGGGAGGTATTTCTACCTTGATTTAACCATGAACTAAGAGTGAGGCCTTGGAGATATGAATTGATCTTGGACTCCTTGGGTGTGAGTACCGCTAGGACTGAGTTATCATCAACTCTGATGGTTTAGGTATATGGCTCATAATGATGGGAGTATTCTAACACCAAGTTTTTACTTTGAATAAACACGAGATGACTACTCACAGCATAAAACATGTTTGTGTATACTTTATCCTCCACATGTTCCCTAGGTCCACCTAGAGTTCTATTCTTGAGGTCCTCCAGATCCATATGGGTAACATCACTATCACCCACACTTGAGTACTATGATGACAGAGCTAAAATTGGCTTGAGAATTAAAAAAATTGAACTTCATACTGATCAAAATCAACAAGGATCCAAAGTGGATATGAAAACAACTTTTTGCACTCAAAATTAGAACTTTCTCTTTTTAGTCGTTGGGATCCATGAGCTGTTATTTTGGGACATACATATTTTTTGACTTGAAATCATTTTTGTGGGAACCATAACATGATAGGAACACTTTCGCATATGTTTTTTTCCATTTTGAGACACTTTCTATTTTTAGAAAGTTTCTTTTTTATTTTTTCTTTTTTGTACTTTTTTGCTTTTTGGCTGGAATTACCTAGTTTGTCATCTATATTTTTTTATGAGTTCATTGATTTGAAAGATTTTTCCATTTTAGGAAAGTTTTTATTTAAAGTCAGTGCAAGCATTAGGTACTTACTATTTTAAAAACTATTCTTCCACACCTCAGATTGAGACAAACCCAATTTCTCTAGAATAGGTTTGTCTTCTGGACTTTGTGCTCAAAATTCTAGCTCAAAGCGTTTGCTAGAATAGTGGGAACTTGAAAAATCATGAGCTAGGGTAGAAATATAGGTTTTTATACCATTAATAATTAGGGGCACTTCTGATTTTTCTTTTTATTTCTTCTTGTAGGTGTCTAGGAGAGGGAGAGAGATTATGAAAAATTCTTTTGATTCCACTCACCGAATTAGGAGATATGATTTTTTCATGTAATTGGTCATGGAGTCAATCTAGCAAAAATTGGGCATGTTGTCTAGAAAAAAAGAAATTTTTTGGGTTATTTTACAATAATGAACATGAAGGAATGGAGGAAAAATAGAGTAAAGAAGGATGGCAATGTATTTAATAGTTTCTTTTGGAAACACTTTTCTCGCACACACAGAGCTTGAAGATACACGATAGTTAGAGTTTTTATAAAATTTGGGTTTTTACATCTTCAAGAATGTGATTATGAAAGCATGGACTCTAAGTATCACCTATCCATTTAATTAAACTCTATCCTTACCATATTACGATAGGTATGGAAAGGGTAATAATTATTTAATTATGAATTTCATTAAGTAATCATTATCTTTTCCATAGAGGTCCTAAGTTGGCACTGATAGCATACTCTCGAGTCGAGAGGAGAGACCTAAAATTATATTCCTTCTTAATACAAGCACTTAAAATTTTATTTAACAAGACATGAACATAATTTTTTATAGATGACTGGGTGATGATGGGACAAGTTTTGTTTACCTTATGTGTAGTCACAAAACTAAGCATGCAATACATATATTGAAATTTTTTCCCTAAATAGTGTGTTAGTTGAATACCATATCAGTTCACTGAGTTCCTACCTAATAGTGTGAGATATCAGATGAAACTCAGTTGAAAAATATTTAGGTAGACACTTAGGAACTACGTTAGTTCTCATGCCTAAATGAAAAGGAAAACTAACTGCATACAATTTATACACACTCGGAAAGTGTGTTGATAAAGGGTATTGGGTAGATCTAATTGACCTTTATAGTTGCACATGGTTATGTTGTTATCATATGGATTGTAAACTATATCTTATGCTAGATTATAATTGTTGCTAGTTAAAATCATTGAAGGTATTTAATGGGATTAAGGGGTTTGTTTTAAAAGAAAAAAAATTCCCTTAATTTGGAGTAATTATAACATGGCTATTACATTTTGGTATCAGAGCTGAAGGGTTGTAACTCTTGGATGTAATGGGTCCTTACATTAACACTAAATTTTATTCTTGTCTAACAGAACAAAATGGTTAGGACAAGAGAAAATTTTATAAACAACCAAGTTGTAGGATCTGAAACAAAAACAACCTAGAAATTAGATGAGATACTTGTTGCCATGCAAGAAACTCACAATAATATAAATGTCCTTGAAAAAAAAATATTGGCTGAGGATAGTAGTACTGATAGTGACAAAAGTTTCCAACCTCAGGGGTAACCTAATGTTGTAAATCATAAAGTTAATGTTGTAAATGCTAACGGCGCAGATCCTAAAGATGCAAATTCTAACCAACCTAACATATCAGCATAACATAGTCACAACCATATCAAACCTGCCAAGTCCTCCTAAATTTGAGGGGACAACTCTAGGTGATGGACCTAAGAATTTACTCAGCGAGATGGAGAAAAATTATGTAATCTGAAGTTTTTCTGAAGAAACTAAGGTTATTTGGGGTGCTTATCAGCTCTCAAAGGAGGCTTCATCATGGTGGGATAGTCAAAATTTAGAATTGGGATTATAGAAAAATTAACATGGGATCAATTCAAATTCTATTTCAGACAAGGCTTGTTACCACAACTGTATTATGACCAGAAAATGTCTGAATTCCAAAACTTGGTATAAGGAAGGATGACTGTAATGGAATACTAGGAAAAATTTATGAAACTATTGAAATATTTTTTGTAATACCAAACTGATAAGAAATTCCATATACACAATTTTACTATGGAACTTAATCTCATCATAGGTGGGGAATTAGGCGTACATGGTCCTTCGACCATGGAAATGAAATTTGAAAAGGCCATTCAAAGAGAGTAGAAGATGCAAGCTATATCTACTCACAAAGATGAGAAAAGAAAGAATAATTTCAGCTCACCTTCACCACTTGTACCAAGAAAAACTTTGTAGAAAAAGGTTGGCAATAAGGACAAGAATTTAAAGAAAGGTACAATAGCAAAGTTTGCTGCAAATTTTAAGAAAACTAGTCAAAATAGTAGAACCAATGAAAATAAAATTGAAATAATAGGAACATTTACTCTATGTTTTAAGTGTGTTGGTGATCACCACAAAAACTATTTTCCTTTGAAGAACAAAGAGAAAAACCCACAAAAAATAATTCATGTTGTAGTAACAAATCAATAAGCCAAACCTATTAAAGTACCATGAAGTTATATGGACTATGTGTAACTATTATTTTTTATACTAGTGCTATTGAGTGTTTCATTTCAAATAATTTAGCGGAAAAATTAAAAATAAAAACAGGTTCGATGAAGAAATCATGGACTGTGCAATACGTGAACAATGTTGTCCACACGGTAAACTAATTTTTGTTTAACGCAACATTGGAGCTGACTAGTTTTACCATAAAATTACATCTTTATGTAGCTCCTTTAGGTTCCTAAAATGTGATAATAGGTGTAAACTAGTTGTCAAAACACAAAGCAACTATAAACTATTTTTATAAACAAATAAAATTCTTAGATGACATGTAGAAAATATCAGTCATACAAAGCATAAAAAAATACATTGAGGTAAGGCAGATTTCTGAAATGCAACTTAAAAAGGATAATAACAAAGGTTGTATTCTTTACGTAATAAAAATAGCATATTTCATTGAGGAAGTTAATACTTCCTTGAAATAATATTCGATGTTACAAGAGTACAGTGATGTCTTTCCAGAGGAATTACCTAGACTTCCTCTGAGGCATGAATTTGATTTCACAATTGATATCAAACCTGAAACATAACCTATTTCAAATTCTCCTTACCGTATGACTATAACTAAACTAGTGGAACTTAAATCACAACTACAAGAATTTTTATCCAAAGGATTGATTAGACCAAGTGTGTCTCCTTCGAGAGAACCAGTCTTCTTTGTCAAAAATAAAGATGACACATTAAGGTTATGCATTGACTATTGTATGTTTAACAAAGCCACAATCAAGAATAGATATAGTTTTACAAGGATGCATGGTATTTTCGACTAGATGCAAGATGCATTCATCTATTCCAAGATCAATTTATGATCAGGTTACTATTATCACTAAAAAACAACACCCTCTTATTATATTCTTGAATCTGTGAATGAGAAACCAGTGTTTTTGGGTAACATGAGATTTTCTCTCACTTGTGGGACTTCTAAATGAGACAACCCTCTAAATAATTTTGGCTTCCCCTACCTAATCCTAATTTTAAATACTCCTAGAAAGGAAAATACAACTAATTAATCCTAATCTAACCATGCCAAAGGACCAAGGAGAGAGAGAGGGGGGGGGGGGTTAGAAAGATGCATGAAAGGGAAATCCTACACTAACATAGGTGATAACACTAAGAAAAGGGGATGGAAATATCTTGATAAAGGAGAAGGAAGGAGAAAAATGCAATAAGGAAAGGCCGGATAATTGTGACACAAACCAAGGCTCCGTTCACTATATTTTCTCCATGAAACACAACAACACCAAACTTGCAAATGATAAATACATGCACAGAACAAAAACAACAAGAATAGAGAGGCAAGGAGATACAATAAAATGACTATTATGATTGAAAAAAAATTACAAAACACATATTTTATTGCTCTTAGAATATGCATAGTCCATTACATGTGTGAAGTTGAGTCACAAGAACATTGTCCAAGCCCATGTGAAGGCTTACATCTCAACACTGCTCTAGAACAATTTTGACAGAGTTCCATTACATGAACATTCCCCTTTAAAATGTGCCTTAGCACTTACATTTATTGATCCCAGAGAGAAGAGATAGAGATATATATAATTCCAAATCTTGTTTTCAGTGGTCCCAACCCTTTTAGAAGCTCAAAACAGATTACCAGCAAAGGATGATTGACACTTGGTTGGGATTTTACTTAGAGCTCAAGGAAATGTGGTATTCCCTTGTTTTCCTCATTTTTACCCATTTCTTCCCTCCAAAATTTGCTTTTCTAAATTCTATGATGTAGAACATGAAGAAAATTTTCCAAAAATTCCAATATCTCAAAAACCAGAGCACCTGGTCAAATTTTATGGCCATTCGGGTTTACAAAGGAGATTTGTTATCCTCCTTTGTTGAAGGGTTTTGAGGTACAAATGTTGCCTTACTTCTCTTATCTATGAGTTTTCACTTGGCCATTAATTTCTTTCTTCCCTATAGGTTTTGGGAAGTGCATTACTTAGGATTAATGTCAGGTTGTATTACTCTTTCTTCTCTTCGCCTTCGTTGCAGGTTTTTCAGATGTGCTTTATTTGGTTATTTTTTGTAGTAGAGTAACATCAAATTTCTGCATTACTCACTTTCTCCCTTCCTTTCTCTATGGAGTTTTAGAAATTCTTTATTTTTTTGTTTTTGAAGTTAAGTAGCATCGTTTTCACATGTTAATCCGTGGTTCTCCCTTTCTTTACGGGATTTTGGAGTTGCTTTGCTTCGGACTTACGAGTAAGTTTTACTTTGTAGCAATGTCAAGCTCTGCCCCCATATTACTCTTCTTTCCCCTCTCTGTGGGTTTTCGGGATGACTTTACTTTGGGCCTTTTGTTGTAATTTATTTTGTAGTAATGTTGAGTCAAATTTTCAAGTTACTTGCCTTCACCCTTTTCATGTTTTGCAGAAACTTCAGCCTTGCGGGGAACATGTGCCTCTGGAGAACTTGTATCACCCATGGACTTTGTCTCAAAACTCATCCCAAACCCGCACAACATTGGACTTGTTTGAAACCCTTTGTTTTTCTGGTGATTTTAATAATCCAGAGAACTAGATCCCTGAAGGAACTTGTACCCTGAGGGCCTCCAAAAGATGAAATGTCCGCAATACACATACTTTGAGCCATTTTCCAATTTTCTTTGAATTTTTATAACTTTTTTGGATTTTTCTTGGGCTGATGAGTTAGAAAAATCAAAAAGAAAAGCCCCTAAAGCCAAATTTTCCTTAATTTTATTAGTTTTTCTCAAGTTTGGCTAAGTATTGGATCCTGAAACCTAGAGAAGAGAAATTACATCCATATGATTCAAATTTCCCCAAAATAACTATAAGTTCCCAAAACATGGAAAAGTACTTGAATTCTTCAAATTCTCCACCAAAACCCACGAAACTTCCCAAATCCATTTTTTCAAGTTGCCCATTTTTCCAAGGGGTAAAATGGATAACAATTTGACAACCTCTAGGGGTAATCTACTTGCTAGATTGAAATATTAGTGACCTTGAAGCATCCATTGGGCATGGAGTCTGCCTGATAAACTGAAAACTGATCTGAACTTAAAAAACATACCCTTGAGACCACTTGAATCACTTAACTGAAATTGAAGTTGATAAAAAAAATTTGAATCCAGGTTTTATGTGAGTGGGAAAGTTTTTGAATATGGAATTTTATCTACTAGTGATCTGTTGAGACAAGGATGAATATTTGAATCTATCCTAAAATCTAATTTCTTCCATGTATGAAGAACTATAATGTTTTATTGGCAAGGATGAAGCATTGCAGATTTTTGAAACACATATTAATCTGGAAATGAGGATGGATGCACTTGGAGTTTTCCCAAACACCTTCTTCTTGAACACATCTTCTTTGGAGTCCTTCATGAACATTGCTTCCCAAATGGACTTTATTGATCTCATGGCTCTGGATGAAGCTTGGAAAATTCCCAAATTAGCTGATTGGCTCTTAAATGAACTATGCAAAGAAACAAAACTGCAAACTATGTACAAAAGGGAAGATCATACATGCTCCAAGTGGAGACATGCAGAGTGTGCACAAGCACTTCTTCTGCTGAAATAAAACCTACTCTACCCTAATATAACCAGAGGTAAATGGAACTCAAACAAATCCTACAACTAGAACCGAGAAGGATATGCCTTTCCTCACAATTTGATACCATGTGACTGATTTGAAAATGGACATGGTCTTAAGAAAGAGTAAAAAATTAACTTGAAGTTGGTTTTTCACCCTTTCCATCAAGGTATAAACTAAAAATAGAACAAATAACTCTTTGAGTTTCTTTGTAATTGGGTTTGAGAGGTATTATAGCTGATCCTTGGCACTTTGAAGCTCTTCCTCATGCTTTGAATTGAAAATGACTGGTTGCAACTCCTTCCTTAGCTCTAAACTAGACAAATATTTGATTGTGCGTGGTTTAATCCTATGAATTTTACCATCTCTTTGAATCTCAACTCCATGAATGGAGCCATCCTGCATACTTTTTTTTTATGAATGAAATTGTTTGCTAGCTAATTTGGATCTTGTTTTTCCTCTGCAAACAACTCTTACTTTGCTTTGATGACTGATTTAACAATGGTGTCATCATCCACAAAATTGGATTCATGTGAGGATGAAAGGGAAGAAATATCTAAAGTTTTACCATTAAAAGACAGCAAGGAGATTTCTATGACC
The DNA here is from genome assembly GCA_019776745.2 of Taxus chinensis. Taxonomy (NCBI): domain Eukaryota; kingdom Viridiplantae; phylum Streptophyta; class Pinopsida; order Cupressales; family Taxaceae; genus Taxus; species Taxus chinensis. The sequence continues at coordinate 252,507,830 of CM034149.1, forward strand.
TATTCTTCACTCAAAATCTGTTAATATGATTTGTTCTTCTCCATGGAATGAAGTTCCTCATGATTGGTTGCACCATCTGGAGATATTTTTTGTGGATCACTGTAATTTGTTAAAAGTGCAACAAATTCCAAACATCAAGGAAAATAGGGATCACTACATTCAAATGGGATGTCTTACTCACTTGGAAGCTTCTCTTCCTTCTTTGATTCTTATGGAGATAAAAAAAATAGGGTCCATGGATATGGTGCCATTATGCACACTACACTCAGAACACAAGGATTGTTGGTCATCTTATTCATATGCTTTCACTTCTACAAAATCAACTTTCACCACTTTTTCTTCAACTCCAGTTTCTTTTAAAGGCCTAGTCAGTAGTGGAATTTGATTAAATTCAAAATTTGTAGCCCAATTATTCAAGTTTTTCACAATTTCTTCTTTGTTAGGCTCCTCAACTTGTTGTCCTCCTTGATTTATTTTTTTTATTCTCCTCTTCCAAAAATGGGTTTGGGAATGGAAGAGGAGGGTTGGGTTGGGTCTCAACTAATTTTTTCACTATTTGTGGTGGAATGGAAGTCATTACATTTTCTTGGTGTGGAGGAGATGAGGATTTGGAAGAAAATAGGGTAGAGAATTGAAGGTGGGATGGGAGGGAAGAAGATGGAGAAATGGAATTCACAATGGGGGCGGCAGGAAGAAAGATAGGGATTTTGACCTTAGACTTGGGTGGTTGATAAGGAATACACATTGGATACTAAAATGGAAAAGGTTTAGGGACATCCCATTGACATGGTTCTTCAACCTTAGATCAATTAGACTCTAAAACTTGCAATGAAGAATAAAACCAACCATTTAAATGAGAGATTCACTCATTACCTCAAGCATTTGTTGTGGGATAATACAGCTAGGTACAGGATCTCCCCATGGATAAGGCTGCCTAAAACTACGTTGCCTAGCATGAAATATTTGTAGTTGTCCCTTGAAAACTTGAAATATTTTCTCCATTCTATGTGGACCTAGTGGGGATAGGAAATCCACTTTTTGCAATAATAGGGATAGTGATGGGATGCTCCTTGGATCTTTTAGTGGGCTGTATCACTTTCTCCCTTTTATTTGTCTACTCTTGAGTCAAGATAGCGTATGATTCGCTATTCATATATGCTACCACTTCATCATAATCATCTTCTTCATCAACACCTTCAGTAGTGAAGAAATTAACTCGAGATCCCTCAAGTTCCTCCATCTCTCCATAAGGTTATTCACAATATTCGTTAACTTCTTCATCTTCAGGTTCCTCAACCTCACAGGTTGCATTAACAGGAACCTTGATGCGTTGCCCCTCAAGTGCTAGCTTTGTCTAAGAAGCAGGCAAACGATTTCTAGGCTGAAAATTCCTCCTTAGAACATCTGCATAGGGGGCATGCTGAGCCAATTTTTTCTTGATGGCAATGAGGTCATTTGCAAGCTTTTGTACTAATGGATTAGTATTATGCTCGGGAGTGGAAGAGGAGGAATAAGAAGACCTAGATTTAGAAGGGTCTCTTTTTAACTTCCCAAACATAATCAAATCATCTTCGACGCTAACAGCAAGAGTTTGATCCTCGACTAATGTTGTGAGATTGGCTCTTCTCAATGCATAGCTAACTTCAGGTAATTGAGCATTCAGGAAGAAACATTTTTGAACTTGATCTACAGGTTGAGTGTCTGGGGGGATTTTTTCAATCAACTTGTTGAATCTAGACACAAATTCCCTCATGGGTTCTTGTGATTCCTTTTTTATTTGAGAAATTTGGGCCAACAAAGCATGTACGTCCTCTGCAAGTTTGAAACGGTTCTCAAATCTTGTTCTCATCGTGGTCCAACTGGTAATGGCCCTAGTTGGAAGGTGATAGAACTAATCTACTGCATTATCTTGTAAAGTCTCTACAAAAATCCTTACCGAGACATCTTCATGTTCAACTCCGAGAACTCCACATGCAACTATGAAGGCTGCGATATGTTCATCAGGATGTACCTTTCCATCACCTTTGAACTTGGGGAAGTTCTTCCTGTTACCTCTGGGTAACTCGTGGAAAGGCTGAGGAAGGGCGAGAGGCCCAACACGATGGCCCCAAGGTAATGGTGCTGCCATCCTTGGAAAGATACCTTGAAGGGGAACTGAAACACCATCAAGAATCAAAGCACGGAGATTAGGGTTGAGTTACACTGGAGGAATACCACCTATGGGAGTTCTATCTTCAACAGTAGGATTGCTTGTTGAATGAGCTCTTCTATTCCTTCCTGTTGAAGGAAAAGGAAACCCTTGCTATTCCAAAATATGAAACTGAGAATCTTCAATACCAAGGGCCCTCCTTCCACAAGTAAAACGTAGAATCGCCAGATCAAAGGATGATCAAGAAATCGTTTATAGAACTGGAATACGTTAAGAAAAATGAATTCCCCAATGGAGTCGCCAAAAAATGTTGGTCATCAAAAAGGGATTTAAAGAGAACAACAGTCAGGGGATAGAAAGTCCCTCCTCTTTAATGGGAGAGGTTCCCTTATTTAAATACAAAGCTTATTTACATATGTACAGTGCATAGTTTTAATGGGGAACTTGGATATCATGAAAGTGTTAAAATAGAATGGATCATCAATACAAAAGTATAGAGGAATGAAGTATCGAAAATGAGGAGAAAGGCACTCTCAAGAATTATAGATAAAAAATAATTCCTTATGCATGCTAGAATGAAATTATTTGGAACAAAACCATTTGCATTTGAGATAATAAGATGCTATTTCAAAGACAAAAAGTTCTAGAAATTACATCTACAAGAATACAAAGCTTCTTGAAGTAATACAAACAAATGATTCGAAAGTATTCAACAGATAGTAATGAAAGAACAAGACCAGATAGACATAAAAATAAAGAACTTTTGTATTGATTTCTTTGTTACTCATTACACTTTCAAAAATAAACCAAGTTCCAGCCCCCTTACACTGGCGTAGAGAGCCCATTATATAACTTTACAAATTAGTTACAATTGGTAACTACTTCTTTTAACTAAAATATTTAGTTAAGGAGATGTTTGACACAAAACCCTCAACCAATTACAATAAGCCCGAATTAAGAAAAAGAAGGAAAGGAGAAGCTAGGAGGGAAAACAAATGCTTATGATTGGGGAGGGCCCACCGACTTGAGGATCCATTGTCTAACCTTTTTCAATGCTTCCGATATGTCTCGGCCTCATGGGACTAATGTGTTGGTAGTAGCTTGGGTCCAATATCCCAGACATTTCTCCATCTCCTTATCAAACTCGGTGTGTGCATGATATTCTTTATTATCTTCCTCAATAGCAGACTGAAGGGAGAAAATCTCCTTTATCTTCTCTTTGGTAATTGAATCTTCCTTGAACAAGTTTTCTTTAACAAAATCCTTGAATTGAGTTTTAATTTCCTGAAGGGAGAAAGGAATACCTGAAGTTTCATCATGAAGGTGACAGTGGATATCCTTGAAAGAGGATACAACACATGCTTTGAAAGCTTCACCCTCCTGCCAACTGTTCCTCAATTCTCCTAAAGCCTCCTCCAACACTTTTATTTTCCACTCCACGCTGAAAACCCATGACCTTGATAAATTATCTTTGACATCATCAAAAAATTTACTTGCCATCAATATATTTTAATTATTCTATCCCATCAAGCAAAGGTCTACTATGCAGTTGCTCCAAAGTTTAGGTTCTATATCCATAGTTCCAATTGCGGAGGAGATATTTTGTTGCAGATTAGTTACCTTCTCATTGAGTTTGAAGGCTTCTCCAATGAAATTCAAACCTACAATGATCATGTTGTCCACCATGGCTTCCATAGCTCTCCTGTAGATGGAATACATGTGTATGTATTTAATGATCTGGACTTCATCTTGACTAGGAATCATAGGTGGCAGAAGGGCAGCCAGTGGAGTAGGATCTAGAACGTTGTCTTTAGACAGCAATGACTTGATGAAACTAGAAAGCACTTGAGCTTGCTCTTCCAGCTGCTCTATAGTCTTCTTGCCTTTTTCTACTCACCCAATAACCCTGGTTATTGTTTCCTGAAGGTTATGTATTTCACTTTTACGCATAGATTCTCCCATTGAGATCCTCGAAAGTTCCAGATTAGAGGCTAGTAAATCTTCTTCTGCCTTATCAACTTTGGTGGACAATTCCGTGGACATAAAAACCCAAAATAAAAGTACCGCGATCGCGGTCCTAAAACCACGATCGTGGTTATTGAATTCTAGGTTCGGTAATTACCGAACCTAGTTCTGCGATCGCGGTTTATAACCGCAAGCGCGGTTATAAACTGCGATCGCGGAACTCTGAGACAAAATTTAACATTCCTGCGACTCGTTATTTTCCTAATTTTCATTTCGAACCGCGACTTTTCCTAAACGTTTTTCACTCGCACTTTCAATACTATCTCAAAATTGCTCATCAGACTTCTGGATAGCGATAGATTCAACCATGCCGCCAAGACAAGGAGGTAAGTCCCCGATTGTAATCATTTTTTTGCATTTTAGGTTGTTTTTTTTGCATTTTAGGTTTTTTTTGGCATTTTCATGGGTTTTGTGAATTGTTTGTTTATGTATACAATTTTATTGTTTTATCAGTTGGTCAGCAAGCTCGGGCTCGTGCAAACCGTCAAAACATTCCTCAAAACCCACCGAACATTCCTCAAAACCCTTCGAACATTCCTCAAAACCCTCCTCCAAACATAGATCCACCCCCGTGGCTCCTTCTGTCCCCACTGAGCCAACAGGAACGTAAGATAATATCATTGGAAGAATCCAAGAAAATAAAATTGTCATTGAGAACCTAATTCAAACTATAAGACAAAATCATGCTACAAATCCATCCCGCATGACTTTAGCCAATACATTGCAAACATTGATTGGCGAAGTCGAGTCTGTAACCAACCAAATACATAGATGGAACACCTTTAGAAGTGACTGTAGGCGGTGGTATGCGGATAAACTATCTCATGCGGCCGTCAAAGACAAAAATATTGGAAAAGACTTCATTTGTGCATTATTTACCGACCCTAGAACCAATGCCCCCCTTATAGTTACTTACAAACGGTTCCCAATCCATTGGTGCCATGATGATAGAATCAAAAACAATTTTTGGGACCGATGGTGGATGGTTTTTGATTATCCACCATGCAACAACAATGAGGTTCCTCTTTATTTTTTGAAGAAATTATATTGTGAGTTCGTGCTCAATGAGGTCTCGAATTATTTTGACTTTTCAGACTTTTTTGGTTGAGGAGGTGGCTCTGCACAGAGCAGACCTGGTGCACGCGTAGGTCAGCCTAGGATCCCCCGTGCCCCAAAACCCCCACTACCTTCAGTTATCCCTCCTACAGTGAAGGAGGTTGTGGAGATTGATACATTGCATGCATTGAGGGAGCTCACTGACACTCTCACCCAGCATAGCACCCAGATTGCATCCGGTGATGTTGGTGGAGGCGCCAATTCTAGTGCACCACACCACTGTGGATCATGTGGTGCCATATGCACTGCAGGTGAGACATCATTTGCTGGTTCACAGGATTTTTTTTCTATAGATGAGATGCTGGGGAATGTTTTTGGAACTGGAGCCACTGATATTGGTCTTTCACAGGTAAATTTTAAATAAATTTAAATAATATATATATGTACAATAGTTTAATTCACATGTTTGAGATATTAATATATATATGATTGTACGTCATGTACATACATATAAAAAACTAATTTTTTATTTTATTTTAAATAGCAAGAGCCGGTGAAGGAAACATCCGGTGTCGACATGCTAGCTACTGCGGTTGGGCGTGTTTCAAACGTAAGTTTCAAGTTGTACAAACTTACATTTTTAATAAATCATTTAATTGCACTAGATTATTATTATAATTTTTTTCACGTGTATGTTGTACATGTATTAACATTTTTCTCTTTTATACACAGGAGCCTGGCGGGTCATCATCTGCTCAGGGAACTGAAGCTACTGGCATGCCTCGCATGAGTTTTACGCAGGTTAGTTACTAATCTCTTTACACTTTGTTTCTAATTCTTGGACCTCTGTGTACATGAGTTTCACTTTCTTATACTCAACATATATAAAATACATACAACAGCTACCATATATAAAGTTGTAATTTGCTTAGAATACCATAGTATCTCACACTTGTACACATGCTCTGTTGCATTTTCAATACCTCTAAAATTTTTGTAATTGGATATACATGTCATAATAGACTTGAGGTGCTTACTTTAGGTGAAGAGGATTATTAAGTGATTATTATGGATGTGGACCCTATTCTCTAGATCCAGAAATAGAAATCTCAAAAGTATTTTTTCTAGGTGGTTACTGACCCAATCCTCTTGATCTTCTTGATCCTCTCGGGCCAGTTCATAAATTCCCTTATGTCTCGTTTGTAGTACTAAACTGGATACACATGGTCTACATGTTCCCAACATCCAAAATAATGACACGTATTGCACTGTCATAGGTATATTATTTGTATGATGAACTTCTCAATCCAATGTAAAATGATATCTTCCCATATCTACTTATTTACCTAGACTATATCTTGATTCTCAATAACTACCTCTAGATATGTAACACCATGAGTCACGAAGGAAAAGATACTTGACAAGGTGGAAGTGGTCAACTCGTAATAAAAATGAATGATAAGAGTGATGAAGAAATGTAAAAAAGGTTAAATCCTAACGCGATAAGTGTTAATAGAAATGACAAAGGGGGGAAAAGTGAAATGTGCTCGACACTTAACAAAATTAATGTCAAGGGAGACAAGACTTAAGAAAGATGAATGCGATCAACTCTTAACAAAATGTGTGATAAGAGTGATGAGAAAAGGGACTTAATAATGCTTAACAAAATGAATGATGTCAAGGTGGAAGATGGACTGAAGTGTTGGTTTAGAAGAATCTTAGCAAAATGAGTGCTAAGAAATATGAAGGAGCTTGAAATATGTCACGACCGTTAATGAAATTGAAGGTAAAGAGGGAAGAGACGAAAGAAGTAAGTTTTCTCAACTTGCGTCAAAGTAAGTGTGACAAGAGGATACTTAAAACATGATGGATGATGCCCAAATCTCAACAAAAATGTGTTAAAGGAAGAGACTTAGGAAAAATGATGATTTTGTTTGACTTTTAACAAAATGTATGTTAAAAAGGGAGACTTAAGAAGATGATGAATGATTTCAACTCTTAAAAAAAGTGTGTTAAAAGATAAGACACGACAAGGAAGTGAAAGCACTAAAAGAATGAAAAGGTAAAGGTCATCATGAGAAATGAATAAACAATGAGAAAAAGGTTTGAATCTCACAAAAAATGGAGATAAGAGACAAGGGGGAAGTGATGGATTAGTGATCTCAAATTAAAACAAAGTGAATGCTTTAATGAGAGAAGTGATGAAATAATGAGAATGTCGACAATGCAACAAAATGATTGTGAAGTACGACAACGTAAGATGATAGGATAAAAAATGGAAGACGTCACAACTCAACAAAGTGGATGTGAAAATGCGACAACGTAAGAGTGAGTAGAGAATGATAGTGAATAATTTCAATAAGTTGAGAAAGTAAATGCAAAATGCGATGATGTAAGAATGGGGAATGCTTAGAGTTAAAAAAAATAATGTTAAACTTAAGACTTGTAATTTTTAAAGGTCAAGGTGACCAAAAGAGTGCTTGACTATGATAAAGTGAGTATCGCAATGTCAAGACTTAGATGAAAATGAAAGTGATTAAGTGTTAATATGGATGTCCACAAACCAAGACTTGGACAGGTGTATAAAGTTACAAGATGGATGAGAGAGAAAATGTGAATGATGAAAGTGAAACACAAGTGTGTACCATGCGAGAAAAATGAAAAGTGGTAAAATGAAAGTTGTGGCCTCTATCTTAGATTGGCTTGGACAATGTGTGGCTTCTTAGGTGGCTCTCTCAACTAGGTGTTAGAAAAATATCTGAGTGAGCGCGATGTTATTTCTAGCTAAAGACTTTATGAGCTACCCCCTTTAAAACCCTGAGTAAAGACCTTTCTCAGAATGAATCGCACTAGGGTCGCCACTAAGGATATTTATGACTCTAACTCACAAAGGCTTTACTACTCAGGTAGGATAAAAAGGTTCTTGTTTCGTCCACCAGTTACCTCAAGGTGTGGACTACTTTAAGGTTCCTAGAACCACCCCCTTTTTTATAGCTTAAGGCTTATGCAAAGGAGGTTATGTTTGGTCTGGTGATGTTAGATTTAAAAGTTCTTCAAATTTGAATGATGCTCTAATTGTCATAGAAGATGACTATGGGTTACCTAGATTAAATACAAAAGTTTGTCAAAATCTTATGAAGATAGATGGCCTCCGTGCTAACATTTATAGATCCTATGTATTTAGTCTAAATAGAAGATAAAATTTAATAACATTTTTATTCTTTCTTGAGTAACTAAATATTGATTTGTACATGTTTTTTGTATAGCTCTTAAGTAGATTTTAATAAATTCATTTGTACATGTTTTTTGTATAGCTTATGACTGCTAGAGAGACTCCTCCACATATGCAAACTGTGGAGGTTGCTGTAGATACTGCCATAGCATCTGCAAATCCACTAACCGAGGTACACAATTTTTTAAATTTGTTAAATTTTGGAGGTTCATTATTTCTCATTAAACTTAAATGTATAATATCAAATTTTGTAGGTATATATATGTGTGAAATATTTAATTTGAAAATTAATTATTTGTATGTAGCTTACCCCTCGTGAGTCTATTGTTGTCCCTGCGACGCGTCAACAAAAAATCGATAGGGATCATGACATTGCGGTAAGATTGCACATGCATTTTAACTAAATTGTACAAGTTTCTAAATTTTGAAGGTATTTTAAAATTTTGGGTGTTAAAAACTTGTTGTTTATGAATGTGCAGGTTAGGTTGCAGGCATGCTTGGAGACACCTAGGACCACATGGATGAAATCCGTAGTGGCATCTCCCTCCACTACATCCCCAGGTCGTGGACGTGCTACTTCTAGCAGGGCGAAGAGAGGGAAGATGTTTCATGAGTAGATTTATAGTCCACTTGGATGCCACATATATGTGGTCATGAGTATCTATTCATAGTCCATTGTATATATATATATATCTAGCCTTTTGCGACCGCATGTGGTCCCATATGTACATTATGACACGTGCTTAGTTCGAGATGTATACATACATTATGAACTTATACATGTACATATATATTTTCAGAGACGTGCGCGTCTGGAGCACACTTTATTTTATTCTTATATATATATATATATATATATATATATATATATATATATATATATCCATGTGTGTTGGTTAAATAAGGCTATAAATTTGGTTATTTTGGTATTATTGCTAACTTTGAGAAAGTGGGTTTTGATCTCTGTTCGGTGGATTTAGTGTATTACTTCTAGTTATATATTTTCTAGTATCTTTCTGGTTATTATTTGTGGTATATTTCGTGCCATGGGCATTTTGAATTTTTATTTTTCAAACTAAAACAATATTGTTAGCTCTATATCAAGCCAACTTAAGTATTAGTAACTAAAGCTTATTGAGTACCTTGAAAAAGTTCATTGGCCTTTGGAAAAATTATTCACTTGATACTAGCTTAGGCCCATGAACCCATCCAAGCTTAGGATGGAATCTAATATGAGAGAAGAGATGGATTGCTGAGAGTCTAGAGATGTGTTATGTATAACGTGCATTGATTCTTGAGGTACCAATACATGAAGAAAAAGTAATGAAATGGCGGACTTAGAATTTGGGAGTGAGAAAGATGCTTTAAGCATAGTCAATAAATGTGTAGTTTTACATGTTGGATATTTTTTAAATGTGAGAAATATTGCTTCTCTCCCTCTCTTCAATAATTTGTAGTTTTACATGTTGGATATTTTTTGTAGGTTGATTACTTTTTATTTTTCTCATTATTTTTCTCTAGTTTTTTATTTTGTTTACATGTCACTTCTAAAAATATGAATTATTATATTGATTCCATAACTTCCACACCTTATTTATAATATTGGATGCTCAATGAACCAATTATATTACTATGTTAACAAAAAAGTGGTGTTGATGTAAGGCTATAAATTTGATCTGATAAACAAATATGAGAGAAACAATTTACTTAGGATATAATACCATGCCATGCCCTATAGAACACCATGCTGGATATAATGTGTATTTGTGTCAATTTTTAGGATATCTTTAATATATAAAATTCACTAAAATATTCTAATCAAAAGGGTTGTAATTTAATTGGTGCATGTGCAATAGTAAAAGTGTCATGTAGTGTTGAATTCATTAAGATATAAATGTTTAGTACCCAAAATTTGGTTTGGGAACTTGGAAATATAGAATTTTGTACTTATTTTGATATACACTTCATTTATGCATTGTTTTAACAACCATAGGCGCCTTCTTGATCTATCTCGCACCGTATATCCACTAGATAAAACCAATCTCTAGCTCAACCATCTAAAATCACTGCACATGTTATTGAACATCAATCTAGACCTCTAAAATACTCATACCTAATTTTTGTCATACTCTAGACACATTAATTTAGGTCCTAGAAATGTATGGATATGAAGGACTATCTACATCATATTAACCAATGCCATTGCATTTTAATGGCCAATTTTTCAAAAGTTTCATTTGGATTAGTTGAATTAGATTATACATTTAGGTTAGTTGAGAGAGAAAACTCACAAGGTCTCCTACAAATATAAACACACACTAACCTATTAGGGGCATCTAGGAATCTTGTAAACAATACTTCACTTTACTTGTCCAGCACATCATATACACATCTGAATACAACTAACCACATCCTAGATCACACTCATAGCCCTGGATGTATATCATCCTACCAAGGACAAGATGACAACAAGAGATAACATAACAACCAAGTCATTGTAATTTAATTTAAATAAATAAGGAAACGATGTATTTTGCAAACGGTGGGTCGTGGCACCGAACCTCCTGCACCGGCACGTCTGGGTGGCCAGGTGAACGCTAGAGGAGGCGGTGTTTCGGTGCTCGAAATGGTCATTGCTTCCAGGATACTTCGTTCAGGCTTAGTCCCTTAAGAGCCCTGAGACCAAAATATCGTCCAAATTCGACGAGTGACTACTCGGACTCCATGGCACCTAGAGGAGTCGTTTTCAAAATTTACAACTTTTTCAAAATTTACAACTTTTTCAAAATTTACAACTTTTTCAAAATTTACAATATTTTCAAAATTTACAAACTTGACTTTTCAAAATTTACAAATTTTTCAAACAATGTTCAAGCTTCTCTTAGCTTCGAGAATTTAAAATTCTCTACTAACGATACCAACCACGTGAAGGTGGAAGCTTTTATGGCACCACTAACCTAAACATAAAATTGTTAGTCAAAGAAATTTAAGTTTCAAATCAAAACCATATACTAGATCTATATACATGACACACAAAATACACAAATTTAAAATAAAATATATTCAAACTTAAATCTAGATCTTTAAACTAAAAAAATTATATATATATATATATATATATATATATATATATACACGCTATATAAATTGAAACTTGAAATTAAATATATACCAGACATGAGCATTGTAAATTCATTCCAATGAACCATCAGGATCGGATCTACTCTGAATAGCAGACAAGATTGCTTCATGATCTGACTCTCGAACCTTCCAAAGAATCTTGTTATTAGGTCTTCCTCGATATCTATACAACTGAATATTTGTCGCTAGAACTAGATGTGAATATAAGAGTATTTTCCTGTGTGTCTCAAAGTCTTCAAACACCCAAACAGAGCAGTTTTTTAATGGATACCGTCAAAGCCAAGTTCCAGTAACTACCACTGACCCTGTAGGATACTCAATCTCTTCGCCATCTATAATAGGAGAAGTCAACTTCTTTCTTTCCTCGATGCAACGATATAAGAAATAGTCTGTTCCTTCTTCATTGTCTTCTGTCGCAATTACTACAAACACATGTCCTACAAAAAAAATCAAGGTTGAAAAACTCAAATTTAAATTACATATTAAAATTTCAATGGACATGTAACTCAATACAAAAATTAAATAAATAACTGGATAAATACCTTGTCGCACCAAAATCGAAATTTCGTCAAAGTCCTTGGATGTTGTAACTTCATCTGCAAAAACAAGTTGTAATGCTTGTGGAGGTTGATAACTAGGAAGCGGAGTTAGAGGCCTACAAATCCATCCTTCCACCCATTCTTGTGAATCACACTCAGCAGTGACAAATTCATGTCAACTTTCTTGTCCATACGGACCACGAAGTAGCGTCTGAGCTACAAAATGAGTGCATATCACTGGACCCAGTGAGTGTCATACAATCCTCGTAGTTAGCAATATGTTTTTCCTCTATCAACCAAAAAAATCTGTAAACTGTGGAATTTTCTTGAGAACCTCGGGCCATGTTGTCAATACACCATTCCACTATGCTCTTTGCATCTTTTAATTCAGTACCATCTTTGTACTTCAAATCTTCTCTTGCAAGAGTTCTTTTCACACATGCCCCTGCACCGTCATGCTCTCCTTTTCCATGTCTAGCCTCAGTGAAACTCCAAATATTTTGCACACCCATCTTGACATGCATTCTGCCCATCCAATAAAACATTCGTGCATTCTTAAACTGAGACGTGTAATTATCTGACCATATATAATGTTGTTTGAAGTGGATGTCCCTATCAGATAAGTTTCCATAAAATAACTGGAAACACCCTTGCACAAATTCAGTAGAATGAGTACGATCATCACTGATATAAAAGTGGTACTCTCTTAAAAAATTTCGATCATTCTCTGTACTGTCAGGAGAATGTAGAAATGCTATATGCACAAAAATGGCAACTTGTACTGAGTTGTAATATTGCGATTGAACCTCCATTTGTGGTTGCAATGTGTAATTCTCTGCAAAATCGACCACTGAAACAATAGTACCAATAGGAAATGTGTCTTTGCATAGCTTGAATTTTTCATCCAACCATCGAGCTCTATGTGTATGCCTCGCGTACTCATAAACAATTTCATCCTTAAATTTTGTCATAAATTGAAAAAATGGGCATTTGTTCTGTAACTAGCTCACACCGTTTCGACTCTTTTCCATCTTTCAACTGGTATGCAACTGATTTATATTTATCAAATTCAACTAAATTATGTTTTATTGTACCTTCAATTTTCTCATGGATGCAACTTTCCAATTTAGGTAATCCGCCGCATGTACTACAACTTCCATCTAAACAATCCTGACTATAAAAAAATTGTCCAACTTCTTTTTCACAAAATATAGTAGGAATGAAATCCCTAGAAGATATTGGTGGAACTTGAACACCACATTCAGATAACATAGTTTCAGAATGAAAAATAGAACAAATACGTAAAAATTTAGCATAATGCATCGCAAATTCAACATGTTGCCTACAACAACAAGTGGTGCGAGCATGGTTGATTTTCACATAGAATGGTTTCAACATTTCAAAAAAATGTTGACTAATTTTAATTTCCAGATTCTCTTGTTCAAACTTACGAAAAAATTGAGTTTGAGTCATATCTAAGAAATGCTTTGGATGTGGTTCACAATTAGTAGAACCAACTCTCCGTTTTATAACATCTCTTGTATTAGGTGAAACTCTAGTGTTATCACGCCAAAATTTAATAACAACTTCTCTTATAGCATCAGAATTATTTTTGTCCTTACGCGGTGCTCTAGCAGAAAATGCCCAAAAATCGACATTATTGAGTGATTGAAGGATATTACGTCTTTCAATTGCTTTCATTAGAGTTTTTCGATTAACTTGCAACATTCGACTTGTTTGCGTAATCAAACGTTGTTTTTTTATTGATTCACTTACAACACTAGTAGCAAGTACACGACGCACAATATTACTATCCCTAGTGCGTCTCTTGACACCAACAGTGTGATATGCATCATGAAGGTTTTCAAAAATTGTAGAGGTTTGACCACGTATGTTAGATGTTGTCAATCCTAAGGTGTTTAATGTAGGTCTCATTTTAATCAATTTCATCAAACTAACCAACAACTGACATCTTTGGGAATCATTTAAAATTTCAAAATGATTATCCCAAATTTCAGTGGCTTTTCTTCTGATTTTTCGTTCAAAAAGTTTGTCAGACATTGGTTTCAAAATGTTTTCATCAATTTCAATCAAAAAATTAGGTTTCTTATGTAAAATCCTAGGAGGTGTTTTTGTCAAATTTTGCTTGTCTATAGTTTCAACATGAATTTCCTTATTCACATTTTCATTGTCTCCTTCAATTTCAATATTTGCTACATCATGAGTATTTAATTCTTCTTCAACATTGACAGTAAAAACTTCTTCATCACGAGTATTTAATTCAACTTCAACATTGACAGTAGAAACATTACCTAGTTCTTCATTGCTTACAATAGTTGGGATTGAAGATGAACCTCTTCTAGATTCACGAAGTTTCCGCATTCGCTCATCATTTTCAATTTTGTTGGCCTCTAATTCGTCTGGTGTTTTTTTACTTAATGACTTCCTTTTTTGACTTCGTTTTTTGTCTCCCATGATGTTTTGCTTTCGGTGATTAAAAAACGTGCCTGGAAAAAGACAGAATTTCACAGTAATTCGTATGGTAAGGTCAGAGAGTAAAATCACATGGTAATTCGTACATTGGGATGTGTGTAAATATGATTTATAAAGCATGAACATGCTTTATAAACCGCAAGCGTGCTTTATAAACCGCGAACGCGCTTTAAAAACCGCGTTCGTAGTATTTTTACAAAAACCACGATCGCGGAGCTATTTGCCGAACCTAAGCCTCAGAAAATCTTTGTTTTTCCCCAACCAAAGCTATGGAAGGTCATTATGAAGTGCAAAAGGTCAAAAAACCTCAAATCTGCTCTTCCAAAGACTTGAACCATGCTAAAAAACTGAAAACATTTCACAAAAATGGTGCCATCACGTAGGGTAGACTCTTAGCTTTGTAAAAATATTGTTTTTAAAGTGAATAGAATAAGATAAATATCATTTTATAATTTATTACTAACAATAGGTCCTTAAGACATTTTTTCCCGTGAATGTTCATGTCTACGTTTAAGACTGTAACTTTTGTTTCGCTTATCAAAATATGATAAAAATTATACCATCCCAAGCGTGGACAAATTCTATACACCTTTAAAAAAAAAATTGATTTCGATATTTTTTGATATAGTTATGGCGGGCAAACGGAAAGCGCTCCATTTTCTAAATATTTTCAGACCACTTTCACGGAAAAAATCATAAAAAAAAAAAAATATTGCTAAAAAAAATACAAAATAAAATCCATCCCAAGATAGATAACTACATCTAACGTTTCACCAAAGGAAAAAAAAATAACAAGATTTAGTCATCCAAAATGCGGGCAAACGGACTACAATCTTATAAGTTTTTTCGAAAAAAAAAAGCAAGTCATATAATTTTAAGTGTTTAATATAGCTAAACTTGTCTGTTTTTTACAAAAATTAGTATTTTAGAAACTAGATTCTGAATGCTACGATTCATATTTATATAATTTTTTCTAATTTAGAGTGCATGTATAACTAATAATCCCTACAAGTTGATATTTCACTGTTTCTTGCAATATGACGTCCACGGATGACCCTATATTTGTCCATCAACTTGGTGCACTTACCCCGAGGGCAGCCTGGTGTGTCTGTGTCAAAGCAGCATGCTCTCCCTCAAGTCTCTCTAGCACTGCTGTTAGATCCTCCTCACCTGCCTCTGTGGCTACCGGGAGATGTTGTGGCAGCTCCACGTGGTACCATGCCTCGTAACCCTCATCCACTCCTGAAATTTCATGGCCATCATCATCTGTGGGAGGTGGGGCCATCCCTGAAGCGGATTCTAGCTCTCTTTACAGTAGGAGAAGCATGTCTGTCTCCCTGCTAATCCCGTCGGTATGGTGTATATATAGTTGGGATCATCTGTCAATCCAGAACCAAGACTGCCTCATCCTACTGTCATATAAATGGTTGCACTCAATGCTAAGAGCTCTGGCCTGCGGCCCCTAACCACCCTACTCGCATCTCAGCTCCACCAAGATGCAAGTGTCCTGTCATGGCCCATATCAGTATAGACCATTGTATGGTCTCCAGTATCACATGTGAGTGGTGTTAGAGTCTTGAATCTCTCTTGAATACCACTCTACGGATTTCAACTCTATCTCCCGGAGGCTCAGTGTTATGAATCTGCCATCATCAGAATCCATACTCAAGTGGCTCCCTGAAGCTCCTGGCATCCATGGAATTGCGCTTCACTATGGCCTGACTTTTCACTGAGAACAATGATGCTCATATGGCCCCGAAGGCAATTCAGAATGCATAAAACTCAGGGTCTATTCCTCAGTCTGCCTACCTGTGGTATGACATCCTTTACCAGCTTCGTGATATACCTCTATAGCTAAGTAATGTGTGGAGGATTCAAATGCAAAAAACCTGCATGAAGGGGGATGAATATCCTTCAGGTACACAGTCCAAGCTAGGAGTAGTGGGAACCATCCACATCCAAAATGTTGGTAAGTTGCATAATATGGAGATAGACTCATCCCTGGATTCAGGGTTCCTCAACTATCGAACTCCTAGGGTCAATCTTGTCAGTACCTGTGAGGTTCTTACCAGGACAGCCCCGAGACACTATCAGCTGCATCATCTGCCTTGTCCCCATATAATCATACCAGGGCCCTCCTCTACTTCTCCTGTGGGAGTGATGCTCTGATCACAGTCCCCTATAATTCAGTATGACAATGAGGTTTGCATTATCATCTTGAATCCCTTCATGGAATCTGATATAGGTTGAGCATCTTTATCACCTCATCTGAGAATCTGCCAAAATGCCTGTAGGTCTGGCTATCCCACCACTGCACCAATGGTGCAATGAGCTCCAGTAGTCCTCGGGGTACCCTGCCTATAATAATGAAAACCCCCTAGTCTAGATAACTTTAGATGGCGCCACTCAGCATTTCTGTCACATCTGGAAATATGGTCTCCAGTAGCTCGGGAATAACATCCCACATGTGTAGGACCTCTCGTGCCTTTACTATGATATCTGAGCATCCATCAGTTAGATTCATATTTATCAGTTATCCAAGGATCATGGGGAAATTTTCAGCCTAGAAATTCTTTCTCAAAAATTAAAAAAAAAAATGCAACTTTTTTTTCAATCGGCTACCGATACCTCAATGACAATCGGCACCGTTTATCATTGACGGTCGACAATGATAGGTAGTTACAATCAGCACCGAGTCACTTCTCGTAATCGGCGCCAACTTGATTTTCGAATCAACGTCGTTTACTGAGGCATTGAGTGCTAAGAAAGCTCCCTACTTTCCTCCTAACAAAAAACATGAAAAACAAACAGAAACGCTAAATGTAGCAGTATCAGCTTTCCAAGGAAGGCTCACAATGTACCCCTGGTAAATGTCCTCATTCCTCTTCCTGACCACTTCTAGAGGCTTCCATGGTTGCTCAAGGGTCAATTTTTGACAGTTTTCATAGATGGGATCAATCGTCTGACAGTGCAAATGAATCGTTAAACCAATTCATCTGTTTCTATACTGCTATAGGTATACATTTGATAAGCGGTCGGTGCCGAACTTCTTGGTTTGATCGGCACCGATTTTTGTGGTCGACGTCGATCTAGTCGTAATTCGACGTCAATTGGATCCCATCGGTACCCAATTGGGGATATTTTGATATATCCTTCATCAGACAATGTCCCACCAGTGACGCGCTTCGTCCTCATAGTGTTACTCACTGTCTTACAGGCATGTGTCACCATGTAACACGATTGCCAACAAGATCATTACATCTGATAGCTTTTTGGTACTTGTACCTAGTCAGCCTTCCATAGAGCTCATGTGCGTCTCACTCGTGATGCTCGGCTTTGGTTAGGGTTATTCAACCATGACTGGGGCATACTCATGCATTATATCTTTTGCATGTGCCACCCATAACGACACTCGTTCTACTTAGTTTGGCAGCTTGAGTTCAATTACATAATTCCACTTTAGTTGCCCATATGTCAGGGATCCGTAGTGGCTATCCTCTCAATGGCTATCACTTCATCCTAGTCTTGGTGATAAGCGTCCCCGATACTTAGCATTGTTTATTTTATCATTGTTATGACCTTCTTTTTTTTCCTTTTGCATGCGAGTATTTTCAGTGTTATCACACCATTTCGAGTTCAAGAAACCCATAGTACATGCAAGGCCGCTATCATTGATCATTTGCTACCATGGGAAAGGGATACCCGGGTCTGTCAGGCTACTCCAAACGTCGTCAAAATCCAGGTGACAAAGGCCATCTAGTTTTCCCTACCATATGTAGGAACAGAAGACTCATTTGGTTGTTGCTATGTTGCAGTCACCTTTAACTCACCAATCTGTAGCCACTTATGTCAGTCTACATATGAAACAACCCGTACAGCTAGAATCTGCCCTACCAATGTAAGTTCCTTAGGTCGTTGCACGAGCAGATGTTTTTCACATTGCAAGTCATCAATGAGTCAAATGGTAGCAAGTAAGCCAGGTATCAAAATGCGTTGAGGGCAGTCATCCCTTAAATACTCATTTCTAGGAGATCTAGAAGGTTATCAAACTCGTGAATCGGTTGGCTCTTTTGGCGCCGACCCCCCTCCCTAGCATCGGGAAGAGGGGATCACATCATTATTTTTCTTCATTTCTTCCAGACTGGCCTTTGGTTTTTGTCTCGTGGACATTGAGGGATCACGAAAGTGTGACTTCGACTGAAAAGGGGACAAAATGTAGACACGCTAAAATTGGGACAAGTTAGACCAATTTAGTGTCCCATGCGTGATGCGTTTATCATCTCAGGTAACCCGGGGCACCTTTATATCACCACTTCTCCCTTAGGGTATTACTTAAATATTTAATTTAAAGGCCTATCCTAAGTTTTCTGACAAACCTGAAAGTTAGTAGATTTCGGAGAAAATGGCTGATTGAGGAATGGAGAGCCATAGTAATTCTATCTTGGGACTACATGGGATTTCAACTACTGTCCATCATACCCGCAAATGACTCAAATGACTCAAAACCTCCCGTGATCATTTCTCTATCCATCCATCCCACCTATTTCTCTTCACTAGAACATCATAAAAACGTGTTAACTCAAAAAAATTCAATTTTTGACTTTCGAAAGAGGGGAAATTTTGAGAGGACAACAACTGGCTCTTTCTGGGGATGACTTGGTTGGATTCAAAGAATGAGACAAGGAAAGAACTCTCTAAAAACTAGGGGAAGAAGACCAGTGCCTTATCCATTGGGCCATGGAATCAAAAGCAAACCAATACCTAGAAAACAACACCCCAAACAAAGAAAGAAGATGCACCAAAAAGCAAGGGAAGGAAAACACACACTTTACACAATATAAAAAAGACCTCCCATCCACCTAGGAATTAAACAATTTCAGGTACTGCCCACTATAAGGAAGTGGGAGAGAAGAACCATCCATGTAATCAAGGTAGAAAGAATTCTCACCAGCAAAGTGCCTGATCTTGAAAGGTCTGAGCCAAAGAGAATCAAACTTGCCATGGCTGTGATCGAGGTTCATGTCTTTTATCCCACAGCAAAATGATGTCTCCAACTTTGAAATCCCTAGGACCTGGCCTTCTTATCAAACAAAGATTTTACTTTATGTTGATGAGCAGATATTCTATCAGCAACCTGCAATCTGTCTTCATTCAACTTATGAAGATACATGATCCTTTTATCTAAAGAATCATTGAAACTAGTGTCTTCAATAGCTTTAATTAAATATAAGGCTGGTAGCTCCACTATTACTGGTAATTGAGCTTCCAAGCCATACACCACCTAAAAATGGGACATCCCAATAGCCCTTTTAGGTGTGACCCTATCTACCCAAAGAGCATCATAAATTTTCTTGTGTCAAGTTCCTCTGGGACTCATTAACCAATTTTCTCACTATAGCCACCAGATCTTTGTTTGTTGACTCTGCCTGTCCATTCCCTTGGGGATAGCAATTGGAAGAGTGAGCCAGGGAAATGCCATATCCATAACAAAAATCCATCATTTCAGCAAAAGAAAATTTCGAAGCACTATCAGTCACAATCTTGTTTGGCACACCAAACCTTACCAAGATGTTCTCTTTAATAAAATTGCATACTACTTCAGAAGTAGTACTCTTACTGGGATGGCTTCTACCCACTTAGTAAAATAATTTGTGGCAGTCAACACATGGGTATGTTCCAACACTTGAAGAGGGATTAAATGTTCCAATAAAATCTAAACCCCATTGTTGAAAAGGCTCTTCAATCATGACTGGCTTAAGTGGCAAGGCAGCCAACTTGGGTCTGCCCACAAAGGTCTGACAAGCTTCACATTTCTCAATCCACTTTGATGCATCTTTGAACAAGGTAGGCCAATAGTATCCCGCACGAAGAATCTTGTGAGCAATGACAGTAGATGAGTAATGTCCTCCACACGCTTGATCATGGAAATCCGAAAGAAGCTTCTTCTATTATTCCTTATCCACGCATTTCAAAAATCTTCCATCCATCCCACGCTTGAACAACCCATTCTCCCATAATACATATTGGGTTGATCTTAACTTAATAGCTATTTTCTCCTTGGCAGTAAAATGAGAGGAACATTCTCCATATGTGAGAAAATGTGTGATATCAACATACCATTCATCAATTGAGCTGAGAAACAGAACAATAGGAATATCAACTTCATCCTTAGGTAACTCATGGCCAGCTCCTTCAGCGATGAGTTCACACAAGCCTTTTCTATGGACTAGTTTGGTTGGTCTGATGTCAATATCATATTCTTGAACCTTTGCCACCCAGTTCCCTGACTTGGATCCAAACTCCTACTGTGTGAGAATAGACTTGATAGTTATGTCAGGAACAAGTACTGTGGAGTGAGAGTTAAGAATATAAAAATGAAACTGCTTGACAGCTTTAACCACTGTAAAAGCATGTTTCTCCATCATTGTGTATTTCAACTCATGATTTTTAAGAATGTAGCTCATGAATTCAATTGGGAGTTCATGATCATTAGAATCTTTCTGAGTCAAAACAGCAGCCAAGGTGTTATCTGTGGCATAACAATAGATAATAAAATATTTGCTAAAATCTGGACATGCTAGGATAAGAGTCCTAGTAATAGCCTTTTTAATACCTTCAAAGGATTCTTTTCCTTCAGAAGACCAGCCAAATGTTTGTTTTCGTTTCATCATTTGGGAGATATTCAAGATTAGCTCTACAAAATCAGGGATGAATCTTCTCAGAAAGTTGATCTTACTGAAGAAAGAATGCACTCCCTTCTTACTGGTTGAAAGAGAAATATGTTGAATAGCTTGAACTCATTTAGGATCAATTTTGATGCCATATTTAGAGACAACATGCCCTAACAATTTTCCCTCTGTGACACAAAAGACAGATTTTTTAGGATTCAAAGAGATCCCGTGTTCTCTGAATTTCAAGAGAACTATTTCCATATGCTGAAAATGATCTGCCCTAGTTTTATAAAATACGGTTAGATCATCTAAATATACAACAATACATTTCCCTTTCAAGGCTTCGAAAAGCCAAGTCCATAGCCCTTTGAAAAGTGGCACCGAGCATTAATGAGTCCAAAAGGCATCCTCTTGTAGGCAAAAGTACCCCAAGGGGTGGTGAAGGTCGTCTTGTGCTGATCTGGGGTATTGAATTCTACTTGATTATACCCTAAGAATCCATCAAGCATGGACAACATTTCAAACCCTGTAACAGCTTGCAAGACTTGATCCATCATGGGCAGAGGATAGTTGTCCTTCAAAGAAACCTGATTCAGATTTCTGAATTCAACACAGATACGAATCTCACCATTTTTTTTCCTGACAGGTACAATGTTGGCAATCCATGTTGAATGGTGAATGGGAAAAATAATTTGGGATTTCAACAACTTTTGTATTTCCTGAAAAATAGTGTCAGCTATCTTAGGATTGTATTGCCTTTTCATTTGTTTGAAAGGTTTAATCCTAGGTTTGAGAGGGATGAAATGTTGCATCTCCTTTTGTTGGAAGGCTTTTAGATCCTCACATGAATATGCTAGAACATCCTTATACTTATTTAAAAGGTTTATCACTCTCTTCTTTTCTTCTGGTGTACAACATTTTCCAACGTTCACAAACTTGGGGTCAACAGAACTCCCAATATTAGTTTTTTTTCATACTCAGCAAATTGTAGTGATCCAGTAGAAGCTTTAGACTGAACATACATGTCACGTTTATCAAATAGTTCTTCTAAACTCACCATCCCTTTAGAAATCTTGTTACCTTTGAGTTTGATGCACCCATCTTGATCTATTTCCTCTTTGACATCCTCTTCGTTGGAAGACACACTCTCACGAGGCAAATTGTCACTTCCTTCGAAGTACAATTGTTCAAAGTTATGCCTGAGCTCTAAGAAAGAAATCAAATGATAATCATCATTGAAAACTTTCCAGTTACTTGCGTTATCAGGTACACTGGGCCTATGGATCATCTCAATGGTAAACCTATCTTGAGAAAAGTTAGGATGAGGTATTAACAACGATCCTGAGACAACTAGTGAATCAGCCCTGGTGTTCTTTTCCCTAGGCACCGCTTCAATGGAAAAAGTTTCAAGAAATTCAATAGAATCCCAAACCTGATTCCTGTAATGCTTCAACCTTCTTTTCTTTACTTGAAAAAGGTTTTTGACTTGTTTAACAACTAGTTCTGCATCTCCGCGAGCTAGAAGATTCTTCACACCTTTTTCTTTTGCCATATTAAGCCCAAGAATGAGAGCTTCATACTATGTTGTATTATCAATATTTTCAAATTGTAGTTTGAATGAGAAAGGATGAACTTTTCCCTCAGGAGACATCAATACTATGCCAGCTCCAAAACTAGCCGAGGAACAACTTCCATCAAATTCTAAATTTGAAACCCCATTAGGATCATGAAGTACTCCTTTGGGAAGTTGAGTTTCCTCTACAGACATCATCATATAATTACCATGCCCAATATCCTCATAAAGTATTTGTTGCTTTGGGATCATTTGTCTTTTATACAATATACTCAGATTGCTTTTCAAGCAATAGCTTCTTCATTTTTCCATTAACTGGTATGAGTGCATGTGACCAATCCATTTGAATTGCTCCTCCTACATCCTTACAGAAGTTCCTACTTAACAACATACCATATGAAGGAGGGATATCCACTACTAAGATAGTAGCCAAGACCTTTTTCTTAGGTAAAGTAGCAAAAGCTACTTGTGCATCTTTAATTCTTCTAACTAGGGGCACTTCCTTACTCTTCATGGAATAACAAGACCCATAAGTGCATGTGAGAGTTAGGCCCAGAGCATGGGCTACTTTGGTAGGCATTATGTTATCTGATGCTCCTGAATCTATGACATAGTTGCTGAGTTTATGGCCTGCTATAAGAAGGGTCACATAAAACGGTTTGATCTTCTCATTAGGTGACGTGACAGAAGCTACTAGATTGGGTTGGGGTGCAGAGGATGGAGTAGGTAAAAGGCCTTTAGAGGAAGCTTTGGATTGAGAATTGACAAAGTGAACCATTTTGGCAAAATATTTAGGATGGGTTTGATAATAGTCAGCTTTTGAAATTTGAAACTTTGTCTTTTTGAGGTGATCAATGATATCAAAAGATCTAGAGGTGGATGGGTTATCATCACTAGGAATCTTAGGTTTGTTAGATTTAGGATTTGTAGAAGAATAAATTTTAGTAGTATAATTAGGAAAAGCAAAATTGGCAGAACTCACCTTCTATGTGGACGTAGTGCGGATAGGAGATCCTCTTTTTGCAATAACAGGGATAGTCATGGGATGCTCCTTGGATATTTTAGCGGGCTGCATCACATTCTCCCTTTTATTTATCTACTCTTGAGTCATGATAGTTTATGATTCACTATTCATATCTACTACCACTTCATCATAATCATCTTCTTCATCAACACCTTCCGTAGTGAATAAATTAACTCAAGATCCCTCAAGTTCCTCCATCTCTCCATCAATTTCTTCTTTGAGTTCTTCACAATCTTCATTAACCTCTTCATCCTCAGGTTCCTTAACCTCACAAGTTGTATTAACATGAACCTTGATGGGTGGCAACTCAAGTGCTAGCCTTGTCTGAGAAGCAGGCAAATGATTTCTAGGCTGCAAATTCCTCCTTGGAACATCCGCATAAGGGGCATTCTGAGCCAACTGTTTCTTGATGGAAATGGGGTCATTTGTAATATTTTGTAGTAATGGATCAGTATTAGGCCTGGGAGTGGAAGAGGAGGAAGAAGAAGACCTATATTTAGAAGGGTATCTTTTCAACTTCCCAGACATAATCAAATCATCTTCGACACTAACAACAAGAGTTTGATCCTCGGCCAATGTTACGAGATTAGCTCTTCTCAATGCGTAGCTAACTTCAGGTAATTGAGCATTCAAGAAGAAACATTTTTTAATTTGATCTACAGGTTGAGTGTCTGGTGGAATTTTTTTAATCAACTTGTTGAATCTAGCCACAAATTCCCTCATGGGTTCTTGTGATTCCTTCTTTATTTGAGAAATTTGGGCCAAAAAAGCATGTACGTCCTTTGCAAGTTTGAAACAGTTCTCAAATCTTGTTCTCATCATGGTCAAACTGGTAATGGCCCCAACTAGAAGGTGATAGAACCAATCTACTACATTATCATGTAAAGTCTCTATAAAAAGCCTCACCGATACATCTTTATGTTCAACTCTGAGAACTCCACATGTAACTATGAAGGTTGCGATATGTTCATCAGGATGTACCTTGCCATCACCTTTGAACTTGGGGAAGTTCTTCCTATTACCTCTAGGTAACTCATGCAAAGGTTGAGGAAGAGTGAAAGGCCCAACACGATGGCCCCAAGGTAATGGTGTTTCCATCCTTGGAAAGACAACTTGAAGGGGAACTGAAACACCAACAAGAATCAGAGCGCGGTGATTAGGGTTGAGTTGCTCTGGAGGGATACCACCTATAGGGGTTCTATCTTCAACAAGAGGAGTGCTTGTTGAATGAACTCTTATATTCCTTCATGTTGAAGGAAAAGGAAAACCTTGCTATTCCAAAAGCTGAAACTGAGAATCTTCAATACCAAGGGCCCTCCTTGCGCGAGTAAAACGTAGAGTCGTCAGATCAAAGGATGATCAAAAAATCATTTTTAGAACTGGAATATGTTAAGAAAAATGAATTCCCCAACAGAGTCGCCAAAAATTGTTGGTCGTCAAAAAGGACTTTAAAGAGAACAGTCAGGGGATAGAAAGTTCCCTCCTCTTCAATGGGAGAGATTCCCTTTTTTAAAGACAAAGCTTATTTACATATGTACAATGCATACTTTTAATGGGGAACTTGGATATCATGAAAGTGTTTTAAAATAGAACGGATCATCAATACAAAATTACAGAGGAATGAAGTAGCGGAAATGAGCAGAAACGCATTCTCAAGAATTATAGATAACAAAATAATTCCTTATGTGTGCCTGAATGAAATTATTTGGAACCAAAAAAATTTGCATTTGAGTTAATAAGATGTTATTACAAAGACACAAAGTTCAAGAAATAACATCTACAAGAATACAAAGCTTCTTGAAGTAATACAGATAAATGATTCAAAAGTATTCAATGGATAGTAATGAAAGAACAAGACTAGATAGACATAGAAAGAAAGAATTTTATGTATTGATTTCTTCTGTTACTCCTTACACTTTCAAAAATAAACCAAGTTCTAGCCCCTGAAAATGGTGTAGAGAGCCCATTATATAACTTTACAAATTAGTTACAATTGGTCACTACTCCTTTTAACTAAAATGTTTAGTTAAGGGGATGCTTGATACAGAGAACCCTTAACTAATTACAATAAGCCTGAATTGAGAAAAAGAAGGAAAGGAGAATCTAGGAGGGAAAACAAATGCTTATGGTTGAGGAGGGCCCACCGACATGAGGATCCATTGTCTAAACTTTTGTATATATATATTTAAAATGTTTATGTTCATGGTCCTTGATCATAATGTAAATCAAACAATCCTCTTACACCAACCATGTGGTCTTAATCCCCTTTCAATTTGATACCTACGTCATTATCTATTTCTCCGTAATAATGGATTTACGACAATTAACAAATTTTACCTTTTTGCTATTTGGTCACAGATCAACAGTCATACATATAACCAAATAGTGACCTGCCACAATTCTTCCAACTTGACATAATCAATCATCAAGTAAGAAACATTACATCCATTTATACTATCAAGACACACAAAATTCCAGTACATCAGTAACTTATTGACGTACTAATAAGATATGAAATTCTCATAAACATGTACAACATCCATGTAAGTATCCAATTTCCACAAGCCAATCACATTTAACAAAGTAAATAACTCATAACACACTACATAACATGGTGCATAATCATATTTACTATAGATACAACAACCAAACAATACATCATGTACCAAAATCATCGCACACAAAATGGTAAGTAACTTGGGAAACCAAACAAAACAAGAATACGTCATAAATTTTGAGTACATTACGTGTTCCAAATGTCAAATGTTATTGTGGAGTTGTACATGAAACTACAAGTAAGTGTGTGTATCCTTTCCAGGTTATGAAAAAGAACGTGTGGCTATATATACAACTTCAAAAAAGAGTTTATTCTTCGATTCACGTGACCCAATCATATTTACGACCTATCTGTTTCAACGAATAAGATTAAAATTGCTTCACTTGTCCATCGGGACACGAGTAGAACTATGCGTATTGAAAAACCTAAGGTGACTTATGAGGAACATTACACTGAAAATTGTGGGAGTGAAACATCAAAATCTAACCGTGTTTATATACCTTCCACAGCTTTATATGGCCAAATATTTTACCAAGAATAGCATTCCATGAAAGATGCACTTGTCATTATTCAAAAAAATAGCCTTGGAAGCAGTAATAAATATCAGTTCAAAGAATTGTGTCCATATCCCTTCGATCGAGATATGTTGCATACTCCCTTTCCACATAGCTCTGATTTCCCTAAATTTGATAAATATAGGGACAAAGGTGATCCTCATGATCATGTAAAATACTTCTTTATGGTTTTCCATGAAGTTACCTATAGCAATAACTACCTCATTTTCTTATTCCCACAGAGTCTTGGAGGCCAGGCACTTGAATGGTTTCTCCATCTCCCTAAAGGGTCCGTTTTCACATTAGCAGACTTAGATAATAATTTTGTTCACAATGTTTCATTCAACATGGAAAGTGATATCACTATGATAAACCTTTGTAATGAAAAACAACGCAGCAACCAAAACTTTGTTTGTTTCTTACAATAATGGAAAGTGTTAGCTAGTCGCTTCCCTTACTCTAGTCCAAAGAAATAGCTTATCAGTATCTTTGTACCTAACTTGCATATAGAGATAGAATTTCATTTGTAAATTCATTTTTCAGGCACTTACAAAGAGGCTATTGGAAAAGGAAGCTAGATTGAAAAGGCTTTATTTTCCAAAGGGACCTTAAAATCCTTCCAAAGAGACAACCATGTCTCCAAACCTCCAAACAAGTCCATTTTTTTCAAAAAAAAAAAAAAAGAATGTTAGAGGTGATAGAATTACTAATTCCAAACATGTCCAGCTGGTCCAACACACTCCCCATTTAAAACACTCACAAGGACCACTCAAATATGAAGTTAAACGTCGAGAGGCTACTCTACTTACGGAGTCTTTATCATCATTTCTAAAACAGTTGGATGTAATCAACATGGTAAAATTCCCCACTACTACACCCT
This sequence comes from Taxus chinensis, assembly GCA_019776745.2. NCBI lineage: Eukaryota > Viridiplantae > Streptophyta > Pinopsida > Cupressales > Taxaceae > Taxus > Taxus chinensis. The sequence continues at coordinate 252,535,724 of CM034149.1, forward strand.
TTTACCAAAGATATAACAAATCCAACATGTTACAAAGACTATGAATATTGTGAATACCATCACATCAAATGCCATATTATAGATAAATTTCTAAAATTAAAACACTTCATTCATGACCTTAAAGATCGAGGAGACATCGAGCTAGGTGCACAAGAACCCAACAAACATCTAACAAACATTTGAGAATTTATAAAGAACCATTACCTAAACATAAATAGACAGAACAGAAGCAAGATCCAGGTAAATCCTCACAAGGAAAAAGTTCTAATCATGTTGTTTCCAAAATAACCAATCCATTTGATTCTATCATTGGCTATGTCTATCCCATTACTGAGTATATAAATATCATAGAAATCAAATCACAAGGGTGTTTTTTGGTAACACGATGTGTTCATATTATCATCCCATAATGTCATCTTCCTCATCCTTTAAATAGTCATTATGATATCCTAAAGTATCTCAAGAAGAAAACCACCAAGATCTCTATCTTGGATCTTCTCAAGAAATCTACTGTTCATAAGGATATCCTTTATAAAACTCTTCACGGGTCAGGATTTTCCATGGAAATTGATTCTTTGCACTTCCAAGCCTTAGTTACACAACTTGCTCCATTTGAACAAATAACATTTATCTAAAATGAGATTCTAACAAATGATTGAACACACAACCTCCATTTATATATTGAAGTGTTTGTTACTCACAAAAATATCAAAAGGGTGCTTGTGGACAATGGATTGAGCCTTAACATATGTACCTTAAAGCTCATAAAATAATTGGGACACAGTGACATTGAACTAGAGCCTAATTTGATCACCATTAAGTCTTATGTTAATGCACAGAGACATTTGATGGGCACAATTCCAATGAAATATGGTCTTATTACACATGATACTCAGTTCCATGTCCTTGACTTGGAACTACCCTATAATATTCTCCTCACTCACCCATGGATCCATGCCATGCAGGTCATTCCCTCAACTTTCCACCAATGTATTAAGCTCTATCATCAAGGACAAGTACTTAACATTCTTTGGGATCCACAACCCTTTGTGCATTGCATAGCATTATCTGGCCATTACCCCACAACATATGAATTTCCTTCTACATAAATAGTTTTAAAGATTCAATCAGAGGCCCTTTCCTATCGCATCAATCTTGATACACTATGCCCACATGAAAGTGGTGCCTCCAAATCCATATCCCCATTTTGAACATGGGAAATTAAATTCCTTCCTATCGACTGTGGGGATTACAATCTCCAATAAGCCCTCCTTGTTTCAAATCTCCCCTATCACCAAAAACATGTGGTAGGCCCAACTATCAGCCGCAAGAACCACATGAACCTTGC